>VWZF01000741.1:599648-730426 GCA_013396755.1 Sclerurus mexicanus
CCCTCGCCCTCGCGCCGCCGCCGCGTCCGTGCGGGCGGCGGGCACGCGCTGGGAACTAACGGGCGCCCATGGCGTTTGCATGCAGTCATTGCATTCAGCAGATCCTGGAGGCCGTGCTGCACTGCCATCAGATGGGCGTGGTCCATCGCGACCTCAAGGTGAGTGCTGCTGCCCCGCCGCCGGCCCCGGAGCAGCGCCACGGCCCCACGGGGCCCACGGCAGCCGCGCCCTGAGCGCTGCCCTCCTCTGCGTTTGGGCCTCTGCTTGGTTGGTTGGTTGGTTGGTAACGTGGCTTCACCGGAGGAAACGTGCTGGAGGCTGCGCAGGGTCTGCCGCACCCCTTGGCAGTGCCGGGGAGAACAGGAGGTGCTTGTCAAGCGTTCGGTGTATTCGTTGAATACACAGTCTTCCTCTGTGCCATCCAGAGCTTTCGGGGCAGGGCGTGGCGGGAGTTGTCCATCTCTCATCAGCATAACTTGGAGTGCTTCTGGGAAGCACAGTAGCCTTTGCATGCCACCCATCTTAGTGACGGAAGGCCAGCTGCCCTGGGACTGCTGGCACAAAGACCTCTCTCTCCTCNGGATGTGTTGGAACTGGAAATATCTAGTTCAAAGTGCAATCAAGACTTGTCAAGAGGTGTAAAATTGTTTTTGTTCTTTACCTTTTTTTTTAAGTTTTGTTTTATTTTGTATTTAATGTGATTATGTGCCTTTAAAATGTTCTCCCTTCCATTCTGCCCTTGTATCTTTGCAGTCATTGTATACAGCAGATTCTAGAAAGTGTTAATCATTGTCATCTAAATGGCATAGTTCACAGAGACCTGAAGGTCAGTATCTGGTGCCCATCAATTGGATATAAGAATTTTGGGTTTTTTTTTCCTCTGGGTAGGGGCAGGGGGTGGGTTGTCTGCGATGTTCTCTTGCCTACCCCACTCACCCTCCAAACAGCCAGTCCAACAAATACTGCATGACGCCTCTTTCCAGTTTGCAAGTCTACAGGCCTAATATACATCATGGCAAAAGGGGGAATGGTTGCCCAAAACGCGGTGCGGTTCGGGGGCGCTGGATTGCCCCGTGCTGTCCGACATGTCCGGTGCTGTGTTGGGGCTGTCCGTGTCTGGCTGTGTGGGCACACCCCTGGGAGGTGCCCCTTGGCTGTGATGTATGTCAGCTTGCAGATGTGAACGCCACCGCTGTGCCGAGGCCCCGGGTGCGGCAGCAGAGCAACAGGTGGCACGCTGCTGCGCCGGGCATGACGAGCCCTCAGGCGAGTGACGCTAATTGGGGCTAAATTGGACTGCTCAAGTTACTCATTGACCTGAAACACCTGGCTCACAGCGCGGCTTTGGGGCTGCCTCCACGCTGCAAATCTTCAATGCCTCTGCGACGGCTCTGAGTAAGGAGAAAGCACAGAGGGTGGCAAATGCTTGATCCGACCTTGTCAGTGGATTAGTGGCAAAACTTTTCCCGCTAAAAATTGTCCTTAAACTAAAAATCAGTACTAAATTATCACCGACCCCAAGGCAGCCGGCCCGCCTCGTGTCCGCGAGGCCGGCCCCTCGCTGCACCCGCGCCACGTGGAGCCTGAGGCCGTCATGCCCTGAGCGGGGCAGGGCAGGGCAGGACAGGGCNGTGGCTTCACCGGAGGAAACGTGCTGGAGGCTGCGCAGGGTCTGCCGCACCCCTTGGCAGTGCCGGGGAGAACAGGAGGTGCTTGTCAAGCGTTCGGTGTATTCGTTGAATACACAGTCTTCCTCTGTGCCATCCAGAGCTTTCGGGGCAGGGCGTGGCGGGAGTTGTCCATCTCTCATCAGCATAACTTGGAGTGCTTCTGGGAAGCACAGTAGCCTTTGCATGCCACCCATCTTAGTGACGGAAGGCCAGCTGCCCTGGGACTGCTGGCACAAAGACCTCTCTCTCCTCCAGATGGTGGCGGGGCTACAGAACGTCTTTAGGATGCGGGAATTTCTGCAGTGTTCTCGCCACAGCACCCGAGGAGTGCAGTTCCTTCCAGACAAACTTTAGTATTGGGATAGAAACTTCAGGAAGAAACTCTTGTGTTGAGAAGAGCATTCCCTCTTTTTCAGTCGTGTGCCTATCTGTATGGCTGGAGACACCTGCTGCAGGAATGCTCTCTGCTTTTAAACCATGTTGATGTGGAGTGAAACAAGTCAAGATCATTTTCTTTTACTGTGAGGCTCAGAGAGGCAAGGCTGTCCCAGAGCTGGAAGTAAGCTCGCCTTGTGCATGAGGGAGAGGTGGGCACTTGGGCTTCATGACCCTCAAGGAAAA
Source organism: Sclerurus mexicanus (assembly GCA_013396755.1). NCBI lineage: Eukaryota > Metazoa > Chordata > Aves > Passeriformes > Furnariidae > Sclerurus > Sclerurus mexicanus. The sequence goes on from VWZF01000741.1 coordinate 601,940, forward strand.
GAAGACTGTTTATTTTGAAATCAAGTGGAAATGCACTGTCTGAACTATCAGATCCTTTACGAAGGCAGAGAAAAAATGGTGTGTGGGCTAAGGCAGCAGAACACACTAATCCCTTCTGGCGCAGCTTCCTGGGCTCTTGTTTCTTGGGCTCTTAATGAGTTATGGGGAGCAGGAATTTCCTCCTAGCATAGGAGTTTTCTAGTGGTTATCATTAGTAATAATGTTGGAATTAGCATGTTTTCATCTTCCTTGCCATCCTTCACTCCCAAATAAGCAACTGTTACTACCTGCTGTTGTGCTCTAGGAAAATAAAGGGTTATGCTCCGAAAGCTCAGAGAGCAGGGTGAATTTCAAAGATGCAGACCCAAGGTTCTCTGCCAGTGTTGTTGTTCTGGATTTTCCTGTGTCACGGTTGCACAACCGGAGACTGACAAGTCTCTATCCGATCCATAAGTCTTGCATGGCAGCTGGATAACGTGGAATGAATTTAAATGAAAGGGTTTTGAATTTGTCCAGCTGCTCCAGTGATTCCTGTCCTCACCATACGTGCCGTACTTCCAGCATCAGAAGGAATTTAAAAAACAAGATTGTTATCGTAAAAGCTGACAGAATTAGGAACATTTTCTAGTACTTTTCGTACATTCACACAAAAGAACTTTTTCTTTGGAAGTGCATGAAATCCAGCTGTTCGCTGCTCCAAACCATGTGTGGGTTTTTTGATCCTGTCAAATCCAGGATGAATTGAAAAAACAGTGACAAAAAGTGTTTCTGCCAAGCTGTGGTGCCCAGTTTCATTTCTGAAAGTGAAAACTTGAGGAAGCAGAAAACCATCCTTCTTCAGTTACTACTTTGTGGCAAAAGCCAAAAAAGCCCAAGGACTGAAATGACAGACTGTGGTGAAGTCCCAGCAGAACCCCATGTGCCGAAAAGAAGATGCCAAGGCCCTAGACCAGAACTGCAAGACATGTAGAAGGTGGTTATGGGCTGGCATGGATCCTTAAACTGCGAAACTTGATGGATTTTTTTCCCCCAGTAACTCAGTCCACAATTTGATGGCATGTTTGAAGGTGGGGAAGGCAGCGAGAGGAGATTTTGGATTATCTCATTTTATTTCATTTTCCTCCAAGTGGAATTTAGTAGCAAATGGAGAGGAGCTTTTGCAGCCCCTCCTCAGCTGTGGAAGTGCTCCTTGCTGCTCTGTTTGTAGTCATTGGCGTAAGTCAGAATGGTGGTGGAGCCTAGATCAGGAAAAACCCAGCTTGTCTTTAACAGCCGGTAAACAGTGCACTTCCAGGTAGGAATTCCAGTTTTTGTCAGGCAGCAGGTTGCTGCTTTTGTGAAACTCTGTGATTATGACCCTCTTGCTTTCCCCCAAAAAGCAGCTGCTCTAGTTATATTCAAGGACAAACGCACAGAGCCATAAGTACTCGATGTCTTAAGGATTAAAGACCTTTGGAAAAACATGGCATAAATCACATTGATGTATTTGTAAGTAATTTTAGCAGTTAACTCTGCCATTCTGCATGCTTGACTGCAGCCCATCCCCTGGGAGCACAAGGTGACACCGTTGAATCCAGAGTGCAAGTCCTGCGTGGCCCACGCTGGGCTGTTAATGTTTCCCAAGTAATTGCAGTCATTCCAAGTTAATGCATGATAATTAGCCAGCGTGCCTCTCGTCAGCCTCAAATGACAGCTGCATGTTGGTTAAGAGCACAGCCCCACTCGGCGTTGTCCAAAGGGCTCTTGTCTTTGGCATGGGAGTAAATTGGGAATTCTGGTGGGACGTGCTTACCTCTGACAGGGGTGTTCCTGCAGAGCACCGTGACTGGCAGAGCAGAAAAACATCCCAAGGGGAAAAAAGAAACCAACAAAATCCCACCAGCAGTAGAAAACACAAAGCTCCTGTTTTGAAGGAAATCCCTTTTTTGGAAGCATTATGTGCTCAGTGGGGTAGTGCTTGTGTTTCATCCAAGAGGGTGAGGCTTTCCACTGCTTTTGGTTTGCCTGAAGGTCACGGCCAAACAGGATCATCCATTGCTTTAAGAGGTTTATGTAAGGACAGCGTTCCAGGAATTAATTACTGAGAACTTCTCTCACTCTGAGAGAATTCTTCCAGAACTATGTGACTGTGTGTCGAAATTAGTGTTGTTAAAGGGCAGGGAGTGTGACATTGCTTAAATCAGTTTTGATGAACTTAGAGAAGAATCCTCAGCTATGCACTCATTGTGTCATATAATGTACTTGAGGTGGTCACTGGTAGTGTGAGTATAAACAGTATATTACCTTATTCTCAGTTTTCAAAAACGTGGAAATGGAAGATTCATCACATAACTAGTGCTGAAAGGTGTTTAATGCTGCCTGTTCTATGACAGAGCAATAAAGGGATAAGTGAGGGAACAGTGTTTGTAAACTGCTGAAAAAATGTTCCTTTACAGTTTGGTGAAAGGGAAAAGAACACCTTTAGGCTGAAGAGTTTGTCAGGGCCAGGCGTGCTGTTAATTAATAGAAGTATCACAGTGGCTGAGGTCTTAATTAGGCTCAAGCATATTTTGCTGGATACCTGACATGTATTAAAGATAGCCTCTGCTGAAAGAAGCTTATGGTCTTAATTGTTTCCAAACTCAGTACCTGCATGGGATTAACCGTAATCACATAAATAGTCCCTTGGAAGCGATACGATTGCTGCTGGATTTAACATGGAATACTTGTTTAAGAGTTTGCAGGATTGGGTCCCCAGTGCCAGGATGGGTATAGTGAAGTCCCTTGTCATAGACCACTGCCAAAATTATTTCTGAAGAGCCACAGCCATAACCTTGAAAGTGAGGTTTTGTTACTCTGTAAATGTAGAACAAAACCTTTTTTAAAAATCGTGGAGTTAGGAAAGAAGTGGCAGGAAAATACTGTGAGGGTCACGGTTCTTTGAACTAATCTTTTGAATTCTGTAGTAAGTTATTTGGCTTTTTAAAAGTAAAGATTCCTCCAATGAAGTTGTGTTTGGATAATTTGCATTTGATGTATTTGCTAACTGTAGATAAAAGGATGCATTATGAACAGCAGAATGAACACCATTGTTATGCTCATGTTTCTATGTTTCCTTTAGTTATGTGAGTGTACTGGTGCATTTGATTTCAGATGTGACCAACATACCCTGCAAAACAAGCAAACTGGGGACTCGCACTGACTACTACTGTTATTTGTGAAGGCTCTCTGCCGGCACAGCCCTGGGTGTGCTGCATTTGCTGAAAGATCTGCGATGTAAATACACCTGCCCTCTAAATATAAACATAATCGTAGGGCTGGTATTGTTAAGCTGTCATGCAAAACATTTGTATTTGACAGTTACAGACACCTAATCCTGCAAACTGCCTTGGTTAGGCTGGTCATTAAAGAATCCCTGTCTTTGGGGGGGCCTTTCTGCCACATTTTTCTAGTAGGGAATCTCTGGGTCATCCTGTCACAGATACAGTTCCATATACCCATCCCAGCTGACTCCTTCTCTCCACGCTGTCCTTAGTCTTGCTGTCATGGGCTCACGAAGGCTCTTTACAGGCTGCTGGTTCTTTCCAAGTAGCAATGGGAAGTGCAGTTTTTGCAATTTCATGGAGAAAACTCATGGGTTTTTTCTCTTTTTCCCTCCTCTAATTAGTTGATCTTTTCCAGACTACCATGACTTTAAAAAAAAAAAAAGTGAAAGCCTGTTTAAAAGGTATTTACTTATCTTCTCATCTCAATTTTTTTCTCTCCCTGAATAAAGCCTGAGAACTTACTCCTAGCTAGCAAATCGAAGGGAGCAGCAGTAAAACTGGCGGACTTTGGGTTGGCTATAGAAGTCCAGGGAGAGCAGCAAGCTTGGTTTGGTAAGTAAACGTTATTTTTTTCTCACCATTTACTCAGCATAGCTGTTAAACCTCCTAAACTGCCCAGCTCTCACCCTCTGTAAAACATGGGTGTAGAGCCTGGGAGGGAGATGGCTGATTTCCAGTCAGGTGCTCAGATGAGTGAGACAGTAGGTTAATACTGCTGAGTGTACCTGCCCAGTCATCAAAACATTTTCTCTGAACAATTCTCTGTCAGCTGAAAACACCTGAAAATTTTGTTCTGAAGCACTTTGGAATGTGACTTGAATGGAAAAAGCAGAGGGTGTAGACAGAGACTAATTACAGATTGCTTGGTACAGTTAACAGCTGCCCACAGGAAAATATTAGAAAATATTAATGCCGTTCATTTTAAATAATAGGACATGTACAAACGTGATGCACGTCTCACAGACCGCCTTCTGAACAGATGTGAAGCACAGGATAAAACCTATTGTAAAGTTTTTTCCCATGTGGAAAAACATACAGAATAAAATATTGATAGCCTATTCTCCCTCCGAGCAGCTAGGAAGTGCAGTTTGAAATGGGCCAAAGGGGCTGTGAGCTTGCTGTCCGAGGCTGCAGTGGAAGCACAGGGGTTTCTGTGTAGGCAGGGAGCCGGGAGGTGGAGGTTTGCAGCCGGGGCTGTAACTCCGTGTAGATGCACAGGCAGTGCCACTGGACATATGTTGGCAGCTTTATAAGCCAGGCTGTTGTTTTAAATCCCAGCCTTTATATAAATGGATTTCACTAATCCACAAAAGACAGAGGAGATTGCTCTTGCACGTCAACAAATAGACCAGTACAAAAGGAGGGGAACAGAAACAACACAAAACACAAGCGGTTTGTTGTAATGACAAAAACATCCGGTAAACAGGAAGCACCTCAAGACAAAAACAGGAGATTGAACTTGACTTCAGGGATATTTTCTGTATGTAATGTGACTGTAGATGATGCAGAGGAGGTTGCAGTTCCCTGTAAAATCTTGCACTTTATTTTTCAGTCATTTGGTTCTAGTGCAGTGCTTGGTTTAGACTTCATGAGAATTTGATAGAAAGGAACAGAATATCTTCAAAATGTATCTGTAAGGAAGAGTCAGCACGGTAATAAAAGGAAAGTAGTCTAATGTGGCTCTTTTTTTAAAAAAAAGTGCTACTTGATAAGACCAGTGGGTTCTGTGCTTTTTTTGGAACTTCTCCACCAAACCTTTCTGTAGTGCTCTGAGTGCCTTCCTCCAGCTCTAGGGCAGAACATGAACTCCAATGCACTTGACATTTTGAACTTTTTCTCACTTTCAGCAGGTTTTTCTGCTTTCCATGGGATTCTGCAGCTCTTCATGACTCATGGCATGCTCTGGTTCTAACTATAGCTCTGCATCACTGTGTTTTACTTTCTTTTTCCTTTTTTTCCCCTCTTCTCTTTTTTTGGGTGTAGTCCTCTGGTCCCTTTTCTGCTCGAACCATGGCTGTGCCTCAGCAGGAAACTGGCTGGAGCTCTGTGTGTGTGTGGATACTTTCCTGGTTTGCACGTTTGCAAAACAAACCTGTTTCTTGCCTGTTTGTAGAAAGTGTTACAGGGTTAGGTGAAACCTCCCACCCTCTTGGCAGGTGTTTGATGTACTGGGAAGGTGTGAGGCAGGTGAGCTCACCAAAGCCAGGATTTTGTGCTGGCCCTCTGGACACTTATTTAAATCACTGACAGGAGTCTTCAAGGTCTCTTCCAACCCAAACCATTCTGTGATTCTGTGTACTGAAACCATACCAGTTATTTGTGTTTAGACCCATTCTGTATCTTCATCAAGAGATAAGTTTAGCAAAGTCCTGTATTTATTTTCGCTTTAAAGTTTATTTTCAAGTGATGCATAAGAATGTTCAGTGAGCTGTGGTAAGTTTTAAAGTCAAGACAACATTATTTCCCCTTTAAAATGAGCAAAAATATTAATGCAAGCACTACACCCTAAAAGGGATATGAAGCAGCACTCCATTTAAAGCTGCTTAGAACATCTATATTTCAGCTTCTCCAAGGAGCTTAAGATGTGTTTCCTGTGTGATAGTAGTCCTTAACAATTCATAGCTCTCATATCGGGAGACTGCAAACAGCAAGCTCATTTTTCATGACCATATTTTAGCTCTTTTCTCAGTAGAATATAAAGAATGTGTTCCTTCATTCCCTCCTCCCACTCCAAAATAATTGCCAACTGCAGGGCAAAAGCCTTTTTTCTGTAGCTGTGCACTTTACATGTTATCACTGTCTCTCAGGAGTTCTGTGGAATCCAGGGTGGTATTGCACAAGTGACATGTGGTCCTTCATGAAAGCCACCAAATTCTCACCTTTCAGCAATTGCCAAGCATTTATTTTAGGCAAAGGTGCTGGAAAGAAGAGACATACTCCCTGAAATGGTGCAGGCTGTTAATGGTCATGAAGTTTTTATCCTTTACAGTGTCCTAAGAAAAGTAACTTTTATACCTTTGCATTTCTGCTAAGAGAAAGCAGCACTGCTGGTCATGAATAGAGGATGAGGAATGTATAAATTTTAAAGGCTAGATTGCTTCAGAGATGTTTTCTGGAAACTTTTGTGCAGAGCTTTCCAGAAGTGGAATGACTTCCCAGCAGTGGGTTTTGCAGTGGAAAGATGGTATTAGGTGAAATATGGACAACAAAGGCTGGGCCTCAGCTGGTGGACTTCATCCTAAGTAATACCCAGTGGTGCTCCTGGGAAAGCTAAGCCTGAACGTCTCTGAATGTTCACTTTGCCACCATTTGGCTGTGGCTGAATTGGGTTTCTTCTTCTGGGTGAATAATTTTGAACAGTGCTTTTACTCTCTTTTTTAACTCCTAAATGAATTCTTTGCTTTTCCTAAATCTAACCCTACGTGTTGTTTGCTCACAAACCTGCCCTCCCAGACCACTGAAAGGAACTCTTTCAATGCTCCTTGCATTTACAGACATCACTTGATTTTTGCAGAGCAGCTCCAGCTTTTGACAATAGTTGCCTTGCCTTTTGACAGGTTTTGCTGGTACCCCAGGATACCTTTCTCCAGAAGTGTTACGAAAAGATCCTTATGGAAAACCTGTGGATATGTGGGCATGTGGTAAGGAATTGTGCTGAAAGACGTGTTCAGTCTGCTGGGGGGTGTTTCAAGGGTGAGAAATGGTGTCCAGAGTACACTATTCTGCATGAGAAAATAGGTATTTAATAAAATTCAGTATATGTTGAATTTTTGTTATTCTTCCAGCTTTTTTTTAAAAACCATGTCCACACAAGACAGTTTCACAAAGTACTAAAAGAGTAGCTGCACGTGTGTGATGCCTAACTAGTTAGAAAATATAACAGTTCATACTGTGAGCTAGGCCTTAGTTTTGGTTTGCAGGCAGCCTAAAATTTGATCTGACCAATATGCCACAACTGCAGGCAGAAACTGCAAAATTAAATGTTTTGGGAACTGGAGTACAGAGAATTACTGTATCATCCAAACTCTTGACACAGTGTGGTCTGAGGCACTGGCAAGTGGCAGCTCCCCAGCTGAGAACAATGGCTGGTTTCCTTATTTCACTTCTACCCACACTTTTTATTTGGTTGTATTTATGAAAGCACTTCTTAGCCTCGGTGAATCATCTCTGTATGACTAGCAATTTCCGTTTGACTATATACAGATAAATTGCATTGCCCAAGTTTTCTTTTCATGTGATTAAATAAAACACCATCTTGCAGGCACCAGTATGAGCCAGGATAAAAACAGAAGTAAAAAAGGCATTTTCCTGGACCATCCAGAATCATGGGCTATTATTTCTCCAGCTGTTCAGCGGTTTCAGTGTTCCTGGTCTGTTGTTGTCAGATGCTCATTATTGCCCATGTTTTCTATAGAAAGTTATCCTGTGAACCCCACTTTCTTCCCCAGAAGGAACAGGCAGCATTTTTCAGTGCCTGGGATAATGCTCTTGAGCCTTTTGTTTTCCATAGTTTTTAGGTAAAAAGTTTTTGGAGTTTGTTTCTTGAAACCCCTTAATGCTGGTGTGAATTTTCTGCAGGAGTCATTCTGTATATCCTCCTGGTGGGATACCCTCCGTTCTGGGATGAAGACCAGCACAGGCTTTACCAGCAGATCAAGGCCGGTGCTTATGATGTATGTATCATCCTCTGTCTATTCTGCTGTTTATAATTGTGCCTCAAAATAGGAGTTTTCTAGAGTGAAAAGTGAAATTACAATTGTTTCCTAATTGTTTTATATTGCTTATCTTTGAATCACTCAAAATAGTAAATGTTGCTTTAGGAACATGACCCTTATTGGAATATGCTACTTTAAATCTTATTTCCCTATGGCTTCAAGCTTTCATTGTCTGGTCCTTGTGTGAATCCTAGCAGCTTGTGTTATCCTGGCAAGCCTGTCCTGACCTCTGTGAACTCCCGGGAAGGAGGCTGTGTTTTACATTGTGATTTATCACTTCAGTCAATCAGTTATTCTAAATCGTTCCTAAGAAGTCTCAAAGTTCCTAAATATACACCTGGATGTTGCTGTATTGCCCGCTTTTGGAAATAAAAGCTGCTGCAGAGCTTTGCAAAAGGAATAGTTCTATTAAATGTGGGTATTCCAACCAAAAACATTACAGCCGTTGGTAAATAAGAACTGATGATTTGACAGCATATGAATTTTGCAACATCATCTATATTCTATTAAACAGACAAAAGGCTGTTGGTCCTCAGATTTAAGCAATTTGTTAATGGTGAAGAGGAAAGGCAGAGTCTTGTAATTCTGAAGCTCTCATTCGAATCCAGTGTAGATCCTTACGTAGAATTATGGAAAGATCATGTACACTTGCTCTTTTTTCCCCAAAGTTCCCCTCCCCAGAATGGGACACGGTGACTCCTGAAGCAAAAGACCTTATCAATAAAATGCTCACCATCAACCCAGCGAAACGTATCACAGCATCAGAAGCACTAAAGCATCCATGGATCTGTGTAAGTAATTTCCACAGATTTAGCAGGAGAATTGGGCAGAAAAATCAGCATATAGTGGAAGTGTTGAGGATTACTTTTGTCCTTACTCATGCGGCTCTGTAACTAGGAATTGTAAAATTGTAATTACACAGATACAGTCAATAGTGGTGTTTATTGAGATCTCAGCCTGGCATAAGACTTCTGCAGGAATGAACTCCTTTGCCTTGGCTTTGTGGTGCACAAGTTCACTGCCAAAATTAGAGTGTTATTTTAAATTCTCGGTGAAAAAAGATGTACAAGAAAGTGACTCTGAGTTAGATAATAACACGTTGCATCTTCATTTCCCTGTAGCCATTATGAAAAGCATGAAATGTAAAGGCAGGAAATTAAGGGACTTCTTACAAGTCAGTTTTCAGGTAGCAGAGGCTGCCTGGTTGTTCCTGGATGCAGGCGTGCTTTCCAGTTCTCAGCATATTCCACACTGTGACTTTTCAAAGGGATTTTACACATCGAAAAGGCTGAGTAAAATGAGCACAACAGGATAGTCAGACAAGGCAGAAATTCGAGGCCCAAGTGTTGTGGCATGTGGGTTGTAATGTGCGTGCTGTAGAGGAACTAAACTGCTAAACAGCTGGCTGGGTGCCTTCAAATAATTCTCTTCTTCTTCTCCCAGCAACGTTCTACTGTTGCCTCTATGATGCACAGACAAGAGACTGTAGATTGCTTGAAGAAATTCAATGCAAGACGAAAACTAAAGGTAAGAATGAAAACTTGGGCTTGTGTTCCTTGTGTAAAACAAATGGTCCCTAAGTACATTTTTTCTTGACTATCATGCTTAAATGAACTATTGATACTGGCATAAGGATCTTAAAAGGTTATTCTTTTGGGTTATCCTTTGTGGTCTCCTGGCCAGATAGGATAACTGTAGATGAGAACCTTCCTAATGTGCTCATTGCAGATAAATTGCTATTCCTCCCCAAAGAAAGAATCTGAAGTCTGTTTCATGTTCAGACATGTATTGTGCTGATAATTGCTGTGCCTGTGAGTACTCATGGCTTGTGCACTGCATCCTCAGAGCTGGCAGATACTTGAGATTCTCAAGGTTGCTGGTAGGTGTGCAATGAAGATGAAATGGCAGTTGATGCTTGTGAGAGGGAGTGCACAGACAGCCCGTTCTTTCAGGGGTCATTCAGCAGTTGCTGTGATTTATGCATGTTTTCCTTTCTGTTGTGTCATGTCACATTCAGAACTTTTCACAAGTGTGATGCTAATTTGAGAAAATGTATGTGTACACAGGGGGCCATTTTGACAACAATGCTGGCTACCAGGAATTTCTCAGGTATGTTCATTGAGCTCCAGATTAATGCAGTCTTTATGTTTTGATGTCTGTGAGGACCAAGATCTAATTAGGATTCATTAGTACAGAAAGAACTCTGTAATTCAGGAGTGTCTAAATATGATAAATTTTAAGTTGTTTCCTTTGCAGAAGCAAATGAGAATTCAGACTATTGAGGTCAAAGAGATTCTCTTGTATGTGACAGTCTAATTTTTCTGTAGAAGTTGAGCTCCTGCCCTGCTTTTCGATTGTTACCTGTCAAAATACAGTGTTTTCTTGTCTATTTTGGTGGAGGGAAATTGAAAGTTCTGCATATTGCTCCATATGCCTAAGTGTCACCAGACAACATTTATAAACTTACTTCTTTTTTGTGATATGTCATCCCATGACTCTGTTACATCCTGTATTAAAAACAAGACATGTTCATTTCTTTATTGCTTTGCTAAGGAGTAAGAAACGTAGTAATATGAGTCTCTCTTTTCCTTCTCTTCTAATGCCCAACTGGGTATGATAAAAGTTGATTCCAGGAAATAATTTTGTAGTGATGTCCTGGAGATTTAAATCTTTATGCTAAACAAATTTTAATAGCAAAAGCTAAAATACTTGTGCTGCTAGTAGAGTTAGAATTGTCCTCAGTAGTAGTTTTGCCAAAATCTTGATGCTGTGTTGAATTTTTCATTTTGCTATTCAAGCTTTCGAGTGAATAGTGAAAAAGAGCACGAGATTTAAAAATCAGTAATTCTACATATCCTCCTACTCTGTGATGTAACTGTTGGAGTGTAACACAAATTACTGTACAGACAAAAACATGGCAGTGCTTTGGGCATGTTTTGAATAATAATAAGCACTGACTCATCCCAAAAAAATTACATAATCATGAATGCAAGAACAACTTGTTCAATTTGCATAGTACTTGAAATACAATTTCTTCCTTAGTAAGTTCCTTTATTTAATACACACCTAATCACAGAAGATTACATTTATTTAAATTACCTTGAGTTAGTGCTTAATGAATTGCCAGTGTCTGCCAATTCCCTTTAAAGGTGGGAGGGCTGTAGGCTGCACATCTTGTAAAAATGAATTACTGTTAAGTATCAAACAAATCATTCCTCATCCCTTTTCAGAACTGTCACTCTCTATATTTGTAAGGCTCAAGTTCAACTTCCATGAACCAAAAATGCTGGAATAGTTTTAGAACAGTATTTCAGCATGAAAAGCAAACAGGGCTTTGGGAATTTTTGTTATTTTACTTTCTTCACTTACCATCTCATGTTTTACACCATAATGACCCATGTTTTTTTGTGGTACCATTTTATTTTTTCTATTTATTTATTCATTGTATTTAATTACATAGCATGCTTTTGAAGGTCATTTGTCCATAACGATGTGGTTATAAAAGTGTTTTATTTTCCTTTTTTTTCTTCCTTTTATGTGGAATGTGTATTTCTTGTGAGGTAAGACCCTCAGCACGTGAAAGGAACATCCTTTTTCTCTTCTGAATCAAAACTGCTGTTTGTCCTCAGACACTTTAATTTCTCCATGTTGTCACAACACCACTTCCCTTCAGTCTGCTTTCTGGCCTATTATTGCTGCCTTAGGTTTTATTTATAGCTCTTGCTTGTAGTTGCAAGAAATCTTTCATTGTGAGCTTAATTTAGAATATGCTGATTGCTTTGCTCCTGCAAATCCTTTAAATATTTGATTTGTATGCAGTATCTGTGATTAAAGCAAGATGAATCAAAATACTATTAAAAATACATTCCAAGCCAAAAGCACCAGGGGCAGCCGAGCACGGACTGTGTCCTATACCATGGAATACTGCATAATAATCCACCCTGGGCACATGTCACAGGACACGCTGGCAGTGCCGTACACGCAACACTTGTTGTTCATGCTTTTGGTGCCCTCATTTTACTTGGGCTTTCATTGAGTTGTCTACGTAGAACATGGAGTGCTTGTTAAGCGTTAATAAGGAACGCCCAAGTTTCATGCTAAAGGACCTACAGCAGGCTATGAGAATTAATTGGTATTTTCCCATATTTTTGTAAGGGCTAAGGGTATAAAAGAGGCTTTGAAAGCAGTTAACTGCTGGGGTTTTTAGCCTTAGGTTTCAGAAGTAGCTCCTCCCTTTTGCCTTCCCTAAGTGAATTCCTGAAGTTAATGGAGTGCCCGCAGTATTTTTGGTAGTGTAAAATCTCAAGCCCCGTTGCATCAGGTTCTGTGAGCACACATCGCAGCAGGGTCTGTCCTGCTTCAGAAATATAGGGAAAGCAATTTGTTTTCAATAATTTCTGTAAATAAAAACGTGCAGCCGTCCAGCTGCGTAATACAGGCACATTTATTTTTGTTCATTTTAGTTGCAAGTTGTGGCCTCGTGGGAGTTTTAATGGTAGTGCTGGCTGGTGCCCTTAATTGTTACACTGAGTTTGGAGGGCTGATACATTAATGAAATTATGAACATTAGCCTGGATTCACTTTCCAGGTTTTTTTCATGTAAACCACACAATAATGGACATAAGTAATTTCTGGATGGTTGCTGAGGTGATCCTACATTTTCTGTACCCTAAAATGAGCACTTAACGCAGATGTAGCTGGAAAATAAGCCACAATTAGAAGAATTACCTTCAAGTGTAATGCACATCCTGGCTAACTCTGATATCCTCAGCCAGTCTGAGCAGCCTTAGGCTCGCAAGGTCCCATTGGTTTGGGGTGCTTTTTTAAAGACAAGGCTGGCAGAAATGATGGGAGATCTATGTCAGGATTGTCCCTTATACATGAAACAACACTTTCTCACAACCTGATCTGTGGAACACTTGCTGACGGGAAGATTGGGTCATAAACAACAATAAAACCCGAATCACGCCAGGCTTGTTGTGTAATTTATTATTCCTCAAGTCTTTGGCAGTGAGTCACGAAGCATTCACGCTTCAGCGAGTAGTTTATTTGGATGCGGTGGGTCAGCCAGCGTGCATTTCTGCCGGGAATGCTTTCAGGTTCGGAGCCGCGCTGTGCGTGTTTGCACGTTAGCCCTCCAGGGGTAGGAGTTCGGGATGATTTGGTGCCAGTGTCCACTGGGGCAGTTTAAAGCCTGACACCTTAAGAACGTTAAGGCAAATGAAATTTTGCCCGTCAGACTCCACTGCTTTGAAGAAATTTGGTCAGTGTACAACACGATTCAGGAAATAGCAGGTTTTCTTCACTAGAAGCTGAAGGAAAGCCTGGGGTTTGTTGTGATTGACTCCTGGGAATCAACCCTCCAAAACAACTCTTGGCTAGCAAATCCTCCCTCCTCTCTATTTGTCCTGCCCCTTCACACAAGGAGGCTGCTGCTGTCCTGGTGGGAAATCCCCAAAGGCGGAACAGAGGGTATTGCGCCTCCCCGTGCTCTCCACGTACCTTGTATTGATCCCCTTTTTGCCACTATCATATTAATAACACCATTGAGATACCAGGGGGCTCTGCAAACACCTAGCCGAGTCCCTGCCCTCAGAACAATACTTTTTCATAGTTGTATCAAACTATCCCATCAACAAATGCAAATATATTGCAGTTGAAAAAACAAATATATCCAAAGCTGCTGCTTTACCCTCACCTTGCTTCCATTTCCTCTCTGCCACCCAAGGAGCTCTCTCCTTGTATAAGCACAGTTAGCCTATGGCTTTAATCAGTGGAAAAAGAGATGTATGGCGGTCTAAAGCATTGGTAGTTTCTTAAGGATTTCATTCCTCAGAGCAAGAGAAGGAGGAAATAAAAGCTGAGCACGTATCTGGAGGTGGGAGGCAGTGGGGGTTTGCTGGGTGACCTCAGGGGGAGCCACCTGACATTGAAATTATTGCTCTCGTTTTACAGCAGCCAAGAGTTTACTGAAAAAGCCGGATGGAGTTAAGGTAGGTTAAACACGCACTTCCAAATGTATCCTGTTAGTCACCACCTGCCTGTAACTTCTGCCAGGTTTTAGAATTGATTATTGCTATTCCTTTCCTCTATAGAATTTGTTAATAAGCGCTTCTCGCTGTATATATGAAGTGGGTAAAGGTAGTAGGTGAAGCTTAAAAACGAAATAAAAGAAGTGCTTGCAAAACAAGCATTAAATAAGTAGAAGATAGAAAACTGCTAGAGAAAATGCTTTTCTTGTTATTTTAATGAAGGATGATTGTGTAATTATTGACTCAAAGTTATTTATTAGCTTCTAATAACGGTTTGGTGGTGGGCATGTTAGCTTTGTAGGCAGCAGTGTTTATCTGCAGCTCTATTGCCTTGTTTCCCCTTGACTTTTTGTTAGATTTCATGGAAGACCAAAAGTTTTTGGGTAGGTTTGGCTCCACATGAGGTGTATTCTGCCAGATGTACTTGCTATATTTGGCAGAACTTGAGGGGTTTACCATCTCAACAAATCAGCTCATCCTGACTAAGAGACCTTGCTAAGAAGGGAACATTTTGGCAGCTTTCGTACATGATTTAGAGCTCCTATTCCCACGTCACCAGATCCTGCAGGAGGAGAGATGCTTCATAAATGAATGGTCTGGAAAAATACTTTGAAAAAAAGCCAGGGAAAAAAAAAATCACTCAGGAGGAAGTATATTTTATTTCTTTTCTCAGAGGATTCTTGAAGACTATGTAAGATAATATAATGCCTCAAGCTTTCATTATAAGATTCAAAAGATATTCTTCTGTGCTCTGTGTGTTTACTCAGAAGCGTGTCTTTGAAATTAATTTTCATTTTCTATTTAATCTTAACGTCTTACTTTAACAAAGCACTATAAATATTTGGTTACATACCAGATTCACAGAGTATTTGTGCCTATTCTCTGACTTTAGTGCACTTTTCTGATCAAAGAAATCAGGAGCCTGACCTAAAATGAAATGAGTATGGTCTGATTTCGGTGCTTCTCACTGCCAAGCAGGAGCTATCCTGGTTGCACGGAGAAGCACATGTTGAGTACTATTCAGTCTCTCCTGTGGAAAACCCCTGACATGTTTCATTGTGGAATATATAAATTTTATGCACTCATCTCTGACCAGCTTTTCCTTTTTAAATATCGTTCCTCCTACAGGTCTACGATGGTATTTGTTCTATCTCAATTCAGATTATAATATGGGAAACAATTGTTGCCAAAATTTTGCCTAAATTGCACTCGTTGGGATTTGGTCCTTTGGATTTCAGCACATGTTATGTGTCTGCTGTTTGTCTGCATGGTCATGTGGAGCAGAGGGAGTAAATTGACATCTGGGGAAGTCTGTTTTGGTTGTTTCTGTTACTGAGTTACTGTAAACTCCGTAGCATTTTTCCACCCCTTCCTACAGCCTAAGCTGCCTTTTTCTTATTTAAAAAAAACCAAAAAACAGACCAAAACAAAAGAGAAATATACTGTACTCCGTGCATTGATACTGCAAATCCAACCAGTCACGTTTTCTTCTTTTCCTTTCTCTCTGACTGGTCAATTCAGAAAAGGAAGTCCAGTTCGAGTGTTCAGATGATGGTGAGGATCTTTATCGACAGATTTTTTTCCTCCTGTGAAACGTTCACACTTAGAAACCAAACAGTTGCATTTAGCTTTGTTAACATACTGTGAGAAGCTGCGAGCCTTTAAAGTACAACTCTGTGAGTTCTAAGCCTGCAGTTGCTATTTGCCATCCACAGTGAATCCTTCTGCTGTGCATTCAAGCAAGTCTTTAATCTTTTGGTAACCTGGGGACATACGAGAACAAAAAAAGTAGGTGTAACATCACCCAATGCAGCTGTCCTTAGTAAATAAGAATAGTAACAAAACAGTAATCTTGTAACAGCCTTCTATTCATTTTTCAAACCTCCTTGTTTTAAAAGCTAATAGTATTAATGTCATAGACTGTAACCACATTGCACAGTGAAATAGTGCTGCATTAATTGAACCACTACAGTCCACAGTGCCATGCTAAATGCTCAGGAGTAAAAAAGCCAATTTCCCAGCCTTTCCATACTACAGTTTCCCAGCCAGCTTCCTTCACCACTCAGGACTGTCACAGGATGTCCCAGCTGACAATTTCAATAACTTTTCTTCCTCCTCAACCTACTCTCCAGTCTTGTGTTCATTTGGCCTCCATGATCCCGCACAGTAACCTGCTCTGTTCCTGTTTGTTGTGGTTTTCAATCTGACCTGTGAGGTGTTTGTGGTGATGGGCTGTGCCCTCAGCAGAGAGAAGGCAAATATCCCCCACCCACAGCTTTCTCTGGGAAGCACAGCTCCCAGAAAAGCACCACTTCCGCTGAGGTCTGAGCAGCCGTGCAGTTGTGTAGGTAAATCGTCTGTTCTTTGGGGGAACACGGAATTTCGGGGACAGGATCAGCGGTGTCCAGAGGGTCACTGGAAAGGTAGAGTGTGGGTATTTCCAGGGTCCTGAACCTGAAGTGTGAGGTAACTTTTTGTAGCATGTGAAAGATGAAGCCCCAACACATGCGTTTTGTTTCTTAAAAATGTTTTCATAATATATGACGAAACGCTAGTAATGATTGGAGTGTGTGTGTCTGTCCTGCACTGTCAGACCTCAGAGAGTGGCTTTTGGCAAGCGATGCCATAGTAAAAACTCCTCCTCCTTCACAACAAACACAAGGCTACTGGTTAAGCACAAATCCATTTCAGAATAACCGTTTCATATGAAAATGTTTTCCTCCTTTTGGAATGATTTCCCTTTGCTGTTACAAATACATGTAAAATGCACCACGTGTGTTCCTAAATTCGTATGTCTGTGTTCTGTGAGAGAGAAACCGTGTACAGCTGATTGCTGGCTGCTCTCAAAGTTTCCCAGGGTTTTACCCCTTCTGGTTGCACAGGCGGAATAACTGGATTTGGAATCCCATTATCTCTCTCCGCTGTTACTAATGAGTGCTGGGCTCTCCATATCTTACTGAAGAAGCTTTGAATGTGTTTCCTGCGGGTTTCAGCAGTAGCTGTAGTGCATATTGTTTATTTTTGTAGGGCTTCCACCAAGGGAGTATGGACCCAAGCCTGCTCTCCTTACTCAGGCAAAACTGCAGCTGAAATTTGATTAACCTGCTTTCATTATGTATTCAACAACAAGCATTCACTTGGCACATCCCTTTAGTTTTTGCATTAAGCTACTGCTGAATAAGACTGTATGAAATCTGGTGAAGTTTTCATTTTTTCCCCTCATGTTTTTCTTTATGTCTGTTTGCCTTTTGTTAGGGCCTTTTTATTCGTAGTCTCTCTGACTACACTGTCATAAAAATATGAATTTGTTATGTGGTTTTTCCCTTGTTTGGAAGGTTTCGTTTGCTGTCAAGCAGCATTGTTTGGGTTCTCACTATTCCCCATTCTGTAGAACTTTGATTTACTGACATGGATGGGGCGTTTTTACAGTTTTTTCCCGAGTAAGGAGTTCAGGTTCTGCCCATCTCAGAATTCCATAAATATCAAAGCAAAAGTAAAATGCCTACCAATAATCATGTCTCCCCATGGAAGACTTTCTGCACAAAGGTATTTGTTCTCTCCCTGTCTTGCCTTCAGACGCCCTGCAGTTTAGGGTTGCAATTGTGAACAGATAAATTAAATAACTAGGCCAAGTTGGGGCATAACACTCGGCACTCCATAATGACTCTTATTTTTGCTTAATGACAATTTCTGTGGAAAGACCATTGTTTAAAGTAGCTGTTTCTCATCCTCCTGTTGTAGAGCATTGCAAACTTTGATTTTAAAGCAAAGAAAATTATTTTATTCTATATGGGAGAACAGTTCCTATAACAAGTATTATCAAGTGACATTTAGTTTCGACATAATATCCCCTGATTAACTAACAAAACTGCTTTATATTCTTCAAAGCCTGGGAAATGCTGGGTAAGATAAGAAAATTTGCAGTCTGTAATTAATTACTGCAAATCCTGTTGACACTGCCATAATCTAGACATATCCTAAGGAAGTTTCACTTCAGTGCAGCCCTAATTCCTGCAATCCACGTGTCAGCTGCCACACCTGGCCCAAAGTAAAATCATCACCAAAAACTGCCGAGGACATGAAGTTCCATGGATTTTCATTCCTTTCACTTCCATGAAGTTAATTACATTTCTGGAAAAATCCATTAGCGAAACCACATCAGACTTTTTTTGCTTTGTTTTGCACATTTGTTGCTAATTACTGTGACTAGAAGGTTCAGTAGAACTTTTTGTTTGGATCAGAGTCTTTGCAGACAACACATATATAAATACCTTGACAGCCAGTTCTGCATGCTGCTTTAGACCCCTCTTGTTAAAATTAGACATGACTGAAGTGTATGTAATATTTTTTTCCTAGTTATTGTTGGAGGGAAAAAATTACATCTTTCAAACGCATTTTACTATACTTGAATCTCGCTTCTTAGTGCATGTAAAAAGTGGCTTGGTACATTGGTTTTAGTATTTCTGTTCTTCCCATACCATGGCGTTAATGAAAGCTAAATCTTAAAGAATGGATTTAAAGAATCAGATACCTTTAAACTTACTGCTAAATGGTTTAATTTGAATTAACCTTGTGTATAGGTAAAAGCCAGAAGTCTTGTAAAGGTATAGTACTGTGCCAAGCTTAAGAAGTACCCAGGTGGCCTCTGTGGGAAGTTAAACAGATATGCACTGACTGGTGGAGTAAGACTAGTGTGAGACTCACACTTCCAGGTTATAGTACCAAAATGGAAGGGCTGGTCACAGCTGCCAGTCCTTTTTGTTGAGAATAGCACCAAGACAGCTAAAGGGGCACCAGTCTCTTTCTGCCATCAGTCATATTTATTCAAATATGGAATCAGAAGCCAGTAGATTCCTGGAGAGGTATGAATCATTAAATAATCAAATATTATTTATAGCAGTGATAATGAATTAGAGATACAGAACTACAGGGTGCAATTGCTTAATGCTGTTACATGTCACGGAATGGCTATTTAGGACTGTGTTCAGACCAGTATTTATTCTTCTTACATGTGATTAGCTGCTGCTTAAGGGCTCTGCTCTGTTAAGTGTCACTGGAGTGATCTGTGCCTCATATAGACCTTGGAGTAGTGGCTCTGCCAGGCCGTAGCCAGCCCGTGGGGAGGAGCTGCCAGCCAGCTCCCGGAGCTATTGTTAGTGCTCCTGCCAGTTCATGAGTTCATCTTTCTGTGATTCTTTATTTCCATATCTATATCTGTCCATAGATATCTATGTCTGCCTATAGATGTTCTATACACAGAGATATAGATACGGTGCCTACCGCGAGTTCTAAGGCCTGTCTGTTTCTATTTTCTGCATACCTACAGATAAACAACAAAACCAACGTGGTAACCAGCCCCAAGGAAAATATTCCTACCCCGGCGCTGGTATACCTGGAATTTTCCTTCTCATGCTATCCTGAAGTTTTTGACTGTCTTCTGTTTGTTCTTCCTCTTTTTCTTTTTCTTTTTTTTGGCTTTTTCATGCATTTACTCTGTTTGCTTTCTAAAAACAGGTTTTGGAAAACCTTTTTGTTTGAATTTGCTGTCTTATTTTTTGTGAGGAAGTCCATTAGAGCGTGTTTATTGACAGAAAATGTTAAATGGAAGCTGGATGCGGTAGAGTCTTAGTGTTTGTAACTGTAGCTGGATTTTTTGCATGCTGTGCCAGAAAGTGAGTAGAATGCGCTTCTTGATGTTGCTCTTAGCTCTTTGCCTGATGACTGTTTCCACCTTTTAATGTTAACCTTTTGCACAAAAAATTTTTTTAAAAGCATCTCTAATAGTTTCTCTGCTGTCTTAGTATAAGTATTGATACCCAGGAGAGCTAACAGGAGTATTGCTAGGCTGCCATAAAACAGACCTTATTCAGATTTTTATTCCGTGTTTCCTAAAACTGAGCAGGACTTTGCAAGTCTTCTCTGGGATCAAGAGGCACCTAGAACTAAACATTTTTGCTTGTTTCTCTTCCATTTAAATCAGCAGGAGACATTACTCATTAATAAGCTCTGTTAGGGATGTGTTGCTAATCAAGGTGATGTTCATGAGTGTTTATTGCAGTCTTGCTTTTATTAGTAGCTGTTTCTGAGGCATGTGTGTCACAGGGCTCACAAATGTAAATGTGACATATTATTTCCCAACTGTGGGTAATTCACACCCATTGGGAGAGAATTTTCCTCTGGAATTTTTTGGAGCAGCTGGCACCGCCATGTACACTAAGTAATTCCCAAGGACCAGCTAGCAGGTTTCATGCAAGAAACAAGGTATGGCACTCTGTTCCCAGACAGAGCTGTGGCCAATAGTCCATGCTGAAAGTGTGCTGGCTGCCTGCCATTTCAAAGATTATTGAATCTTTTTTCAAGGGAGAAGGATTTGGAGAAATTACACTTTAAAATGACATGAACATCTCTCTCTCGCTTTTATGCTGCTCAGCCAAGGCAGCAGTTGGTAGTAATTTACACCTTCCAAAACATGGGAGTGTTTAGACGTAATTACCTCATCCTTAATCCTTATCAATTCGTCTGTATTTTGATTTGCTCCTTTAATGCTAAAACAAGCAAACATGATTAAAAAAAGGAGGTGATTTGTGGCTGCCCTGCCTGGCGTGGCTCAGACAGGAAAGCACAGGAAGCATTTTGCCTGCCCTGGTGCAGAAGAGCCTCTGCAGGTCTCCAGAGCTTCAAAGCCCTGCACACATCAGTCCTGAATAAGGTCTCTGCATGCTGCTGCATTAGGTGAGATGGCCTTTTTTGCTGGCTTGCTGTTGAGGAAGTCTGTGTTAGAGACATCCAGTTTCACCCTCTGGCGACAGTTAACGTTTGTTTTAACTCTTGTCAGTGTTTAGCATTTGTGAGCTGGCTCTTCTTGCACTCCCTCACACCAATGAAAATGTATTTACCAATGGGAACTCTTTCTCTCTTTATTTTGTTCTCGCTCAGGAGCCCCAAACTACAGTAATCCACAACCCTGATGGAAATAAGGTATTCAGAAAGAATCAACTCCATCTTGCTTTTCCACACCACACATCCCATCCACCACTATTCCACAGCAAAACAGGGCCGTCCCAGGGATATATGACAGAAAGATCTCATTGCTGCATTTGTTGCACATGGTGTGTCTTGAGCCTGTTCCCATCCGTGTCCATCCGCTGGGTGCTGAGCTCCTGGAGCTCTCGGGGCAGTGGGGAGCGATTGGCGGAGCTCGGTGCCCAGCGCAGCCCAGCTCAGGCTGTTCTGAGAGTGAGGTGACACGGTGCTGACGAGCTTTGTGTGCAGCTGTCACCTCAGACAAAGACGTGGTTGTAGTTTCTCCCATCTGCTGTTTCTCGGCATGCTTACACACCGTGGCCTGGCGTGGTGTGTCTTTTGCACAGGACTTTGGTTTCCTTCCATAACATCACCGAGCAGTCTCAAAACAGTTTTCACGTTTCAAGTGCCAAAGAGGTCTTTTGATTTTCACATGTTTTTCTTCATGCTCCTTTCTTTTTCTTGTATACTGTGATGTTTGCGTCTGGCCCCCGACCCCTAAAACGTGTTTTGTTTTGGTTTTTTCATGCATGGACTTGAAAAGGGCCAGGAAATACCATCATTTACATATAACACATGTTCCTAAGTTTCCTGGAAAGAGTTTACTCTTCAGCAAGAATTTCACTGTTTGCAGTGCTGCCTTAAAGAATTGACATCTCATTTATCTAGTCTTAAATCCCCACGGTTATTTCATAGGAGAAGGGTTGGATCTGAGTGACGCATGCAGACATTCCTCAAGCATGGAAGTGCTGATGGTGTGTGTTGTGCCTGTGGATCCCGTTCCTTTGTGTGCCCTGCATCTGTCGAACACAGAACTTCTGTTTTCATGTTACTACTTTCTCAGCTTCCCAAGTGTAGTAGTGCACTAAAGCCCAGAACGCTCAGATTAAATACAGACTACATCTACTTCACTTCATTATGTAATCCCAGCAGTTAAGGTACTCAGTGTCCCCAAAGGTCACAGCAAACAAACGAACCACTCAGTGTGGAGAGTTCCTCCGAAATTTGTCTGAAAGACTGATCGTTGTAGTATGGCAACTGGAGTGGGTGCTTCAGTGTTAGAGGCTACGTCTGCCCCGTGAGCTTTGCATGGTGTCTGCAGCTCCTGTTTGTGTGAGGTTTTTGGTCGCTCATAAGTCCTTCACCTAATACTGTAAGTGACAGAGCATGATACGTCTGTGTAGAGTGAAACGTCTAACACAGCCAGGGCAGGGACAGCATGGTGACTCCTTCAGTTTTGTTTGTGTGTGAATTAATTCCTGAAGTGCTCCTCATGAATGCACAAATGTTTGGGGTTTTTTTAAGGTCTGAGTAATGCATTAGCCTTTTGAACATTCCTTTGTCTCAGCCTTGTGAGGACACAGGAAATGAAGGGCACTGGCAAATTTACCTTCTATCATTTATTTGTAAAATCCTGGGAAGAATTAAATACAATACCAATCCTATCTTCTCTCTCATATAAAACCAGATCAACTAATCCTTTTTGTTCCTGACCTGTGAATTTAAAGAGGAATAATTTATATTTTACTTCTCAAGAGAATATACAGATAAAAAAAATAAAGCTTAAAAACTTGCCAGTTTTCCAAAGCTGTTGGATTTGACAGTGCCCTGCTGAATTTGCCCGTAATATATCACGTTTCTGGTAATTCATGAAAGACTGAGATACAACATCCTTGCCTTTTTAACAATGTGATGGCTTAAGAATAAACTGCCTGAGAGATGAGTCATTCCTCTACATGACTGGCTGGTCGAAGAATGCTGCTACAGAGATGCCTTAGTTTGTCAAAGTTATTATCAGACATTTATCAATTCTCCATCTTCTTCAGAGATAAAAAAAATAAATTATCACAACACCAGTATAAAAATGAGAGAATGTGATCCAATGTGCTTAAAATCACTGTGAGACTTCATTTTAATATACATTGCATAAGTCGTGTGAGCAGAAAATTGGTTGCAAATTGTAGCAGCACGCAGAACTCTGCACCTTTAGAAGGTGGAATTGGAATGGAATGACTTATTTCGCACAGTTGGTTTAATCACTAAGCTTAAAATGGCAAGCTCTCCTACCTGGCTGAGGTAACTCACATGACATTTCAGATGGACTTTGTACAGTTGGATGTTAAAGGAAAAAAGTTTCCTGTACATTCCTGTGAAGTAAAAGCATCAGACAGCAGGAAATGTGCTTCTGTTCCCTACTGTAGCGAATGACGGTGTTTGCCATCCCTGTCAGGTGGAAATGTCTCAATCAGTGTGTGACCATTTGTTTGTGAATGACATCCCACCCTGCTTCAAGGCTTTGCATGATTCCTGTAACTAATCCTGTCCTTTTCCGAGGCACGCAAATAAGGCTCGCCTTGTTTTGTGCATCCTACTCATATTTACTTCTCAACAGGAATCAACAGAGAGTTCCAACACAACCATCGAAGATGAGGATGTCAAAGGTAGGAATTTAAGCTTGAAACATTTGGAGAAGCAGTAACGTGAGCTGTTTTGTGAATGTCTTTCAGTAGGTCATTAAGCACAGAAACCCCCAAAGAATCCTATGGGAGAATACTATTTTTCCTCCTTTAAACGAAATTCCTTTTGATATGTTTCAGACCTTGACTTGTCAGTTCCCAAAACACCATTTTCCATTGTTTTGGGATTAAGAATATACAGTTACTGCTTTTTTTACTAAGATACTAGTTCCAGTAATAATAGAAGTAGATTAAAATTGTGTAAGTCAGTGCTTTGTAACTCTCATTTAGTTTGTGTTTAGCATGTATTTGTGTTTTGGGATTTTTGTTTGTTTGTTTGTGGTTCTTTTTTGGTTTTGTTTGTTTTTTGTTTTTTTTTTAATGTCACCATTTTCATTTTTATTCTGTTCAGATGCCAGTGTATTTTTGTGGGTTTTCTTTTGTTCTGTTCATACACTTCTTTTAATCTTCTTTTATTCTTTGAAAAGCTAAAATTTTTTTTTATAAACTTAGTTTTGTAACTTCACAGGTAATATTTTTGTTTCCATTTTTTCTCCCTCTAAATATTATACTGTGATGTTACTCATACCTACTTTAATAACTGTATTTTAAAACATAGGATTTGAAAAAGAGAGGGTTAGGTTTGTGTATGTCTGATTCACAGAAAAGATTGGGGTTTGGCCTTAAGGAACAATGTGGAACAGGTGAGAATGGATGCAACCTAGTGGTGATGGTTTGAGATAATGTGAAATGAGAGAACAATTACAGGGATTTGCAGCATAGGAAAATACAGTGTAATTTATCTTTATTCATAGCACTCTGTATTTCTTCCTTCACACTAATACATGTAGTTTAGCAACCAAGCTCATTAAATGAATAATTTAATTATAGGGCCTCTGCGTGAGGATATAATGTGGTGTTATTACAGTAGGATTTTTAGAAACTCCTGCCTGAAGCTCAGGGGCACAACTCTAAAAAAAGCAACAGTGCAAACGATTTGCCTGATTCTGCAGTATCACAGTTCAGAGCAGGTTGGATGGCCACGACATGTGGTGCTCCCAGTCCAGCAAAGAGGATCCTGCGGTAATCACAGGCCTGAGGAGCAAGATACAACACAGGGATGTCTCTGCATGCACAGTGCACAGGGGTTTCGTTTTCTGTTCATTTAAAGGACAAATGTGATCTCCCTGTTATTAATTGCTCAGAGCTTGCTTGTTGTTCACTTTTTAGTATTCCTCTCACACTTCCCGTCTTTCCACTGGAGGCTGCTGTTCACATTGTTTTATTATAAATTAAAGCTAACAGTGCCCCCAGGGCCTTATTTGTAGAATGATTCAGGGAATAGGCAGTCCTGCAACCCTGACAGCTATTATAAGCTCAAGCTTCATGCTTTAGCAAGGCACTTAGGAAAGATTATTTCCACCCCCTACACTGAACTTGTTTTCTGGATGTGGATTTTCTAGGAGAACAGTGAGAAAGCTGTGATTTTGTCAGGAACAACCACTGGAGATAAAACACTGCTAGCAACCAGTGGATTTCAGAGGTAGGGGAGAGAATTTTCCCTGATGACTGACTGTCCAGGTCCTTGTGTGTCTGCTCAAGGTGATGTTTGTCACCACATCTGAGACCTTGAAGGAATGTTTTCCACCTTAGGTGATAAAGAACCTTAAAAATAATTTTGCTTTCCTTCACATTGTGGAGAACAACATGGGAAGAGGGTCTCTTCTTGCTGTGAAGGAGAGGGGGAATGGGGCTGCCCCTCTGTGACTGAAAAGTAGTATTAGCATGTTCTACAGCATTGCAGTACGACGCACAGCTCCCAGGGAATGACTCTGCAAAGGCATGGGATCCACGCACTGGATTCCTGCCCCGTTATCCAGACGCGGTGCATAGGCTGCACGGACAGGTACAGGGTCCTTCCCTGTGTACAGACCACCAGCCCACACACCCCAGAAGTGCTTTTCTTCTGCTTTGTTGGTCTGGCTCCCTAAAGCCGTGTGGATTGGAGGTCTGTGGGACACACCATGGCCAGCACGGTTGTGTTTCGTGTGCCCATGCAGGGTATTCTGAGTGCCGTGACTCACTGGGAAAGGGGGCCATGGAAACTGTCTTTTATCAGCTGGCACAAGTGTGGCCTTAGGAACAGATTCTGCACTCCTGTCTGCCAAGGAATGCATGCAGCATTCTCCTCTCGTATCAGGATGTCACCCTATTTTCACTTTTGAAGGTAGGTCTTTAACTTAAAGGCAGTAAAGTCAGGCTTGCTTCTCATTTTTTATTCACTGAAAATCTTAGTGTCTGTAACTTTGCCTTGCTTATGTATACACTTACATCTTTTAGGACTGGAACATATTTCTTCTACTAGAAACAGTGTTTGGCAAACAACAGTGAGTTTTAATAACTCAAGGAATAGGTTAATTCTGTAATTTGAGTCTGAAATTACTAGTTCAGGTTCCTTGCTAGCATAAATTTCTGACATGAACCATTGATCGTTGGCTTGTCTGCATGACAGGGATTCCTCCTAAATATGACAGGAGTGGACAGAAAGAACATGCTGAGAACTGGACCGTAGGCAATGCCTCCTTCTGGGATTGCTTGTGGGATTTCTCCTTCCTGTAGTAATGAGACTGGAACTATTGAGCAGCATCTCTGTGATAGGAGATTGATATTTTGTTAACTAATGCTGTAGAATATCACTGTTATTTTTGTCCAGCAATGCCCACATGCTTTCAGAAAGGTGAGTTGTTAAATTTGTCAGGGACAGCAGATCTGGATTTCTCATGGTATCTTTGCCCCTGGAAATGAACTAATGAAAGCACTAGTAAGAATAATGATTCCCAATGGGAAAATTTGCGGAGTTGTAGGGCACTTACAGATCAGGCAAATTGTGGCTAATCTTGCTACTTAATCCCTCTGTAAGGTACATTGCTTTGAAATATTTCATATATTCGTACTTCATTTTATCCTTGTTGAGTTTATTTTAGTTAACAGTAGAAAGAAACCAATTTAAACTATTTCTTTTTGAACATACATTCCTAAAAACCCATTCAAATTTCTAAGAAAAGCTCTTTCAAAGCCCTGTGTATCTCAGGACTGGATACAGGGGTAAATCTGCGCTGGCATCTGAACAGAGTCACTCATGCCCACGACTTTTACGACTGTTCTTTGGCACCCACGCTGCCCCCTGAAAGTCCATCATTAACATTGTTTGTGTGCTCAAAGATTTTCTAAGTTCTTGTTGCTTGTAATTAAATTATCGTTATTTTTCTTTTGGCCTTCTTTTTTTTCTTCCTTCACATGTACTTGACCCTCACACAGCTCTCACAAAGGAGGGGGACATGGAGAGGTTGAGTTCCACCCACCACTCCTCCTCTTCCATTGCTTCTTCATCCCACTGGTCACCACCCTTGCCGTGCCCCAGCGGCCGCTCCTGCTGCCAGTGCCTGCTGCGGAGTCTGATCACACTCTACCTCTTCATCTTTGTTTGTTCATATGTTGTGTTTCTTTCCATCAATTCAGCGGGCAAGTCCATGAGAAATGCAAACTCAGAGAGTCAATCGCTTGAGTCTGAGCTCTCCCACTCCACTCCTTCCTCTGTGCTATGTAAGTTGAGAGACTCGTCTGTTCAGATGGTCTCCTTTGCTTCTCTTCCTCTTCCCTCTCCACCATCTGAGACAGCACAGAAAAGGTCACTGCTGTGGTCGGTCTGATCTAGCAATGACCTGCTCTTAGGGTTTACAGAAGAATGGAGTCTATTTCTTGGTGAGGTGTTATTAATTGTAAAAATATTTCCATCAGCTGTAACAGCAGGATAGACAGGTCTGTGTTTCAGAAAGCTGTGTCTTGCAGAGCTAGTCTTTGCAGTGGTTTTCAGCTTAGAGATTCGACTCTCACCTCTGGCTCAGATCCTGGGTAGGTGGTGTTTATTATATCAAGTTACTTTCTTGAGCATCGCTGTTGGCACACCAACCTTAAAGCTGCTGTGACAGCTGTTAGTGTGCAGCATTGATCCGACAACTGAGAGGTGCCATGGGGAAGATCTGTGCTCATTAGTGACCATCTAACTGCAGAGGAAATCTCTAGTGTCAGTAGGCTTTGTCTGAGCACTGAAAATTGGAGAGAGAAAAGGCACTGTCTTAGTAGCTGGTAGGACATAAAGGACCCGAGTAGATAATGTCTCATTTATAAATTAACTCAGGAATTCTTTAGGGGGGAAGGGACCTTATGGGTTGGAACACAGGCTGGTTGTCGTTGGCCTGAACCTTACTGTAAATCAGTGAAATTTTTGGTGGGTGCAGCTAGTGCAGGTGAGCGACATCGGTCCCCAAGGTCATGGGCTGCCCCCAGGCACAGCTGTTGCCAGGTAAAGAGAGTTGCAGTCCAAGGGAGGAGCAGGATAGTCCATACCGATATATGAAGGACTGTATATCACATTGGAACTACTCATTCTGACAGTGCAAACTGGAAATTGATAGGAGGGACATGGGCCTGGGCAACCCTGAGAGCTGACGGAGCAGCCACACATGCCATAAGGCATTAATTCCATCCACAGGAGTATCCCCAGAATATCCATTCTGTGCCCAGGTATTCAGGTCTGAATGCTGCAGCCTCCCGTTGCCCGCTTCACTGGGTAGCTAACAGTGCAAAGATAGCTGTTAATATTTAAACATAGATGTTCATTGCTCATTTCATTACCAAATTTAGGAACCCTGGCACTGTTTTTTAAAGGTAATGCAGTTTTCCTGAGTAAAATAGGCCAAAGCTGCATTTCTTAGAATTACTATTCAGGGGTTATTGTTGCTATTATCTCAGCACATCTCATTGCTTTTTAAAGCTTATTTACAAAAAAGGAGATGCAGAATTGAGAGTTAATATTGATTTTCACACTAGTGGGCAGTGAGATTTCTCTGAATGGGCAGAGTGATTATGCAGGAGCACAGTTTAAATAGAAACATGCACAGCAGTAAACCTTGTTAATGTCTTGGTTATCAAGACTTCAGACATCATTTCTGGAGACAGCAGCCAGATTCCATGATTCAAGGAACCTGTTGGGAAACCATAGTGTGGTATCTTGTAAGTGCAGTGCCAGTGATACAGCTTTGATCTGAGACCATAGGTGATTTGTCATGAAAATAAACATTTGCCACCATTCGCCATGCTGTGTAAATATTAGTGTCGTTTTTTAGTAGAGTCATGTAAAGAGAGAGCATCTTTAGACGTAATCGATTTCATATAAATAAAAACTTAATATGTAGGGCATGTGACAAGTGGCTTAACATCAATTTATGATGAAGGTTTAAATAGAAGGCACATTCATTTTGCTGGGCCTGTTTTCTCAGTACAGGGTAGAAAAGTGCTGGGATAATTTTTCAGATACTTGCCTAAATAGCTAAGGAATTGATTTTTTTTTCGCTAGGGCAGTAGCAGGCTTAGTGGTTTTCAGAAATCTGAAAGGCAGCCAATAACCTAAATAAAATGCTGCAAATCATCCATCCATATCATAATGCGATGAATCAGAATGAATCTTTGGAATCAGCAGGCTCTAGGAAAAAGATGTTACATGTAAGGTGACAACTCAGATGTCTTAGTTAGTGTCAAAGTTTAAGGTTAAGTGGTGAGGTGAGAGGTAAGCTCTGGTCTGACGTGCAGTGAATCTTGACAACTTCTTAAAGAGAAGTCCTTGGAGCATACCCTGTCATCTGAGGCTCTGTGGTGCTTGGGTAGGTCTGAGACCCCATCAGTTGTTTAGTCATGCAGCAGCTTATTTTCTTCACAGAAATTATTTACTTGGAATATTTGTGGCATAAGCAGTAAGAGAAGTTATCAGCAGAGAACTTGCTAATGTTGGTGTGATGAGAATCATTTGGAAGAACACTGTGTGATGTTCAGCAGTCCATGCTGTAAAGTTGAATGAAATCTGGTACATCCACACAGCCAGAGCTTGTTATACAACACAGGATAAATTTTCTAGTCTCTTCCTCTTCCTTTTCAGACTGTGGTTATTTTCAGAGTGTAGGAATAACATCAGGGGCTGTATGCTGTCCATCTAACTGCTGTTTGTTGGATGATGTTCAGATGAGAAGTGAAGCTCGGTTCCCCCATGCTGTGCCATTCCGTTTGAGCAGACCAGTGTCACCTTGGCAGGCACTGTCCTGTTTTAGAACGACAGCACGATGGGTAGGATTTGTCTCCCCGGATTTAGCCACCCTCCCCAGTGTAGATATCTGTATTTGAGCTAGTTGTCTAGACTCCCTTTAGTCAATGCAAATAGGTCAGATGAGTCACACTTGTCTTAAATTTCTATTTTAGGATATGATGAATTGTGCCCTCGAAGTGCTTATTTCTCTCCATTGACTGTAAGGGAGGGAAGCTGAGAGAACAAACTCACTTGTCTGTACTTATTCACATCCAGGATGTTGTGAGATTAATCCAATCTGAGGTGTACCAAGACGTGCAGCTAAGATTACTGAGCTGAAAAGTTTTAAGGGTTTTTGCCTTGAGAAACAACATGTGAGCAAGTCAGAAGCAAAACCATTTTAATCATCTTGGAATGCATGTGCAGATCTGGAAGCAGGCTACCTCGTTCTTCTGGAAAGGTGCTTTGCTGCTTCACCACGGCTCTACAGTGATTGCACAGATGACAGCAGAACGATGCTCCAGTATCTGAATGAAGCATAAGGAGGTTTAAATTATTATCCTCAGAAGTAAATTACTGGTCTCAGTTCTGGGGGGAAAAAAAAAAAAAGATGGGCGATATGGTGGTCAGTGAGTTGCCAAGGGTTCTTTTTCTGTGTTTCACTAAAAGCGAAGTTTCTGGTACATATATTTCTGAAGGCTTCATTTTCACATATGTGCAGCTCATTTTTATCCTGCACCTTCTCTCTGCAATTAAAATAACAAAATATGCATTGTTTTAGCATGATTCTTGTAGATTGAGTTTACACACTGGGTCTGCAGGAGGGGAAGAAAAGCCCAAGAGTCCCTCCTGGAACAGTTTTTGCAGTTGTTTTTTACCTTTTTCTTTCTTTCCTGTGATGCTTGATTTGACTGGGTGGGAGACTGCTCCTTGTAGGTTTAAAGCATTGATAGTGTTAGATGCTTTTTGCTTAAACGTCGTTCCTACTCATTTTGTGTTCTTCAGATATTAGTGTTAATGGTGTTAATTGTGAAAGGCTATCCCCCACCCTGTCACTGAGCAGGAAAAAAAGGTGGAGAAATACAGCTAGAGGTTAATGACTCATTTGAAGTTAACATATGTGCTGCAGCAGTGCTGCAGAAATCCTTTTAGCTGGTGTTAGAAAATGTTCCTGTTTGTTCTCTTCTTACTATTTAGTCTTTTAATAGCTCTTCTTCATAATATTTTTGCTTGAACTGCGTTTGTATTAGTCATAAACTTTCTTGCCTGCCAAAACAGGGATTGTATTTTTTTGAACTGCTAAAACCTTATTAATTACCTTAAGTTACTGAGCCTGTGGGGTAGAGGTTCTGTTTAGAGAGTAGGTCCGCGGTCTTTTCTTTAATGTATTTACTCCATGGATATTCTGAGCAGAGAATGTAAAAGCCACTGTCTTTCCCACACAAGTGTGCCATATCTACAGTGTGTTTCATTATCAGTTGGCTCAGCACCTTAGACTTCTTTCAACAATGTTCTTGCTTCCCATCTCAGTTGTTTTAAGGACACCGGATGTATTTCTGCTCAGTCACGCTTTGCTTACAGAGACTAGACAATTTTATGCCGTGGAAGCCATTGCCATGTTCTAAGAAACTGTGGATGTGTCAGGCTGTAATTTTTGAATTGACTTTCACTACACTCTGTAGAGAAAGCAGCTGAACCATTACAGTTGTCAGTTTTCTTTAGGAAGTTTAGTTTCTTTAGTTTTATTTAGGAAGTCCTTGCTGCACATCAAATGAAAAGTATAATAGCACGAAATTATTGCCACTGTACATCAAACAGCATAATTGTCCTAGAATTCAATACAAGCCAAGTTTACTATTGGATAAAAAAATAAATAATGAAAAAATCAAATGAGAATGGTGATTGCAAGTGACAGTTATCTGGCAGATGGGAACTGGCCAGATGCCTCTTCCCTAATGCCTTGTGTGTTCGTTTGTTGTCCTTGTATGGATTGTAATGTGTATTTAGATGGAACAAAAATTGGGTGTTTGGAACAGCATATGTTACATGGAGTCCATCAAATTTATAATGAAAATTTTGTCATTTTTTTGCCTCTCTAAAAATTGCCAATTATTTCTGTCAGATGTTGCCTGCAATATAGCAGGACCTTGTTCCTCCCACCTACCAGTACCCTTTTCACCTTAGTTCATCTCCAGAGTCCTCGCTGTTTCTTTCTTTGCAAGGATTTGACTTGGTGCACGTGGCCACCAAGTCATGGCTGCATTTTCCTTCTGCTGCTTTCCAGTCTCCTTCCAGTTTTCTGCTTTTTGTATTTCAGTTTTCCCACCTCTGTTCTCTTCCTTCCCTCCAGGTTAAACCTCTGCTTCCAAGACAGTGGAGCAGAAATACTTCTGGTACCTATTTGTAGTCTGTCTCCCTGCATGCCTACACAAGAAGGTGCAAAAACCAAGATAAAAACAAGCCCCCCCAAACAATCGGGAGCAGGTTTCTGTAAAACCACAGTGGCTACTGAGATTTTTAATCAGTCTTTAATATCTGCTGTTATTTCATACTGCCTTGTCCTTGCCCATTTCCTCCTTGCAATGAGTAAGGGCTGAGGAGGAGGCAACAGGTTTTGCACATAGGATAAATCATTTCTGGAACTCCACTTTCTCAATTATGCCCCACCTCTGCCTTTGGCTCTCTGACAAGGAGGCTGCACGTCACATCACTAAATAGGGAAGAAACGTAATTTTCTAATATGTGTGTAATTGTGTGTTGCTGAGAGGTAAGAGTGACATAGTTGCTTTCATAGAGTTTCATGTGGTGCTTGTGATTATGTAGAAAAATTGAGAGCTGAGTTGAAAGGCAGAGGATTTGGCAACATCTTCCTGTTCCTGACAGTCCACATGGTGAAGTGTGAAGTCTTTCCACAAGCAGGGGAAGAACTGACAGTAGTGCAGGTTGATTGGAGCCAGTGATAACTGCTGTAATCTCCTTTGCTGGCTCTGCTGGCCTGGAGAGCTTCCTGATGGATGTGTTTTATATCCACGGACTGGTCTGCAGACACAGCTCTACTGGATGTTAGTGGAGCCCAGAGAAACTTGGATGGAGCCATATTCTGTAATATTAGGTGGCTTCTGTCAGAAAGCTTCATGAAAACATACGTTCTGCTGCAGTTTCATTTTGGAACTAAACCCAGGAAAAACAACACTTTGGCAATATGGTTCAATTTCTCCCTTCTGGGGTTGATGTTGAATTATATCTTTTATATCTCCACATCAAAGGTACAATGGTAAGACTTGGGAAAGAAATGACTGACATTAGTGAAAAAGGGAATATTGCCAATTGTCTCAAGCCAAAATTAGGTGTCCGTGTGGTTTTGTGTCTCTTGTGTGTGGAAACTGCAGTACCTTAGATGTATTCATTGCTTGCATTGTTAGCCATTAACATGATCTCATGATCATGTAGCAGCTGATCAGAGATTTTTACCTCATTTCCCACTGTCTGATTTAATAGTCTGTAATTTCCTAGTCTCTGATTGAAATGTGTTGCTGGGTTATTTAATGAAATCCTTTAGCTCCATTATATTTATGTGAGATGTTGCATGCAAAACTGGTAATTTCTTCCCTGCACGAGGCCGGCATGGTCTGGTTTCTGTTTGCTGGCCTTCTGTAACACTGGACCATTATTTCCTACTCAGCCATCCTACCCCTTGGCTGGTGCTGACAACGCCATACAGAGCCCAGGCAGTCTGGTCTGTATTGTTTAAGCATACGGCAGTAGAGGCATTGCTGGCTTCTTCATTAAAGGCTTTGTTCTTTCCACACTCCTTGTGAAAAATAAGGCAATTCATACCTGAAATACTCTTAGCCATCATGCCGTCTGGTAGACAAGAGCTGCTCACAAGAAGTCTCACTAGACTTTTGTATCCGCTTTTTTCTCCCTCCTGTCTTTCCTTGCTGGTTTCTTTTTGGCTCTTTCTGTTGGAATATATGAGGTGTGCACTTAGGAAAAGGTTAACGCCACCATGCCAGTTCCTGAGCACAGCATTGGGGATGTACTTTCTGTATGCGCTCCCACACCTTTTCTTTTTGAGAAAGAATGTGATCTCCCTCAGTCCTTTTATTTTAACGTCCCAGGCACGTTTCTGTGTGCCTGTGTTAATGGTCAAACCCACGTGTCGGAGCGTGTGCCAGAATTATGACTGGTGCTTGCACCAGAGAGCTGCTGCAGCCTGGCTGCTTGCATTTATTTTTCTTTCAAGCTTGGGTCTTCCAAATAGATTCTCTGATGTTTAAGAAGGAGTAGACACTGTTGTAAATAGACCTACATGGGTATGTGTGCATTTTATGGAATCCATGAGCTTTGTGCCAGAGGATCTTCATTATAGGCTTAGGGTCCAGATTCATTTTTACTTAAATATTCACATTTGGGCAAAGCAAACAGCAAGTGTTGAAAAGATTTTTTCAAGTCAGCATTAGACAGAGAAAAGGTAAGGGCCTCCTGTGTATATGAAACACAGAGCATTGTTTGTGAAACAATAATCACTTTCCTTGAGTTTCAAGTTAAGAGTTTGGCCGGTTTGTTTTGCTTTGTAAACAGCAGACCCCTCAGTGAAGATGATTAGAAGTACGAAAGGAAAGCGGATTGATCTTGACATGTGTTTAATTTCGTCACGGATGTAGGAGTGCACTGAAGGCAAATGAGTGTAAATCAGCAATATACTCTGCTGTCCTTTGGCCATAGAGAGGAAGAGAGACGGCTGCTGTGCCAGCCGAGGGATGACAGCATACCTGTCAGCTGTCTCCTTCCCCTCTGCCTCCAGCCTCAGATTGGTTTTATCTCTCCCCAGCTCGCAAGCAGGAGATTATCAAGGTGACTGAGCAGTTGATTGAAGCCATCAACAACGGGGACTTCGAAGCTTACACGTGAGTGTCTCATTGCAGAGGGAGTGAGGAGAGTGAGGGAGTGAGGGTGGGTCTGACATGTTGTGTGTTTACAGAGAAGTGCCTGTGCTTGTACTTATGTATTGTTGGAATTCCTCCACAGAAGACCTTCATGGCTGCTTTGCCCTGGCTTATACGCTGCCAGTTTCAGAGGAGCTGCTTGTGTAAACCCAGTGTAGTTAAAACGAAGTAATTAAATCTTGCCTAAATACTGATGTGAGACACCAAAAAAACCCTTTGGATTGCACAGCAGCAGTTTTCAGACTCCCATGTAACAATTCCTACTTGTGAATATGATACCCACCACTGGCATGTGGGACCTTCTTTGGTGAAAAGATGATTTATGTGAAATTTAGTCCACCTGAAGTGAGCTGCCAACTGTACTAATTTAGGTGAAACCAGAACATCATTCCTTCTCCTCCTTTAAATTGTGCTCTTTTCTGGTGTGATGGCTCAGTTAAGTGACCTGCCTGATTGGAATAAAGGAAGCTTTTAAAAATAGTCTCTCCAAAGCTGTGGTCCATAACCACTCCTTACGAAATTCCCTCTTTCCCACAGGAAAATCTGTGATCCGGGCCTTACGTCTTTTGAACCTGAAGCTTTGGGTAATCTGGTAGAAGGGATGGACTTTCATCGGTTCTACTTTGAAAATGGTAAACATTCCTTTTTCATTTCCAAATCTTCATCCGTTCCTTGTTTCAGCACTTTGGTTTGGGAGTGCACTGATTCGGGCAGGGCAGGGAGGGATTCTTCTTGACAGAGTTCTGCTATGTATTTCTGCTGTGCTCACTCATATCACAGGGCACCTCAGGGAATGGAGGAAAGTTTCACGCATTTCTCAGTTTGTTTTTTTTTTCTTCGGGGGAAAAAGATGTGTTTGTACCTAAAATAAAGGTCACTAACTCATGTGGTGACAGGGACTGCAACCAACAGTCAGAATTTGCAGTGAATATGTGATTGTAGTCATTGTAGTCGCTCAGTCTGTCCTGCTGAGGAGCTGCTCAGCCGTCTCTGTATTGGTGCATTTGTGTGTGTAGATATGAAAACATAAATTCATATTTGTTTGCATATATATAACAATCATGTCATCTGTAAGAAAGAAAAAATTACCCATAGCATGGATTTAATAAAGTTTTGTGGGACCATGTAATGTAAGTAACCATTTTAGAGCAGCCTTGACTTAAAAGGAAATACAATATTGTAAATTAAGATTTATCTGGTATTTCTGAGCAATGTTTGAGCATAAAATGGGATTACAGTATTCCTAGATTGAAATATCCCTAATCTAAATGGGATTATCGTATTCCTAAATTCTCTTCCATCTCCAAAAGAGTGTTTTATGTATTTTTGCTTATAATTTTTCCTTTCATTACCACTGCTTTTTA
Source organism: Sclerurus mexicanus (assembly GCA_013396755.1). Classification (NCBI taxonomy): domain Eukaryota; kingdom Metazoa; phylum Chordata; class Aves; order Passeriformes; family Furnariidae; genus Sclerurus; species Sclerurus mexicanus. The sequence continues at coordinate 637,920 of VWZF01000741.1, forward strand.
GTTGTCATACATATCAGCATTTAATAAAATATAATACAAGATAAAGTTAAAAGCTGAATTATATTTACTGAACATATTAAGTACAAATATTATTAGACATAAGAGTGAAGCTGAAATATTGGGAAACTCAAGACGGTGTCCTCCACTGTATTTAACCCATGTAGAAACATATGGAATAGTGTGTAATATGCACTATTAAACATTTGACTTGAAGCTGTGACTGCTCATTTCTACACTGCCCCCGAGTTGTCAGTCATGGCTGTGGGTAAGCAATAATTATTAATTTATATCTACTAAGCTTGATGTTTTTGCTTGCCAAACAGCCTGAGGCTATATTGTCTTACCCAGAGACAATCTCCTTTCCTCTCCCTGCGTGTGTGTTTGTTCCCCAGCCCTGTCCAAGAGCAACAAGCCGATCCACACGATCATCCTGAACCCGCACGTGCACCTGGTGGGCGAGGACGCGGCGTGCATCGCCTACATCCGCCTGACGCAGTACATGGACGGCGGGGGCATGCCCAAGACCATGCAGTCGGAGGAGACGCGCGTGTGGCACCGCCGCGACGGCAAGTGGCAGAACGTGCACTTCCACCGCTCGGGCTCGCCCACCGTGCCCATCAAGTAAGAACCCCCTCGTAGCTGCCCTGCAAACCGCCGGCCTCTGGGCAGCGTCACTGCGTGGGCTTGCTTGGCATGTATTATAGTCACATATGCAGTCGGGGCAAACGCCTTCAAAGCGCCGCTCTTGCGCGGCATTGTTTTCGGCCGTGGTGCCCGCTGATCCAGCGCGGCTGGAAGGGTGGGAAAACCCCTCAATGTAGACGAGGCTTGAGGGAAGTCACGCAGCACAGCGTTAGGAAATCAGAAATAGAGTTTCTGGAGTATCTGGAAAAGTAAAAAGCAAGAGGATATGTGGAGCTGTTAGAGGAAAAAGTATTGCTGTCATGAAAAACTGAAGTTCGACTAATGTTTATTGTGGTTTCCAGCCACATGTGCTTACTCAGGCCTAGGTATGCTCACTGCAAATTGTTTTGGAGCCAGTTTACGTATTTAATTTGTCAATTAAGTAATTCCCAGTAGCTGCCACATTCTTATCTCTCTCCCCACGCTCTCCTTGCTTAATGCTGAGTGGTGCCTGTCTCACAGCTCGGCCGTCGTGTGGGTCGGAGTCACCTGTGGCCCGAATTCCTGGAGCCACACTGTCAGCAGCGTTACTTACAGCACACTCACAGTTGCAGTAACGAGATAAGGAGTCACAGCTCCCACAGCAGGTTCTGTGGCCCTTGGCTTTCCTCCTTCCTGCAGCCTTCTCTAGGGAGCCCAAACCTCGCTGACTTGTGGCTTAGGCTGGGCCCTTTCCAAGTTAGGCAGCGCTGGCACAGGCCTCGCTTTGCTCAGTTGTGAGCCCTCTGTACAGGATACAATTACATTTGTGTGAGGTGTCTTAATGCTGACAGTGGCTGAATTTCCTGATGGGGATGTGAAGGGCTTAGATTTCATCCTTCAAACTTCATCATGTCCCGTGCTTTACTTCTTGCACCGCTGTTCTCCTGTATGAAATGATACTTGATAAAGGAAGGAACGTGGTAGAATGAAGTGTTAAACTTCCATGGGGATTAATTTTTTATTTATTTAGGAAAAAAGGAATTTGATTACTTAGTGATAACTACTTTATTTCAAAATGTGAAAGCAATGGGAAAAGGAACACCATCACCCTTAGTTTCTCACATTCCAGCTGCACTGCTGATGTTTAAACAGATAATATTGAAAGAGTAGCTACACTTGCTTGAAATGCAGTGTTAGGTAGATTTTTGGTGTTTTCACAAAGGAGTGTTTTGTCAAGGGATCTGACCTGGGTGTGTGCAGAGCCAGAAAGCCCAAGTGAAGAGGTCCAGTGCACCCTGGACAGTGTGTGTTTACAGCAGAATGACATCAATTGGACTACAGGATTATGTAATCTTTTCCTTAGGGTTTTTTTTCCCCCTCTGCTTTTTTGGGGAAGGGCTGTTTTCTGTGGCCGCTCATGCTTTCTAATAAAGATAAGGATTTCTGGGACTGCTGAGAATGGAAGGAAAAGCAGCCCCCAGCTTTTTGTGTGTGTCAGTGGATGTTCAGACCTATGGGGTCAGACAGAGGAAGTTTCAGGGTTGCAGGAGGGTGTCCAAGCTGAAAGGGTCGCAGAGGAGGAGCCTTAGAGCAGGACTCAGGCTTAAGGAGAGATTTCTTGAGTCAGCAACACAGCCCTAGGTATGTAGCACTGGCAACAATATCACACAAATCCCATACCTAACCCTAATCTTGAATTCAGAGGGGTTTGCACTTGCTCATATCTCTGTTCTCAAACACCTTGCTCTGATGGCTAGAAGCCTCACTTTCCAGTGTCAAGTTTAGTTGTATTCCACATACTCTTGGTTATTCTTGTTTCATCCCTGTTCTCCTCTGGTGGGGGTAGGTGTGCAGACGTGAGCTGGTTTGTAGGAAGGCTGATCAGATCACTTCCCACCTTCTCTTTTTGTGGGGTAAAACTCAGCTGGCTTTTTTTTGGTAGCATCTCCAGTTTCCTGGCTACCTTAGTAGCTCTTCACTGTCTTTTTTTCATTTGACGTTTGTCTCTGTCTTGTATTCTTCTGAAATACTCTGTCCAACCGTGGTCAGGGCTTTATTTAACTCCACAGTGTGTTTCTTTTCCCTGCTATGTTCTGCATGGGGTCGCACTTTTCTCATCTGCATCACATCAGCAGCTCATCTGAGCCAGCCACGCATTGTTCCTCGGCTCTCTTTTCCAACCACGGCGCAGGTAGGACCTTTGGCTGAGCGTGCAGCTTTGCACTTCCTATTATTCCACTGACATTTCTGGATTACCCAGCCCTCAGGGTGGTTTGGTTCTTCTTGCACAATGCTCCTGCTTTCCTTTCTTTTTATAGTGCCTTCCACTAAGTGTAAATATCCTATTTGAGGTCAGTCCTACTGCTTGTGCTCAGGACTAGTGAGTCTCCTCTAGGCTGATGGTTCTCCTTTCAGCCCAAACATTGCTGTTTTTCCTTTAGTTATTTTACATATCCTTTCTTTATTCCCCATCTTCTCAAGTCCCAGGTAGCACCATGCTAGGATCTCCTTCTATAACCCATCCTGACGATCTTTTAAGCTGCCCTGAACTTCACCTTCACCTTTCCCAGTCAGAGCAGCAATAACTCCATTTTGGAAAACTACAAAAGAAATCTATTTAAAACATTATTTGAGTTTATCCTTCCTTTATTTGATATGTATACAGTCTACAGCTACTTATTTAGTTATTACCAACGCACAGTAGTTAATAGTGGCATTTCCATAATAAAAAAGTATCTTACACATCATGTCTGAGGAGCAATTTCAGATGTAATAAAGTCCCAAAAGCAATTATATCTGTGATCTGCTTTTGCAAACGTCACATCCTAGATTATGTCAAATCAGTTGCTGCAAGCACAGTAGCTTGTTTGTTTTCTTGACTACAGGAAGGAGTGTGCATAAATCTAGGGGTATAGCTGAGCTGCTCATAGCTATAGGTACAGGGAAGTGTTTCCTTATGGCAGAGAACTTGTTTGGAAAAGAATATGAGCACAAATGTGTACCTAGGTTATAAATACATTTTATTTGTAGTTTTGCTGGGAGTCAGACAAGACAAACTTGGTTTTCTGTCTTGCCTCTTTTCTCTGAGTGATATGAGTGATGCTGGGAAATTCTGATCTGTGTCCACGTTCTAAAGAGCCTGTGCTAATGTGTTCCTTCAGAACTGTGTCTGCCTGTCCACGGAGAGTGGGCCTGCCTGGTACGGGCAATCAAAGGGCTGTTGGACCTAACACTGCCTCCCAGACCTAACCTGAGCCTGAATGAGGCTTATGTTCCCTCCTTTGTCACAGCTTACAGCTTCTTAGCTTTGATAAGTGAACTGGCAAGCAGCAGGAGAGCTGAGTAAGGCGTGTGTTCTGTGTTTGTGCAGTGCCTAGCGCAGAGGGACGCCCACCACGGCTCCGGCCCCTAGATGCTACGGTAATGCACGTCATGCTGCAGCCTGAGTTAGTTCAACACTTCCTTGCACCCTCCTTCTCCTCCCTTTTCTCTCTGCATACGGCTCTGGCATGTCTTGCATGTTCATGGCATCTGACTCTTCCTTGTTACTCGGTTCGTTTCGGTATGAGGCCCTCAGTCCATGGCAGTGCCTGCGATGTCCATGCTGAGGAGGTGAAGTTACACTCTGAGACTCTGAGCTCTCCCCTTAAGGCACTTTGGCTTCTCACCTCAGTTTCCTTTTTTATTTTAACAGACTCTCTGGCATCTTGTAAAGATGGAAAATGTCTGTAAAGTGGTTTGAAAAATAAAAGAATGCTTTGCCTGAGTGTTTGGGGGTTGTTTTTTTCCCAATATCGTGTTAAATGATCTTGAGAAGGTTGGGTTTCTTTTCAGTAGCATTGGCTGACACTTGAGCATGTACTGTTATGTGGTGGTGATGTTACCAGTAATGGAAATCTGTTTTCTTTTTTCTCCTTCCTCCTAGCTAAAAATATCAGCGGTGCCGCTCTTGCATTTTCTGTACCCAACGCACCTGGTTGATTACCATCTTGGCCATCCCGTTCTCTTCATGCATGTTTCTGAGTGCATGGAGTTGTGAAGGTTCTTCATGTAACACATTTGTGATGCACCACGTTGCTGTATATTCCATCTGTACACTGTTAGCATTTCAATGAAGGCGATGTTCCATGCAAATAGAGAATAACAAGGAGTAAAAGGCAAAAAAAAATATTGGATGGACAGCAGTACATACATAACACATCTGTCACTTCCTCCATTTATGCCAAGTTTTGACAGACGACTTTAAAAACTATCCTGTTTATTAAAAAAAAAAAAGGAAAAAAAAAAGAAAAAGTATATTTTACCTTCTTTTTTTAAGAACTGTTTTTTGACTCCTCCTTTTCTCCCAAGTCCCAGGATTTTGCTTTGGTTCTGGTAGGAATGGTTAGGATTTCCGCTGGCAGCTCCGTTACTGTAAAACAGATCTTTATTACGGCGTGTAGATGGACAAAATCACTGATTAATGTGGAAGTGATAATATCTTGGCTTTGGACCAGCTGAAGCCTTCTTAGTTTATTAGTCCGTGTAAACTGGAAAAATCTCCTCTTTTGCTGGCTTGGCCACTTCAGAATTAACTGTCAGTGTTCTGGTGAGTCAGCAGCTTCTGCTTTCCCTTGGAGTCCTTTTTGCTTTCTTGTTTTGCTTAACTGAAAATTTCTATTGGATGATTAAGCAAAATTAAAAATTATAAGGAATTAAGAGATAATTGAGAGGCAGTTTTCGAGGATTAAAATGGAAGGAGAGAGAAAGATTTTTATTGCTTTTAGGATGTACTGTAAATTTTTTAAGGAGGCTTTAAAAAAATGTAAAATATAATATGTTGGTTAATCTCTAGACCAGTCGTGTGGTTCATATAATCAAGAAATATTAGGCCTTAAAGCTGAGTATGAAGAGTTTACTTACATTACGCTGCTGCTGTTGCTTCTCTGGAAATGGATTATGGCTGCACCGGTTCTACCACAGCTTTGTGTCCCCCTCTCTGCCCCAGTGCGCTGTTGGCACCTTAGCCCCTGGTGCAGGGTGTGGTGTGGAGCCCAGCCGTGCCCACAGCCGTGCCCACAGCAGGATCTGTGGCCGTCGAAGGAGGGGCACTGCTGCCAGTGCAGAGCGCAAACCGTGTACAGGGACGAGCTTTCCCTCCCTCCCTCCCTCCCGTTGCTGTGCAGATCCATCCTTGCCAGTTTAGGTTTAGTGCCCTCCATTGCCCACACGGAGCACAGGCTGGGCTGTTCCTGCTGTCCCGTGGGCAGGGCTCCCTGCTCTGTGCAGGGCACGGGAGCTCCAGCACGCTCCATTGTAGCCGGAAGGTTTTAAAATGGGAAAGCTTCCTAATTTGTACCATTTCACCTTTCTGTGTTGATTACTAATCAAAAGCAGTTCTTAAACATGTCGATGTTGTTACTAGTGGATGTATGGTAGATGGATTTAAGCTTCTCTGATAACTACTACATGATTTTAAACAATATATATTTAAAATAAGCATCTACGATAAATGTGTTGAGCCATATTAACCTGCCAATGGGATCTGTGAAAAAAGTAATGGCCTCATTTTTTCTCATTAATTTCTTTACCTTTTTTTTTTTTTTTTTTTTTTTTTATTTGCTTTGTTTTGGACTTANTTGTGAAGCGGCTATAAGTGGCATAACTGTATTTAAAATTAACAAATTAGGTGTAGGGTGTTTTTTTTATACTTCTAACATAGCATGTGGTGTTGACGTATTACTGTAGACTAAGTTTGTCTTCCACACCGAGACGCGAGGAAATTGTGATTTGTTCTCTCCACCACAACTGAATTATACACTTCTGTCATTTTGGAACACTGCAGTTTACCATGGGACACAGTGTACATATTTCTTGCCATAATGGTAAATGATTGATATATTTAAGGATTAATAAATTTGTGATTTCTGCTGACATGGTGCTTGTGTTTTAATTTCCCAAGTAACTGTGATCTTCGCGCTGGAGAACCCACAGTGTGCGTTTAAATTAAGACATGGGAGACACAGGTGCAGTGTCTTAGAATTTTCAGTTTGGAAATAGGAGTGTTTGCCTTTGTGCTTTGTCTTTGGGTCAGTTCCAGAGTGCCTTCCTGAGGGCCCAGCTGGACACTGCTCACGCTCGACTTTGTTGATGGACTTTGCACATACCTTGTACTCGTAGGTCCATATTTAGAAATGTTTTAGGTAGTTTGCACGTTCCTGGAGCTGCCGTGCAGTGTTTCAGATACATACTCAGCCTGTAACACAAGACTCTGTAGGAGCAGTTATTGTATGTTATATAACGCCATAAAATATATATGGTAATGCATAAAGCCCATAAATAATTAGCACTTAAAATATTGTACCAGTTAAAAGCTTTCATATATGTCTGTAGTGATTTTTAGGCTTTCTTAAAGCCTGTTGAGCTGCAACTGAGAACAGTCTTTTATACCAGCAGAGCAGGACGGAGCAGAGGAGACGACCTGCAGCTTTCCCGGGTCAGGGAATGCAGAGCTGGATGGCTGCGGGGCCAGGGCAGCGTAGCTGGAGAGCGGCCTTGGTGAGGGAGACAGAGACAGAGCCAGAGCCTGGGTGGGTCACTGTTTCACTGCTTCCCTCTGGGTGCCATCCTGCAAACGGAAAGAAAATACTGGGGAGAAAGCTCAGGGGGCTGGAATTTTTCAGAAGACCCCAGGAGAAGCAAAGGCGGTTTAGTCTGTTGGGGAGGGGGGGTACGTTTTGTCGTATCACTACGTTGTTTGCTCGTTTTTTTCCAGTAAGTGCTATGCCAGAAATGGGTTTGATTTCCATGTTAACCGTGCTCCCGCAGAAAGCTGTTTGGCAGCAGTGGAATTGCTACTGACTTCAGGTATGCAGAGAGGAGAGAGCAGTGAGTGAAGCAAACTGTTGAGCAGGGGGGTGGGAGAATATATTTCCTAAATATAAGGTTGAAGATATGGGAGAGGGCCGGAGTTTTGGGGTATATTTTTATTTATTTTTTTCTTTTTCTGTGGTTGTGGGTGTCCTTTGATAGCACAAATATTTTAATCTGCTGCCTCCTGGTGGCTTTTGTAATGCTGTTTTCTGATTAGGAGTGCACAGGAAGATGCTGTTTGTTCTGAGCAGGAAGGAACCCAGTGCTTTCATGCATAGGAACACAGGACATTGAGAGCCTGAGAATGACCATTTCCTGGGTTGTGAATATACCCTGTGAATATACACATGCCTCGTCCTGTTTTCTAAAAATGGGCTCCCAGGACACGGATAAAAAAAAAGCAGGATCTCCTAGAGTTGTGTATTAAATCCAGAGTTCATTGTGTCAAAGATTAACTTTACTGTTTCTTCAGTGAGTTATTAATCTTTGGTAATTCATTGTCTCTTTAGGCTGTGTGCTCACAGAAAACAGAATTACTTTGCTCTTCTCAGGGCTTTTATTTATTTCTTCTTAAATTTGTACAGTCATACTTTATACATTACCCATCTTGAGAAAATACCATTATTCCAAAAATTAAGCGCATTAGTCGAAGAATTGATCCAAATTGCTTCAGGAGTTTCAGCTTCTGTCTTCCTAACAGATAAATAGTGAAATACAGAGATATGTGGGTGAGTGGGAGTTCAGTGCTGCAAAGTGCAACTGCTGAGGCTCTGGTTCCTGCAGGGAAAGCAGTTTAGGAAGGCTCTGATACCCACAGAAAGGGAGCCTGTCTAGGCCTCACGTGAAAGCAAACCTAAGCAGAGCAGACCAGAAGCCTTTGCTTTCTTCTGTCTTGCACAGAGACCCGTGGGTGAGCAGGACAAGTTGCAGGATCTGCTTCCAAGGCAGCATGCTTGTGGGAAGAGGAGAAGGCAGCAATGCTGCTCACAGGCTGCACAACTGCAGGCAGTAAGTTTGGGGAAGAGGAGAACATGTAATCATAGTGTGTGAGGGGAGGAGAATCAGTGCACAAAAGAGAAGCTGATAGAAAACAGTGTTTGCAAGGGGAAGAGACAGAAAGCAGTATTTCTGTGTTACAGAAATGATGCGTTCTTTGTTTATAAAGATGTTGCCAGAACTCAGCTGTGAGGCTGGACCATCTTCAGAACTAAGTGGAAATTTGGTCCATAGAACCTTTTTCCTCATAGTGACCTCTATGGAGTTAACAAAGTTAAATAGCCTGAATGTGGCAAGTGGTTGGGACAGGGTTGGTTCCTTAAAATAGCAAGGGCTGGTGCCTGGGTCATACAGTTATTTACTCCCTTTGGTATTCCCTGTAGTCGGCCCACAATGGAAAGATGCTGTCTCATGTCAGGGCAGGTGTAACAGCAGAGCCCATCACTGGGTTCCCTGTGTTCCCTGTCAGGTAATTCCCAGTGTCCAGCAAGCTGGTGCAGGAGGAGAGGGGACTATTAATACACAGCCCACTGCACTGAGAATTTGTGGCAAACGGAACAGCCTGGGCTGGGAAGGAGGAGACCACTCTGCTCTTTGACCACTCCTTTTCCCACCCTTCCCAGGCATTCGGTGCTGGCTCTCAGGGATGACAGCTGCCTGGGGCAAGGCGGGGACAGCCACAGGGCCTTAAGTAGCACACCTAGCAAGGGACTGTACCAGCAGCAACCAGCCTGACAGTGCAGGTAAGAGCCATGGCTGTGAGCCAGGCAGCTCATTCGTAAACAGAGTTACTGCTCAGCATTGGTGCCTAAAGAGAAGCCAAACCCTCCCTAAGGCAAGAGAAAATACTGCCAAGCACATCTGTCTTGTTAGAGCAAGACATCAACTTAATTAAACATCACATCAGCCTGCTGCTGTGTCCTGCGCACCAGAGAGGGGGTAAGTACCAGTGCAGGAAGCCAGAGTTGAGCTTGACTCACTTGGTTAAGTTCCTCAGAGAAAATGGACACCTGGACGTCTACTCCCTAACTAAAAGTGGTGGTCTCTGGGGATTTTTCCTCAACAAAGCTTTCTGGAGAGTAAAGCACAGAAGCTGGGCCATGCCAAAACTTGGCTGCCATTTTTCATTCTAACAAATCTAATCAGAGAGCGCTCTAATTCGAAGTCTAATCTTCCTGAAATGTTACTCTAAACAGGATTTTGAGTACAGCAGAGCACATTTACACATAGAAGAGGGATTGGTAACATGCCCAGCCTTCTGTTTGCAGGCTTTATTTCTGATCCTCTGGTTGGCCCTGGGCTGCCTGGAGGGTATGGTATAAATCTGTGCACTTCTGACTGATGTGGCAGTTCCCATTTCCAGCCCTTCATTGCTGTTCTTTGTATTGGTAATGCTCACACCATCTCTAAACCCCAGAGAACCTTGGTTTCAAGGGTTCTGTGAAAGGGAACAGAACTGCCCTTCAGTTAAAGAGTTAAATACACTCCATGTATGGATTTTGAAGAACCTGGGAATATTAACTACTTAGCAGTGTCTGAGAGGAGCCAGGTGTTGGCACATCATTCTGGGGTCTGGTTTTGGAGGGACTGTTTCAGTCTCCTGTTGGGACCAAAGCACTGTGTATAAATAGTTATATTCTGTGTGATGGAGACAGACAAGCAGAGCAGCAGCAGGCTGATCTCAGGGCCTGGGTATAGAACACTGGCAGGGAGACATGCTTAGGGGTTTTTCTTTCTTTCAGTCAGGCCAGGAATCTGAGTGTGTGTTCTTGTGCAAGGTCAGTGCCATAACCACTGAATGAATCTCTGAGACAGTTTTTCTTTGTTTTTCCACTGGAAAATAAGTAGGAAAGGATCTCATTTGTGTTCAGTGTGGTTTTAAAAAATTTGTTAAAACCTGTCTAATTACAAGAGCAAAAAGGATCCCTTTCCTGGGCATCTGTCAAGTGAAGGTGCCACAAAGGCTAAGTGTGACTGAGGACTAATTGACACAAAACTGAGGGCAGGAAACATTGCAAGTCTCTTTACTTAAATCAGCGGATGTGTTCGGTGGTTTCAGTATGTGAGCAGGTACAAATAACTAAGGCTTGGAAGGCCTCACTTGGTGTTTTATGATCCCCAATTTGCAGTGGGTTTCCAGGAGGTGCTCTCTGAGTATTTACTCTCCTCTGTAGCTGAATGGGGATCTCGGTGTTTGAGTCTCTCCACATCACACCTTTTCATAAACAGCTTCCCAGTTCAGACCAGCTTTTCACGCATGACAAGGCAGAGCTACTTTACATCCCACAAATCTTAGCTGCCTGCCAGAAGGATGCGAGGCGGGTGTCTGGGGGAGTGCAAGAGCCAGGGGACGAGGAGGGTGCTGTTGTCATTAAGAGGCCTCAGCAGCTCACACCGTTCATCTCTGAGGAGGAGGAGCTGGCACGGAGATGCAAACATTGTGATGGTGAGAGGACAAAGTAGGCTGAGGCTTCTCTGCTGTTAGATCCTCTCAGCACTCTGCTGCTCCTTGCCCGTCTGCTGGAGACTCCCCTCTTCCCTGCACTACCTGCTGCTCGTGCCCTGCCTTCCTCCCCTTCCCAGACCTCCTGCAAGAAACCCTGGGGTTCTTATCACATGCCATTTATCCTGTTAAAAGCAGTGACAGCACACGCCACTCCTCGAAATGAATCATTTACTATTGGGTCTGAAACTCTACTCCCTCCATCCTCCCTATTTTTTCCAATTAGCTGTTGTGTGCCCCTTTTCGGTGGGACCCATTCCTGGGGCACAGCCGGCAGCTGGAACAATCGGCAGCATTACTGGTGTTTGGGAGGCTTTTAAAAGCATTAGCTAATTAATCCTCACTAGGTCACTGCTGGTGGACGAGCATCGCCTACCTGGTTTTAGGCCTGAAAAGCTGGCAGTGCAGAATCTGCCCAAGGCCACAAAGCTGATGGATGACAGCGAAACCCTAGGTCCGGGGGTGAGTCTCATTCCCTGAATGACAGTGATTACAGTCTGTGGGTGAGGGATTTATGGCCAGAATTACAAGGAGAGCTCAGAGAGCCTCATGCTCACTCACTGCCTGGCCTGTAGCACATCACAGTTTGTGGCATTTGCTCACATTCCAAGTCCCATTTCTGCTCCCCAGGCCAGTGGGGAAGAGATGGTGTCCCAAGTGAGTTCCCTCCAAAAAGCCAGTTTCACATCCATCCTGGCACCTGGAACTCTGCAGCAGTTGCCAGGTCTGAGAAGAGCCCCATCACAGCATTCCAAGGGCACGTACCACAGTCCTCAGGGAGTGTGTGCAAATATCCTGGGAGTTCTGAAGGTCACACTGGTTAATTGTATTAGCCAAACCCAACTTCCTGTACCTGTCAGCAGTTCCTAGGCAGCACAGCTGTAAAACATTAGCACTGTATTGTCTTTGTACATCCACAAGAAAGGCAAATAACTAANACCAAAAGCCCTTCCCAGAAAACTCCAACCCCAAAGTTATTAGAACCTTTTTTTTTGGCCACTGATACTGACCTACAAGAGCAAAAAGAACCTGATCTGCTGTTTAGATGCTAGATGAATCCTTCTAGCTGGCAGTTAGACAAATGGAGGAGATTTGGGATGGTGGTGATCGATAGAGAATATGTAATTACAAGGCTTTGGTTTTGCAGTGACTTGGTTAAAGTGTAATGCTGCGGAGCACAGTCAGAAGCACAGCAGAAGGTTCAGTTGCATATTTTTGCATAGGTCCTCAGCCTGTAGTCAAGTGTGATGGTGGAAAAGGGGAGCCAGTGATACTAAAAACTTCTACCCTTCACCTTTCATCAGCATCTGCTTGCAGAGCTCAGTGCTGGGGTGTATTTGCCTTTCAGAACAGTGGGCTGGATAACAGGGTTTAGGTCTATTATTATTCTCAACAGTCAGTTCCCTCCACTTGCTACGCTTTCATCCTTCTTCCAGGAGGCAGGATTTACCCACACAAGACATGAAATAAATCTCTTCAGTTTACAGCTTCCCTCTCATTTGGGGGGAGCATGTGGTTTTGTGGGAGCTATGGAAAAAATCAAGGCCTACGTTATTCCTACTCCTCAAAGAAAATTAAAGGTAGGAATGGGAAGGAACCAAATTTGGATTTACAGAGCAGAGCTTCTTAGGGTCTAAGTGCCTTGGAGATAATTCACAGTTTGAGATGGCCACAGCACAGCTTGTAGGGCTGCAGTGGAGTCATCTGAGCTGTGCACAGATGGATTTGACCAGAACTGCTCGTTTTTATCAAATAATGCAGACTTTGTGTTATACTCTGTGGCAGGAGTCTGATGACCCCCACATGGAAATAACCCCGCAGGAGGCATTTGTCATTTCTGCAGCCTTTTATTGGAGCGCACGCTTTTTATTGTTGTCAGCAGTGATTACGATGATGAAAAATTTGAGCACAACCTAGGTAAATTAATGCATAGTTTTATCTCTGATAAATGCGTAGTATTGTCTATAACATCCCTTTTGCCTCACTGCTGCCAGCCGGTCTGTCTCCCCTCAGCAGTCACCGTAGGTCAGGTGAGGGAGGATTGAGATGCTTTTGGTTCATAACTCGGGATAACATTTGAGAAGTTTCAGGAATGCTTCTTACAGACGAGCTGGAACTTCTCACAAGAGTTTGGTTTCAGGGAATGAAGCAGGGGTTATGAACAGAGAAAATGGAAGCGTGAGGGAGAGAACCATCGCATTCACATCTATCATTTCCTCTTTAGACTGTAATTTTACCCTTCTTTCTCCTTTGCAGTCAAATAATGAAGTGTGAATTTGGTGGCCGGTGACAGTGCAGAGATGATACAGGCACAGCATAGACTTTCTCATCCCCTTCTGCTACACATATCTTCTTTGAACTGCACTTAGCCCTGTGAGGTGTCATAGATTCTGAGGAGAATAACACAAGCAGTTTATGGGCATTGTGAATAAAACAAACCCAGCTTTCATTTCCAAAAAGAAGGCCATTTTCAGAAACATGTAACGAACCTACAAGTATTTCTAGTCAGAGTATAGGACTCATTCTCTAAGTTGGTGTGAAAGTGTGACCATTTTTGTCACTCACATATCCCAAAACTACCAGCTGGTGGTAAAAGATTTCTTTTTGTGGTTGTTGTTTGCTCTACTCCTAATTCAAGGGCCTGTGGCAGACTAAGGGACCACACATCCCCACTGACCGCTGTGCTCCCACCTCATTTCAGAGACCTTCCTCCACCCAGCAAGCAACTGAAGTGGTGACCGGGGGCAGAAACTGGTTACCTCGGACAGACACAGGGAGGAGGAGCACTTTTATTTTGGAGCCTGCCCAAAACTGCCCGAGGGCATTTTGAGCATTAACATCTCTATAGACCGTGTTGGTGATTTCAGTGGCTTTTTTTATGTCACTATGCCAGTGCCTCAAGGTGTGCACGGAATGCATTGTGTGCCAGCCAGTGGCAACCTACAGTCCCCTAGTGAGGGATGGCACAGCTGAGGTGGCATCAGAGGTCATAACACACAAATAAAATGCTCGCTGTAACTGCTGGAACAGGCAGCTTAGGGAGTGCTGAGCGTGAGGCGGGGAAAGGCTGAGTACAGGCTTAGTGCAGTCAGAGGCTCGGACACAGTCCCTGGTACTAATCTGGGGCTGTAATCAGTGATTTGTACTGAGAAGAAATTCTGTTGAGTGTAATTCAAGCCTGACAGCAAAATGACGCTGAGGGTGCTCATAGACATGAGCCAGGAGCTTAACACTGGAAGGGGATTTAGAGGTCCTGTCGCCATCAAACCGGGTCTGAGTTCCCACACGCAGGTTTACCCATCTCCTCCTGTGTAAGTATTTCCACATCCCACAGGATGAGGTGTTCTGCTGTTTCTGCAATGTATTTGTAAGTGCTGTCCCTGCAAGGGGCTTTCTGATCCATGCTGAAACACTGTCTGTCCAGGAGAGCAGCCAGAGAACCCGGGCACTGTTCAAAATTCGAGTGACTTAATGTCCAGAGTCTGCAATGGCTTTTCTGGTGCCTTTGAATTGTCAGGCAAGGCCATAAATGTCAGCCTCTAAAAGATGTAATTCAGAGCCTCTGGTGCAAAGACCTCAGAGAAATGGCAATTTTTTTTCAGCAGTTTGGAGTAAATGCACAAAACCTGCTCTCTGCTGTTCAGTCGTGACACTCGGATAATAAAACAAGCAGGCCAGGGAAATTTAGAGCAGAAGCAAAGACCTCTAGGCAACAATGTAATATAATACAGAAAAGATATAACTCAATTGGAAATAGCCAGCTGGCACTAATGGCTCATTCGTTTAGACTCATATTTCTGGTCTGTCTGGCTTTTGGTGAGATGGGAGCAGGGAAAATCATGCCTGCCTGCCAGTGGCTATCAATAAAAGCACTGTTAGATAGAGCCATGGCTCTGCAGCTCTGCAAACCTCCCTGGTAATTGGAAATGGTCTGAGGAAAGTGCCAAGGACCTGAGCTTTGTCTTCTTAGGTGCTGGACAGTTTCCTAAAACCATCTCTGACAAGACACTGCTGGTGCTGGGGGAACAGACACATCCCACACGTGGCCAAGGTGCACAGCTGTGCTGGGCACGCAGGGGAAGCCTCAGCTGTGGCTGGGCTACACCAAAAAACCTGCTTTGGAGGAGGAGAACATGAGACCTGCTGTGCCTGGCAACACAACATTTAACCTCCATACAGCTGTTACTGCAGTGCTGTTGGTTGTACTTACTTCAAACAAAGAAACATACAAAAAAACCCACAAAAAAACAAGAACAAAAAACCACCCAGGACTGTTTTTCCACAGGTTCACAGCCAGTGTTCCTGTGGAAAATAAACAGAACACTGCTGAAGTTGACAAGGCAGCTCCAGAGCCATGAGATGTGCTGGTGGCAGGGCCACTGGGAGGTGGTGAGTACTTCCCATCTGGCCAGGAATGGGCTCTAATGCAGGATAACGTGATCCGTCTGTCTGGACACTGCCATTTTGGGATGGAACCTATCCTGCCTGCCTTCCTCCCTCCCCTCTGGTCCTCCTGGGTGCAGAAGCAGGTTGGACTCTCTCAGTAGGGTCAGGGGCACAGGTTTTGTTTCAGGCCCCTATATTATCCCTTCTCCCATTTTTTAACCCTCCTTTCTGCCGTCCTTGTGCCTCACTTGCTCTGCCTCAGTCCCCTCCTGAATAAATAGCCTGCCTCTGATTCCTTTTTCCTGGGTGATCCCAGTTTGAGCAGATCCATACCCGCCCTGTGTATTTCTGGTACTGTTACCCAGGGGGAACAGTAACAGCCATAGCATTGAGGATGTTACTGCTGAGGGGTGCCAAGGTAAGGATGACTGGCTGTCGTTTGCTGCACTGTGGGGAGAAGGAAGGACACAAACCTCCTGTCCAAGATGGATTACCTTGCTGAATGTTGGAGGGAATGACTCAAAGTTCTTGGGAGCAGAACATAAAGAGGGAGTAAATGTGTCCTGTGGCACTAGTTAGAAATTGCTCATAAAGAACCACGGACTCGTAGGATTTGGGGTTGGAAGGGACCTTGAAGACCGTCTGGTTCCAAGGCCCTGCCAGGGGCAGGGACACCTCACACCAGCCCAGGGTGCTCCAAGTGGCCTTGGACACTTCCAGGGATCCAGGGGCAGCCACAGCTCCTCTGGGCACCCTGTGCCAGGGCCTGCCCACCCTCACAGGGAGGAATTTCTCCCAGTATCCAAGCTAACCCTGCCCTCTGTCAGTGGGAAGCTGTTCTGCTTTGTCCAGTCACTCCATGCCCTCTAAAAAGCCCCTCTGCAGCTCTCCCGTACCTCCCCTAGCTGCAGTTTCTTCACATGTATGCATATATATGTGTGTTCATTTGGCAGGGTTTTTTTCACTATACTTTCATTAATTTTCCTTTAGCTTTCCAAGGAGCAAATACAACCACCTGGGGGTGTTCTGAGTAGCCCCTTTAGGGACTGCTGTAGCCTTTGCCCCAGTTTTGGAGATTGCCTACACCTGGGAGGGGGCGGGCCGCGTGAGGTGCCAGGTGATTCCAATTCCCCCTCAGGAGGGGAGGCAAATAAAACGGGGTCTGTGGGGGCAGAGGGGCACACATCCCCTGCCCTCTGAGGGAAGAGCTCTGCAGCGAGCACGGCGGCGATCCTCAGGAGTTCCCCGTGGGAGCCGGACTGTCTGCAAACCGTGAGTGCTGCCCTCCGGGGCTCGTTTTACACTGGGGAGGGGGCTGCCAGGAGGGGATGGAACTCTGGGGTGTGCTTGGAGAGCTCTTTGAAGAGCTCCGGGCACGAAAGCCGTGGTCTGGCACTGCTTTGAGGGGTTACTCCGGTGGGAGAATTTGGCTAAAAGGCGCTTTTGTGGCCCGGGGCGGGGGGCGGGCGTGTGTGGCTTTAAATTTTACANTCACTCTGCTGTAAGAATTTGGCTAAAAAGCACTTTTGTGTCCTTAAATCCTAAATCCTACACGGCAAAGCAAAACGTTTGGGAGTAATCCAGCAGCCAGCGTGGCTTGGGTTGTTTTACCTCTTGTGCTGTGAGGGAGAGGCTTTGATTTTTGCAAGCTGTGTTTCGAGCATAGAAAGTGGAGTATCAGTTCGCCAGGCAGGCTTCCTCCTGTGGTAGCACACAGCTGTGCTTCAGGTTCTGCTGGGGCACGGGGAGCTGGGTTTGAATGATGTGTGTCATTTCGGGGCATTTTCCACCTCTGTGCAGGTCACGGTGTGAGGGCAGGTCGTTCAGTGTGCTGGTTTATTTGCCAAGACTTGGAGGTAAATGCCCTTTTGGGACCAATGTGCTGCTGCTCGTGTTCCTTATTCATGAAAATGCTGCTTACCAGGGTGACTGGTTTTGGTGTTACTGAGAACTGTCCTGGATGTGCCCCCCGGCTCTGAGATTGTAGTGAGCTCAGAATTGCCCACACCACCGGGGCTGGTGGGTTTCTGTGGCTCTTACAAAAGGTGCTGGTTGGACTGAGTGTTCAGGTACCTTAAAGAGGTTATGCAAATACCCTGACTGCTGCTGATTACTTCCACCTGTTCATGCTGAGCCTGGTCTGATTGGAAGGGAGCAAGGCTATGAAAGCCCTTGTTATGAGACTATGGGGTGAATACTGGTGTACTCTTTTTATGGTGAATAAATTCTTACCTGAACTTTTATTTTTTTCATGGGTTGATAAATGCTGAAATAACTGTATTGAGATGATTTTTCATGTTGTGTGCTGGTTATGACATGTTCACGTGAAGTATTTCTTTACTGGCAGTGGTGCCACTCGGGAGAGATGGAGCCACAGCTGAGCTTGGGGCGTAACAATAAAACGATCTCTGAGTGTTTTGGACTAGTTTTCTCAGATGTGCACGAGGCTGAGATGTATTTATGTGGAGTTCATTGTTTGAACAGAGAATTAATTGCTTGTGCAAATACAATTGAGATGCTGATTAATGCCCTGTCCAAGTCCGTGTGTGTGAAACAGGTGAACCCTGTTGCAGTTTCCACCATGAAAGGCTGTGGAAGTTCTGTTTCTCCCTCCCTCCAAGCAAAGAAGCTTGGCACAGTTTCAGTTTCAGTTGTGTTGGTCTGGTTTCAGCCTTCTAACTAATGGTCTGATCTTTTCCTTGCAATCTGTGAATCATTAAACAAAGATGGAACATTATTTGTCAAAACTGGGTGTTAACATGTAACTGTGGAGTTTTGGGGATGGTGGGGGGAAAACATCCCTGTACTTGGGTATGTGCTTATCAGAGAGAAATGTTTCCTTTGCACTTGAATTTGATTTTTCTCTATGAAAATGGCTTGTGGGTGAATGTTTTTCTTGTCTTGGAAATAAAATAAGAATTCAGAAGGGTAATGCTAAATGCTTGCAGCTTGACAACAATTTTCCAGTGGTTTTGTCTTACTGTGGGCTTGAAGAAACGCCGCCGTGCCAGGTAAGTCAAACTTTTCTGGAACATTAACTGGGCTTCGAAAAGGGGCACACCCTTTAACCTGCGGGGAGGAACAGGGGAGGGGAAAGCGAAAGGGTGATTTGCATCCCTTCCCTTTTCTGTTGCGTTTTCAATGCTTTGTTTGCTGAGTTTTTAAATACCAACTGAATAAAACATGGTGCTTGTCTGTCGTTGTGTCTGGTTACTCTAGTTAATCTGTTCTATTGTTGTAACACACTCAAACGAAAAGTGTTTATCAAAATGGTTGTGTAATGTCATTGTGCTTAAGATGGGATGTACCATGTATTACAGAGGTGTATGAGGAAAGGGGAAGTTCTGAGCGATTATCGATGGGATTTCTGTTACCAAACAATGTGGTTATGTAATGCTCGATTTTATTTCTAAAATGATTTTATGTGTATACATGAAAGATGGATTTGTGGAAAATGAAATGAAGAATTTTGTCCTGCAGTCTCCACTGACAATTAAGGTGTTGCTTTTTACTGGAAAAGTATCAAATCTGTGAAATCATAATCTAGTCTCCCAAAATGTAACCACAGTTTTCCTTTCTATGTGATACTCATTTTATGTAACTTCGTATAAGCCTCATTATTGTTGTAGAAAGCAGACAGAGAAAACATGTTTGAAATGTATTTGGACTGTAGACCCCCTGAAGATTTTCAATACAGGCGTGTTAGGAGGTGATAATAACTCCCATTTCCCAATGTGGAGAGGGAAACGCTGAACTGTGTGAAAACCTTCTGAGGGCTCAGGTTGGACCCAGTGGGCTCGGGCTGTGTCTGCTATTCTGAGAGTCAGGTCTGGGGGAGCACTCTGAGTGTGAATAAATACACACGTGCTTTAGTTCCACAACTTGGCATAACAGATGGGAAGTTCTGTGCTGCTGCTGCTGGACTATCCCCCCGTAAAACCCTTCTGGCACTTGGGCTGTTTGCTCCGTGAAACACCGGTGATGTGCTGCGCTCTGGTGGCTGTTGGGTGGGAGCCTCAGCTGCTCTCAGAGAGAGCAGAGGGTGTTTCTGCCGGACCTCAGAAAGGTCCAGCCAGCTCTCTTTAGTTTTCTTGGAGTTGCCCCCGTGTTTGCTCCCTGTATAGATTAGACCACTGAGTGAGAGGCCGGGACTGATCCCCGTTCTTTGCATTATTCCAAGAATAGTCTGTTCAGTGTCTTGGACTCATGTAATTCTCTAGACCTGTCTTCTTTGCCCTTGATGCTCTCCATCTCAGTACTAAGCCAGGGTCCTGTAGAGTTAGGAGGACTGTGTTATGTGTGCCTGGGATGAATGGCTGGCCAATGATGTTACTGCACTGTCAGCTAATCACTGACTGAAGCGAGAGGGGCTCTGCACTCAGAACATTTCTTTCTATAATGTTTTAAAACGTGTCTTGAAAAGGAATAGGCTGTCTCCAAGGTGACACTTCCCCCTTGTCATCTCCAAAACGTTGGCTAAGGTTGAAGTCAGTGATGTAATTGAGATTTTCTTTGGGGGTTAATAGACTGCGGGGTGTCAGGGGCAGGATGGCAGAAGTTCCTGTTGAATCATGAGGTGCAAAAGGACCTCCTGGCTTTCTTAACTTCCCAGAAGGGGGTCTGGGTGTGGCTGCATCTCATCTTAGTCCCAGACTGTGTCAATGGTTTATGCCTAAAGGATTATAGCGCTGTAATTGAACCCTTGTACCACTTTGTCCTGTAGGATTAAGGATGGCAAACAAAATAAAGGAATTGTTTGAGTAATATGAGTATATTTAAGTAGATAATCGTGGTTAGACAGAAAGACCTTAATCAGAATTATTTAGTACCCAGTACAGGGAGTTACAACTACTAGTGTGTGCCCTATTTTTGAAGGAATATTGAAGCAATAACATTAATGCCAGCAAACCCAGTTATTAAATAGGGATTGATGTTGCTCATCCCTTCCAACAATCGTGGGACCATCTTTCTCCTCAGCCTTGAGGAGACTTAGAGGGGAGATGCCACTCCAGGGAGGAATCTCCACACACACTCCAGCGAGGGGTGTGTCACAAGATCCCACTGTTCAGTTGTGGGACTGGACTTGTGTAAAGGGACAGTCTGTCAGCTCAGCAGCTTTAGATAAGTTATCAGTTCTAGGACTTGTTTGTTCTTTTATCAGGTATTTTATCAGCTCTGCCACAACATCTCATTGTGGAGAGTGTTTTAACCTTGGGGGTGATGAGTCAGGCTCGTTTCAGCTTTCTTGAACTCCAAAAGCAGCAGTGACACTCCACCTTTCTTTTGTCACCGCTGACAGCTTTGCAAATAGGGTGTTGTCAGAGCTGTTTTACCCCCACTCCAAGCAGAGCATCCCGCTGTAGACTGACTCCTCTTATTGGTATCACTTCGAGGAAACTCGTGAGTCTCTGTGCCTCTCTTGCCTTTACCTCGATGTTCTCCAAGTCGGAGTTAAGCCAGCATGCTGTAGGGCTGGGAGGGCAGGGGGCAGCCTGTCCTATGTGTGCCTGGGATGAGTGGCTGGAAAATTATTGCACTGCCTTGCTAGTAAGTCACTGACTAAAGCCAGAGGGGCTGTACAGTTCTAGCACTTGTTTCGATGTGCCTTGAAGTTGGATGGACTGTCTCCAATGTTTTCCCATGTCCTCTCCCCAGATTAGGTTGATGTTGAAGCCAGTGATGTAATGGAATTTTGTTTTGGGGCTCATGAAGGGGGGAGGGTGTCACAGGCAGCACATGAGCTCCAGACTTGTAGCACTGCTCGGGCCTTTCACAGCCTCTGTTTTTACTCGTAGTCCTATGACTCTGATGGCGCCTGCAGAGTCATGTTGACACAGGAACACAGCTGAGACTGTCAGCCACCTGCTGGACCGTGAAGAGCCAAGAGGGAACACCAGTTAATGAATTGGATGGAGACATTTGTGTGTTTATTTGGTCTTTTAGAATTGTTTCAATTTAATTATGGGGCAGTAGGGTGACAGGGTGAGTTATAGCCTTGAGCTGAGCAGCAGGGGTGTTGGGCCTCCTGTGATGACCATTGATTTAGTCAGTAGACAAAGGTGGTGTTGGGTTCATTCAGAATAGCTCATTTCAGCAAAAAGAGTGTTGATTTGGTGGTGTGGATCTGAAAAGTGGGGGAAAAGGAGTGAGGTGGTTCTTAAAATAAGTGAGTGCCTTCATTAGATATTCAGAGACTTGGAAATGCCGTGTTTGCTCAGTGGGACAAAAGGGTCCAGGGCTGTGGTGGAGTGAGGGGCTTTCCTGTTTAGGGGCAGTTGTGTGGCTGCCTGTCCTTGTTTGGGGTCATTAAAAAATAGCTCAAGAATTGAGTTCTGGCATCAGGCCTGGGTCTGGCAGCCCTGCAGTGTGCATGTGGGATGAGTGTTCCTCCACCTGTCCTTACAGTGCCTCAGGAACAGGTTCTGTCACAGCTCACCTTCTTCCCTTTACGTGTGTACACACCCAGTTAAAGCAACCTGTGCCTGGTGGACTCCTACATGTGTGATTGCTCTCCTGATATCAGACAGGAAGCAGGACTGGACTGTCCCCCTGGCTGCTGCCACCGCTGGGAGGAGGGTTAAGCCCTGTGAGACGAGCCAGCTCTGGGCAGGGCAGGGGAAAGGTGGCAAAGACTGAGGATACAGCTGCACTTTGGGGCACTAGGACTGAACTGACAGAAACTGCCACCAGTGGGGTCTTACCAGATGTTTTGAGACCTGACAACTGTCGTAGCTTCAGGCTGTTCTGAAATGCTGCTTCCTATGGCAAGAGCTTGCAGGGATAGCAGAGTTCATAGCTGGGACCAGGTGCAGGTGGAGCCATTAGTGTGTTTTCCTCAGGGAAATAAATTAAATTTGGAAGTTGCCCACTATCCAGGGCCTGAAGTGCAGTGTATGGAGTAGAGAGTTCAGAGCCTGCCCATGTGTGGGGTGAGCTGTCAGATGGAAAGTCAGTGTGTCTGTGTCTTGTGCCCCACTTCCTTCTGTGTAGTGAATCGGTGTGTTCTAGCCAGCATGGTTCAGCAAGGACCCACAGGTCCTGCCAGGATGCTTCACCAGCTGTGGGATGTTGACTAAGCTGGACAGATGTCTGGAAGGAGGCACAGGGGAGGTTACCCCCATTAGGGGTGATGATTGGAAGGAGACAACTCGCACAGGTGGCATGTGGCTGCTCCTGCCACAGGATCCTCACAGGTGGTTATGATCTGGTGAAGGCTCTGCTGGTCATACACCCCAACTGGGGAACAGAGCCAGGAGGCAGCAGAAGCTGGGCTGGTGAAACTCATTTTTGACCTGCTTCACAGTCAGAGTAAAAAATGCTTGATGATAGACCTTTTTATATAAATGCCCTCTCTGTTTTAGAACAAGTTGGTATTTATTTATATACAGAAATAAAGTGTTTGGTTTCTCAGGGTGGAAGGGATGAGTTCCTTTAATAGCTGAATTGTTGCTGTCACTTATGAGGTTACAAAAAGCACAAAGTTAGTCCTGGATTTAATGACTTGTTTGCTAAAAATTAAATGAATGTGACTGCAGAAGATGTATTTAGCAGAACTGGCCAAAGTCTTTCAGCTGAATGCTGTTTTTGTGTGTGGAAGTGCTGACAGTGTGGCTCGGACTGCTCAGGCTGGGATTTAAGAGCATGTTCCAAGTGGTAGCAGCGTACCTGTAAGGTGTCACAGTTCCCTGCTGGGCCAGGACAAGGAGAGCTGCACGGGAGGAGCAGGCACTGAGGCTGCCCTGGGCAGGTGCATTGAGCTGTTCCCTGTTTTCCCTGTCTTATTTCCACTGTCCTCAGGCCAGTGTGGGGCAGCGGGGTTGGTCAGTTGCTGCAGGGGGGTTTGACTTGGATTTGTTGTTGGACTCTTTCCTCTACAGCTGTCTTGGAGTGGAAAAAGAAGCGTAAAAGGAAATAGGTGGTAGTTTTTGGTTTAAGGCCTCACCTTGACAGAGTCTTGCTGTGTTTGTGATGAGTGAGGGGTGGTTTGGTGCCACATGTCCCAGCTTGGAGTTTATATGGCATAAACTTAAATTGGCAGCAAACTTCCCAATATTTGTTGTGCGTGGTGTAAATATAAGACATGACAGAATTTCACTCTGTATTTTTCTTCCTTAAATTTAGTCAGGTGAGGAACTGCTGGTAGTGGGCACTAGAGAAGGCAGTGATTGTAGCAAACAGTCTGGGGAACAGTTGAAGGAAACTGCCATTTTATGCCCAGTAAAATAACTAGCAAACAAGGCTAGATTCCCCTTCATAA
This sequence comes from Sclerurus mexicanus, assembly GCA_013396755.1. NCBI lineage: Eukaryota > Metazoa > Chordata > Aves > Passeriformes > Furnariidae > Sclerurus > Sclerurus mexicanus. Next base: position 661,520 of record VWZF01000741.1, read on the forward strand.
ATTAATAACAATAACTCTTAATAAAAATTGTATGTGACTTAGACTGACACCTGTCAATAGTGCTGAATTAAACAGATCTTGAAGGGAGCCGAGTACAGAGGAGCTGTAATTCCCTCATCCTGCTGTACGAGTAGTAAAAGCAAGTGAGCCACCATGTCTACATTTAACACTTGTACATTTTTATTTAGTTAAATCAGCCATTGTACACATTGCAGCTATGTATTGTTAGTGTTGTATCTTTTTAATTTTTAACTAATACATGCCCTCATAGATATATTCAATTAGTGTTATCACCATGGGAACAAGATGCTGATTCGTCAACTTAAAATTCACTTCTTCTCACAGTATTCAAGTTCTCCGATAACACAGCAAAAAAATCAAAATAAGAGGTGAATAACCATTATGTTGTTACACAGAACATCATCTGCACCGCAAAGAACACAACAGAAATGCATTTCTTGAGAGCCCCATCCTCGAAGACCCTCCCGCGCTGTCTGGGCAGCGGGGACGCCACGATGCGCTGTGGGATGTGTCAGCGCGGGTCTCGTTCGGTTTGGCTGCCAAAACACTTTTTTCTTTTAGCTTTTTATTTTTTCTTGCCTGCCCAAAAAGTGTCAGCACGGCACCTCAGGTGGTTCTGCCCGCGGGAAGCCAGAACTGCAGAGATGTTTCCATGCTTTTGGCATCGTTACCTTAATGAGGAAGTGCCCTTGTTCTGAGCACTGAGTGAGTCGTTAAAAAAACAAAGAACCCTAAAACTGCAGGAGGCCAGATAAGCTGGGACAAAGGATTGCTCCTTGGTGAGAGGGTTGGTTTTACTCTGGTGTCCAGTCTACTATTAGAAAAATGAATTAATAGCTGTTTAAAAACATTAAGTTAGTGTGTTTGTGTGTATGAGTGTGATGCTAAAACCCTACAGAGCTCCCTCTGCTAAATATTAAGGTATAGAACACCCAAAACTTCAGATCCCTATGTTCCCTTTTTGGAAAATAAAAGTGCAGACATGCTATCGTGGTTTTCAGAGGGTCGGTTTAGAAATATATATATTATATATAGTTACATAACAAAATATGAACAGAAACTGGCTGCCAAGGATCGTGAGCACTTGTTCTTTAAAAAACACTCGATCGGAAGGTAAAAACTGCTCGCTCAGTGCTAAGAGGGCCAAGAAGCTGACATGGTTCTAGGAGGGTTTGGTTCTGACCTTGGAATGCCACATGCACGGATCAGCTACGAGGCAATCTCGATAAAACACGGTGATTTAGTTATTCTCCCTGTATAGTGGGTAAGTCTTTTTCCCATAGTTATCTACAGTGCAGTGGCCAGCAGGAAGTACCACCGGTGGGTCGGTGAGGTCGGCTAAGCGGTGATGGAAAGGAGGAACTACCGGAGTTGGAATCATTTAATACACCCTGCCCCAGGTCCGGATCTGATCGGCTGCAATACCCTATGGGGGTGTGCCATAGCTATAAGCTTGGAGCAACTGTGGTACCTAACGGGGTGTTACTTCTGGGGGTTTTGTTCTGGCAATCTTTCAGCAGCTGTCGGAAGGTCCTAACAGTATTAATGGCCACAGGTGGCTGTTACGCACGTGAACAGCCGAGTTTCCAGGTTTTCAGCTGGACTCTTAGAGCCTTTGCCCTACAGGAGCTCCCCAAGCTGTAAGCGTCAGGGCCCGGTAGCTCCGCAGCGCGGCCTCCTCGGTCGGCGTGTTTGCGTCGCTGCACAGCGGTAGCCACGGGCAGTGTGTTTCCTGCAGTCCTGTAAGTGTAAATACTCTGGCTATTTACAGTTTACACGTGCACTCCCTTGTACACAGTCACTGGAAGAGGCCTGTGGATGAAGTCGGCTCGAGGAGCGCCGGAGCGAAGGGACAGAGAGAAGCGGCGGTGCCGACACGGAGGAGGCGTGGCGGGGATAAAATCATCCTGCCCGAAGGATGCTATCTTTGGTCACAAATTAGCGTACAGGGTAAAACAGAACGAAAAACACAACATGGATTTGGGGTGGGGAAGAACTGAATTCGCTGCAGCTGCAGCAGAAGTGGCAGTGACTGGAGCGATGGTGTCAGTCATGACATGGACTACCCAGGGGAGGTGACGGCTGCGTGTGGGACAGAGGGTGACATGGAGCTGTGGGGGGGCAGCAGCTTCTCACTTGGCCGCCTGCTTCCAGTCCTCTTGGCAGAAGTGCCGAAGAAGCTGCTGGAGGTCGTGCTGGAGGTCATCCCTGGGGAGCGCTTCTGGGGTGTCTTCCAGCTCTTCTATGTGAACGTGTTTGCCACACCGATCCTTCATCACGGTCCTCTTCTGAGTGCTGGCTTTACTTAGTGTTGTCCTGCAACAGAACAAAGCGGAGGAGTCATTTAGAAAGCCCACAGACCGTGAAGGTGTGAGATGATTGGCCTCTTCAGCTCCAGTTTTTGGCTCCTGAGGAAGAGCTGCACATGCTGGATGCACAGCACAGCAATGTTTTACCAGGATTTCATTGTCAGCTCTGACAAAGGACTCCGGCCTGTAGGTTAAAGCTGTGGGTGGGGATTCTTGGCTCACCGTGCTGCAAAACAAGGCCATGCAGGAAAGAACTGCTCATGTGAGAGATGAGCAGCATTCACACAGCACTGGAACCCTTGTGCTCAGAGCATTGCACCTCTGCCCACGTATCAGCCCAGCTGGGTACTGGGCTGGCACAGCCCACAGCCCCCCCTGTTTACTCCTCAGCCAGGGGTCACCATTCACCCCTGTGTCTCCTGTTCCCATTGTACCCATCAGTTCTGCCCCTATGGTGTATTCCAGCTGTCCCTCATGCCTTAGCATCCTCAAGGGTTTTTATATATTTATATGAATATATAGTTATAGATTCTAATATATTTATAGATTCTTTATATATCACCTGAAAGCGCTTTCGCTGTATAATTTCACACCCTTCAAGTCCCAGTGCACAGTTACTAGAATCATTTTCTCATGGTTTTTGCCATGTTCTTGAAATTCTGTTTATCATTTGTTTCAAGTGAGATATTTAGCAAGGGCATCTTGTTTTGGACACATATCCATCATTGTAGTCCAGCTAGAAGCTGCAAAGAAGGCAGGTGGTGTGAATATTATGATGTGTAGTCAGGGGCCTTCAGACCTCCGCCTCCATTCCAGGGAGCTGTGCCAAGGGCAGACAGACCTGGGGATGGTTCCAGGGGCAGACAATTTTCAGGTTGCCTGTATCTATTTGATATGATAATCAACTAGTGTTATAAAACTGTAAGGAACTCCTACTGTGTCATGCACCTATGTATTTTGCTGCACCTGAAAGCGCTTTCAATAACGGACCTGCTCTCTATTTCATCTATACTAATATTGTCTGTACAGTTCTTTCCTCCCATTTTTAGGCACCATCCCCTTACCATGAGTTTTCCCAAGTGAGTTATACCTGCCCAGTGCATAACACCTCTTCCACAGACATTATGTTAGTTTTCTTTAGTACTTTTGCAAATGAAGCTGAATCCACTCATTTACTGTGAGTCTGTTAATTCTCTTCCAGCAATCCTTTATTGATATGCCAAGCCAAACCTTTTAATTATTGATCCATCTTCTTTCTTGACTTCTTTCTCTACTAAAACAGGCAGTTGGAGTTTCACGTGGTTACCTGTATAGCTCAAAGCCTCCAATCAAAACATAAACTTTAAATTAAAACAAAACCAAAACACCTGGAGCAGAAAATAATGGCTGTTCCCACCTTGGTCCTTCCTATGAATGCAGTGCAGTACTGAGAAAACCTAAACAGGCAACTAAAAGAAGCAGCTGCTTTCCATGTGTATCTCTTCTAACTCCTCCCTGCCCCAGAGACCAGATGCAGTTTCACTGCAGTGATAATTGTACCAAAGCCTGTCTCATCTCAGTACTCTGTCCTTCTGTACATTCACACTCCTGGATTTAGAGAGGTGGAAGCTGGAACTGAGTGTTAATTCCCAAGCTGTTTCTTTGGACCTCTACCTGAAAGTTCTTTCTCGTTGTTTGGTTTTGCTGAGGAATGGGGAATCTGGCTGCTGGCCTAGATCCCTAAAAGGAAATTTGGCACCGGAGTCCGATAGGTTTGTGCCCAGTGTCCTCCTGCGAGCTGCCATGGAGACACGAAAACATCCAGAGCATGGCATCTATGTTTTTATGTGCTATTATTTTCTCACATTAAAAACCCAAGCAACATATGTACATTTCATCTAATGCCATACACCTTTTATCTACTCATCTGGTTTAATCTATGTATTTTATCTATCTTTTATCTATTTTAGCCTCTAAAATGCTATTCAAAGGGAGAATAAACTGGATTCATAGTGACACGCTATTAGTTGCTTGTAGCAAAACCACACAACTATATTAATCCAGTATTGCTTTTCTCTTACTGAAATGTTTAAACCCATGAGAAAAAGGACAGAATCAGAAAAATGCTCGTTGGCTTAGCAGCAATTTATCCTTTTGAGGACTCACATCACAGACTCTGTTTACCCAGTGAGTGCAGTTAACTGTACACATTTCTAGAATTATCTCCATGAATAGTAACATATGAATAATCTTTTCCTTTACCAGCATCCATACCCAAGGTTTCCCACAGCCTCACATAAAGCCTCTATGATGTGTTTTCCTTGGGATCTTAACAGGCTAATTCTACATTGCCAGCTACCCCTACACATTCCTTATACACTGATCTTTATAACATGGCTGAGTATAACAACACAGCTTCGGACTGGTCTGCTGCACCACCACCACAATCTGTCACTGGAGTGGAATCTGTCCCCAGGGCTGTTGCACCACTCATTACAATGCTTATGTCAAAGTTCTCTGTACCTCTTCGAAGTCCTCTTTGGCTGACGGGAGATCGGAGGCCAGGCTAGCATCCCCCAGGTGCTTCTCCGTCCTCTCTCCGTGCACTACGGTGGTCTTGATGACTTTGCTGACCTTGCGGCCTTCCACCGGCTCCGACTGGAATTTGGAGGCACTGGGTATGATGGCAGGCTCGGACAGGGTCACCTGTAAGGTGAGACAGCAGGAGCATGCTGGAGATGAATTCCATACGCCACGATCTGCTCTGGCAAAATGTGACTTCTGTGCCTATGGGCTCCATATAATCACGTGTAGCTCTGTTAGGGTCAGCTAATTAAATAAAAAGACTGTTTTCTTGTTACCTTCCTCCCAGAGGATTAATTGTGATGAGGAATTCTGGGAAGAAAAAATATCAATGACATTTTTTCCATTCCTAATAACCATTTGTTATGTTGCTTTTGACCCCAGGACTGCTAAAACCACACCCCCTTCCCACCTTCTGGGCCTGTCACAACTCGTTTGGCTTATCCAAATGTCTGCAGGGCCACACAGTGCAGGATGTCAGGAAAAGGTAGACTGAAAAGCACTCACCTTGTCAGCTTGTTTTTATACCTGGCCCTAAAACAGGTGGCTTGAAAGTCAGCGGTGTTTTTCAAGCAAGGAACACACAAATAAGTTAAACTTAATCTATCTGTACCATTTTAGGACTTATTTGTACAATGAGCAGGAAAAGACGCAGAGACCACAGACGTTGTTGGGGTGCTGCTGCTTTGTAGCCTCACAGGGGAGGAACCACCTACCTCTGTGTGCTCACTGTCGCTCTTGAGCACGACCCGCTTCACGACCTTGGAATAGCCATCTCCTTCGTCGACGGTGACAGGTGCTTGTGGGGTTCCTTGCAGCAGGACTTCCTCTTGCTCTGTGCCGTCGGGAGAAACGTACCGCCGGATGATCTTCCGCGTGACCTGCGGGCACGAAGTGCAGCTTAGTCCCCAAGAACTACCAGCAACACCTTTCTCCTGGGTCTCGCTGTAGCATTTTCCTCCCTGAAAGAACCTGCACAGACAGTGTGGTGCTTTACTCTTCCGCACAAACACTCCCAAGGACACGCAGTAATGCTGCCAGTTGATCCACTCGCCCTGCTTAGGTTTCCACATAGCAGTGCTTCCATGAACTTCCTCGGGAAGGGGCACGGTAGGGACAGTGGAATGACTCCCTAGAGCAGTGACTGTAGTATTCCAGAGAGAAAATACCCTTCACAACTGCATAACCACTAGAAAACATTTTCAGACTGCCATTTTTGGAAAGGCTTCAGGAAGTAGGTGAGCAGCTTATCAAATGCATAGAAACAGACTCATAGTCCTAAGCACAGGAAGAGGAGCAGAAGACAATTGCAGGGTTCGAGATGCGATACATTTCGCAGGAGGATGGGTACGCATCCTTCTATGGGTCACCCAGAGCTCTACGTGGCACGTCCAAGGCACGGACCCATCCATAAGAACAGGGTCCTGTTAACTCCTGTGCAACAAACCCCAGGAATATTTGGCTGGGGTGGTTTAATATGAATTCAAGCTTGTCCTTTCTAGAAAGAAACAAATAACTTGCTTGTAAAACATGTGGATCTGTGCAGGATTTTCATTGGCTTTACATGGGAAAATTAACAAAGTATGTCCTCTTAGGTTATATGCTGTAACAGAATGATCTTGGGAAGCAAAATAATTGTTCCAACCTAGGTATCCCTCATGAACAGAAATTCTTGTTCCTTTCACTGTCTACTTTGCAAATTATGCCCCTTGACAGCAGAAAGTTTGCAATGTATATGAATGCTTTTATCCTTCCTTTTATAGACAGGAAGAAGGTGGGAGGGGGCAGAACTGACAGTACCTTCTTTACCACTGTGTGGCCGTGTTCATCTGTATACTGCTCTTCTGTGACTGTTTCTGGTGGCATGTCAGGCATATTATCAGCCTGTATGACAAAGAACAAAGTGGTGTGAAGCGAGGCTTTCCCGTGGGTCCCTTGAAATAAGCCATTTTAAAGTTGGTTAATCAGTTACAGAATGGGGAAAGAATTGAGAAATGTTATTAAAAAAAAATCTGTTCTGCAAATGAATCCATAGAAAGGCATGCAAAGAGAAGTTATGCCACTGCAGCCCGGCAAAGATACGTTAGTTGACTGTGCTGTGTCTGGGTCTGAGAAGTCTGTATTCTCCTACCGCGGCATCTAGTGCAGTTTAGAGGGGGGTTAGCAGTGTTACTGTACTCCACAGGTACGGGAATGGCTTATCCACTGCCCATGCGTTATTGGCAGCTGTGACAGCAGCCAAGGGGCTGTGTCTGTGCTCCATGTCACACAGGCTCGTGCAATCCTTCACCACTCGGTACCTGAATAATCACCCGGCGACGAACCACCCTGGTCGTGACCATCTCGTCCTCGTCCGAGCTCGGCTCCAGCCCACCCAGCTCCTCTGCTAATTCCTAGGGGAAGCATGGAAGCAGTGCTCTGCTGTATGTGCTTCTAGCAGTACTTACAGCTTCTGTCTCGCCACACCAGCTCTGGAATCCCTACATCCTGCACACGCTTTCTGTGTTAATTACCCAGAAAAGTATATACAAGCTTTTTAATCCTCTCTACCAGGGAAACACAGAGAGCAGCATACGCACAGTAGGACTAAACAGTTTTAACTAGAGGACAGTGCAGCAGTAGCCTCGACACTGGAAAGATCAAGAAAAATTAGTAACAGGTGCTGAAGTTCTCTCTCCTGCACAGGGAAGAATTAAAAATCTAAACAGAGGTCAGAAGGCAAAGAGAGGCTGAAAAGAATAACTTGGGAAACAGCAGCGGTATGAAAGCATAAAGGGGAAAACAAGTTAAGGGTGTGTGTTTCTTTCTGGTGGTGCCTGTTGTTTTAATAAAAGCACTGGAGGAAAAAAGCAGTCCATTGTTCTGAGAGCAGCCTTTCCTCCAGCAGCCCTTGTATTGAGCCCTGCTGTAGCTACTCTTTCAAGCATCTGACACACTTTAAATTCCCCCTTTTTCTGAGATCCCAGAGGCAGAGCTCTGAAACCCTCCATGCTGGAGGTGGTACATTTGGCCACATAAACAAGCAAAGACAGAAAAGCCTGTTTCTAATGAATGTCAAGGTGAATTCTCAAGACAGGAAACAACTTCTGCTGCAGTAGAATTGTGCCTTCTTTCCTCTAACTTAACTAGTAACACTAATTTCCTGCTCGACGACGCCTTCTCCTTATCTTTCACTTTTAGAACAAGCAAAACAAGCTGTTTATTTTTAAACCTTTATCTGCCAAGAAATTCTAATTCCCCGCTGTAGAGCCGTACAGTCTCTCTCTTTCCGTGCTTCTGGATGTCTTCCCCTCTCGGCACATTGCAATAACGTCCCTTTGTCTCACACAGCCAAAGACCAGCCTCAGTTTCGGATGTTCTCTTCCCTCTCCCAGCTCCATCTCTCTTTACTGCCTGCATGCTACACAAACACCATTCTTCCAGCACAGCCTGCTGCCTCTTTTCCATCTCACCAGCGTTACTGATCTTTCGTGCTGCTCTGGGCTAGTTTTGCCTCTTAATGTTACTGCTTTATTTTCCACTACATCTGTTTCAGCTTTTGCTTGTGCATGGTTTGCTTGTGCACCTGTTACTGACACTAATTCCTTCTCTTAGGCACAGAGGTAACTGTTGCAGAGCAGAACCAGAACTACAGCCTGACTTCAGGATCTTGGCATTGCTTGGAAATGCCTATAGCTAACCCTTCTAGCCACAGAGGGAGGGGGAAAAGACGCAGGAGCAGATGGGGATTAATTAAAAATACTCTCATCTTAATGAACAAGTGAGACATAAAGTATCTTTTGTGTCCATTATTTTGAAATAAAGTTGTTACTTACCTTTTCTAAAGATTCCTCTTCGTAGCCCCTTCCAGCCTTCTCCGTCTGCTCATCCGTTGACTCCACTATCACGAGACTGGTTCTTGGAGAGAGGTCATCCCGGTGGAGCTGGGGCTCCTCAGGCTCCTGGATGATGGGAGAGTCACCCCTCTGTGCAGAGGACAGGGGCTGTTTTTCTGGCTCTCGCTTTGCTGTGCTTGCTGCTGTCCCAGTCACCGGTGCCGCAGACTGCTCTGTTCCTGGGGTTGTGTCACTGTGAATTACAGATGCAAGGAAGTTACCACCATGCAGTGCTTCCCAAGTGCCATAAATGGAACATTATGCACTGAATAAGTACTGTTAACTGGCCCTCCTTGACCAGAACTACACAGCAATCCGGCTGGGAATCCCTCTCGCCTTCTCAAGCCAATCTCCAAATGAATGTCCAAACCTTACACCCAGTTCTGCAACACCTGGTATTTGTAAAGTATTCCTGTGAGCCTCGCTGTCACTTGTGACCTCACAACTCCATATATTACATATTATTGATTTAGGGAGAGAGACTGAGATGCAACTACTACATTAATACAATCTATAAAGCTGCAGGGGAGGAAAGACCAACTTTTATGTAGAATTCTAGAGCCTTACCAAACAGAAACTTAGGAGAGGATCTGATGTTGTTTGTATTGCTGTTTTCATGGTAGAATATTGCTATGATTTAATCACTGTTGCAAGTTACTTAAACCTATTATTACATGTTACTATGTAACATACATATTAAGGGAATACATCTAATTTGAGCACATGTACGTGCAATATTACTGTATAATTCCTCTTCGAACATCTTCCTTACAAGCACTGGTACTTTTGCCTATCAGTGCACTGGAAATCCTCTACCTTAGATGCTGTTTCCTGCCTCCCACACTCTCCCCTGGCTGTAAAGCATATCCCAAGCAAAAGAATCCCCAAAGACCATTTGCGCTGCATCTCCCCATCGAAGCTAATCACTGATCAACCTGGTCAGCCCTGTGGAGAGGTCTCAGCAAGGTCACACGATTAGGTGTACAGAAAGAAACGTCATCTGTTTCAAGTTCCTTTTCAAACAAAACCAACCCCACTGACAGCCCCACACAAGAATTCAGGGTTAATTCCACCAAGTTTAACATCACTTCCTATCTGACATACAAAAAATTATCCGCAGTTTGGAAAAGAAACAACCCCACCTCTACATTAACCCTCTTTTCTGTCATATGCACCGGACTTGGTCATTGCTTTCTGTTCATAGCAACAAGCTGACTTTCTCCCTGAGCCTTAAAGCTTCCTCGACACAGATTAAAAAAATCAGGCCTGGGCACAACTGGAGGAAAATTACACAGCATTCATATGTTTCAAAGAAAACTGTAAATACCCTCTTATTAAATCAAGAAGAGAGAATCTGTTCCAGGCAGGTTTCACCCTGCTCTTTGGACACTTACAAATATTCCTGTTGTGAAGCAGATGGTTTTCCTGGCACGTCTTGGGGTTTCCCTGAGAATTCGGTTTCTACTTGTTCCTTGTGTGCTTGCCTCAGGAGCTCGGCCATGGACACTTCTGCCTCGCTCCTGGGAGTGCTGTCCTGAAAAGGAGAATAACTGGCAGACACTTCTTCCTCGGAGACCAGAGGAGGGTGTTCTGTTGGCTCACTGTCCTTAGATATTCTGTGGTGGTCTTGCTTGTGTCTTGAGCTGTACACTTCTTCCTGCAGTGCAGAAAACCCTTCAAAAAACAGACAAAGGAGACATGTCATTACAAGAGTGCAGCAAGTCCTTCCTATGCTCCATGTGCATTTAAAATCCCTGCATGGAACATGTTACCTGGAGTTCTTAAACATCTTGAGTGGGACAGGACATAACCTCTCTAAGCAGCTGAAGTAACACTGCAGTACCAGTACTACTGCCAAATTTGGACAGGAACAGACAAAATAAAATATACCCAGAAATTTATCTAGAGTAATTAATCTCAAAACCTGTAAAGTATTAAAGAAGGTTCACAACAGCATTTAGTACAAGAACTAGCTTGTTTAGGAAGCATTTAAGTGCTTCAAAACATATAAACACATCCCCCCAGCTCAACCCCTGATCTCAAAGCACTATTGAGTTAAGCACATAGAAGTATCACTACTGAATTCACACAATTCTGAAGTGTTTTTCTTCAGTTGACAATCAATGATCTGATCCCCCAAAGTTTTGAACTTCAGAAATGGAATCACATCCTGTCAGAATTACAATACCCTGGATATTTGAATCCAAAGGTTTTGTCAGAGCATGGAGTAGGTGCCCTTTTACAAATCTCAGTCAAACCCTAACGCAACCTTGTGAATTGTCATGAAAGTACTTGTGTAAGCCAAACACCCCCAACACACTAGGGAAAGGTCTCTGAGCACTCTTATGTGCTTGCTGCCCCTGGTGAGACAGTGACCATTCAGCCAAGCCGTCTGTGCCTTCCAAAGGGATTTAGTGCTGCAGCGTTTGAGAGCAGCAGCTGCTGCAGAGGGGCGGGCGGCCACTCACCCTCGCTGTGGTCCAGCCCCATGGAGCGCTCCATGTCGGTGTAGGTGCGCGTGCCGGGCAGCTGCGCCGAGTCAATGCCGCTGGTCTCCATGAGGTGAACGATGTCCATCCGGTTGATTTTGGTGAGACACTGCGTCAGATTGGTATCTGTGGCATTGGAACGACACCACATCGCTGAGTTAGCCATTACACAGCAGCCCTCCCTTCTGCTTTCCGTACGCAGGGCAGGTATGGGGTACGATGTAATATCACATATAAATTACAGATGCATTTACAAGCATGGCAGTGTAAAATCTAAACAGAACTGAATGGCTTCCTGTAAAGATTAGCACTCTTTGATTTTTCCTTTAACAACTTTTTCATCTTCTACAGACAAGAGCAGAAATAGCGTTAAGTAAACCCATGATCATTCCTTCTCTAGCCATATTTTCCCTTTGGGATTCCAACACACACACTGCCACCTCAAGCAGCAAACAGGAGACAGTTACACCATAGTTGGAAACAAACCTGTAGCGTGTTTCCCATCCCTTTCAAGCCAGTATTTGAGGAGGGCGTGGCTCTGGTCCTGAAGTGAATTGGGATTTTCAATGCGGATCTGGTGAATTTGCTCTTCTGTGAAATCCAGTTCTCTTGCTAGCTCTGAAAAACAAATCCATAATAAATACCCATTGATAAAGTAATCTTTAATGTAAGCAATCTTTAGCATAATAAAAAATAGGAATATTTATGGAGGCCTATTACCCCACCCTCCCTAAAATGCCATAGAAAATTAATGTCTATTTTAATGAGCATCTTTTTTTTCTGATTTTGTTTTCAGAGCTGGTATTCACTTTATTATGTTTTCAGCATATTCCTAATTGGTTACATTGCACAAGTCCAAGTCCTACTGATTTCAAGATTCTTAAGAATAGGCTCCTTATTCTCCATATTAAGAATCTTAGTAATTCCACAACAGTAAGATGATGGAATAATTCTACAAAACATCTTTAGATAATAAGGAAACAATCCAAAAGAAACATGAAAAGGGTGTGGATCACTCCCCTCCTTGTTCTCTGGAGCAGAGGACCTGCATTTTACCTGTCCAGCTGAATCCAAGATGATCAGCGATGTGGGCCAGTCTTTCCTCTGTCCTTTCCTGATCATCCTGCTGATCTAAAGGTCAAAGAGAGCCACAAGTTGCCTTTCATAAGTTAAAAACCACAGGTGATAGAGCCCAAGAAGGGAAGGTGCTGTTTTTTCTAACTGCTGCATCTAAAGGTGGACAGGCTGCATAACTATAGTGGGGACTGTAAATCCCCAGGATAAAAAATAAAACCAAAAAGCTTGATTTTTCAAAAAGCACAGGACTATCTACATTTTCCACTTGAAAATCAGGCTTTCCAGTGAGAAAATCTAAGCCGGGACTGAAGCACCTACTGTGTCTAGTTGGGCCAAGCATTTTATTCTAAAACTCCATTCTAACATTAAATTGAAGACTTTTAACTAAGTTCAAAGCAGCAATTTTCCATGCCTCCTTCGTAAGTGCCAGGGGCAAAGAATTCATCAGGACTGCTGCTTCTGATTACATTCTTTCTGTAGCAGAAAAAGTTCTGTTCAAACAGTCCATACAGCACTTTGGATGACGGTCTGTATTTGAGACATTGTTAATTTAGGTGTCTTTGACCCTTTAGACTAGGGAGTGAGACAAAATACTCATAATGAAGGCAAGGAAAAACCAGATGGTCATTAGTCAGTCTTCATTTACTTCGCTAACAGTGAGACTGACGGCTCCTCCCATCCCCAAAGCCAATTTGAGGATGGCAGAGTTGGAGTTTTGATTTTCCCTGAACGCACACACAGACTGTGATACCCCCGATTCAGGAAATTGCTGAGGGGTTGTCATACATGCACGTGTCATTTCAGCTCCCCCATTTCCAGTGCGGCTACTCAGAGGGAGTGCACAAGTAGGCCAGGGGAAAATCAGACACCAGAAAACTTGCACTAAAGTTACTGGTTACTCAGAGTTTCCTTGAGACACACATCATCAAAAAAAGAAAGGGAAAAAGCTTAATTCTTTAAAACTTCCACAGATCTCTTTGTCTAACAACTCAAAAGAATATAAATTTGCCTGTTTCTCTTTCAACTGGTGCTCAAATAGTTAGTAATAGGGTGAGGGAAAGTCAAAAGCCAAAACGTGCATGACCTAAGCAATCGATTTAATGGTAAAACAATACTTATTTTTAGAAGTGTTTTTGTTTCTTAAGGTGACACTTCCCATAAGCATTTATGGTTTGCAATCTTGAGATCGGTTCACAGACAAGAACACAGACACAACACAAAAAAAACCAAACACGGCTCACAGGGGAAAAAAATTGCACAACTAACCACCAAAAGCTGAAAAGAAAATGCCACACGCATTACACCTGCACACAAACACACACACACCCCAAAGGAAACAGAAAACAAAAAGGTTTAATTCATGACATGCGTCGCACAGGGAATCCCAGTCGTTGGCAAATACCTTCAGCATGGTCATGGACATTTTCGTCAGGGATACGTTCAATCTGAGTCTCTACAGACTCATCCCAAATGGGTCTGGTGTCAAAGATGTCTTCAGGAACTGACTGCTGAGTCTCACTGGATGGCACATTTTCAATAACTGAAACTTCTAGGGCGCTACTGCTTTCATCATCTGAAACTAATTCTTGCTCTCTCTCTGACTGCGTGAGTCTTTCCACTAATTTAGAAGCTTCATCACTAATTTCTTCAAAGAACTCTATGGAGTTTTTGTAAAGATCAAAAAAGTGGTCCTTACTTTCTTTTGTGGGACTAAAAGCACCGCGGGAGCCTGTAGTGCTTCTGCTTTTAACTGGCAACCGGGATGACAATACCTTCGATCTTGCTGCTGCTGCTGCCTCATCTGAGTCTAGCTCAAACTTCAGCTCGCTCTCCCTCTCTCTGGTCTCTGCTTCTGCCTCAGCAGAACTCCTAGCTCTGACTGAACGCTTAGGCTTTGGCTCCACGGGACTGCTCGCATCAGATTCCGATTTGCTCCGGCTCTCTTGTTTCGTGGCTACAGCGCTGGTCGTGTCCAGAGCTTGGGGGGACTCCAGCTTGCGGGCAGATGTGTCTGTGTATAGATATTGTGGCTCAGCTTTTTGGGAAGCAGTTTTGATGGGAATTTTAGACTTTGGTTTCGCTTGGTCATCTTTTCCTTCACACTGTGAGCTGTCTAGGGAGTCATCCGGGGAAAGGCTCTCGTTTTCCGACTGCTGGGAGGCTTGCGATGCGGCGGCAGCTGTTCTGACAGGGATTTTGGATTTGCTTTCACAAGAAGGCACGTTCTCCATTAGAGCAGTGGGGATTTCAATCACAGATCTCTGTTCCTCCGGGGAAGAGTCCGCAGACTCCTCACCCTGTTCGGAACTAACTGATCCAGCGACTGTGGAGAAATCTAATTGATCTTCTACCACACACTGCTCAGGAGAGATGGGGCAAGGCACCTGACTGCTATCGATCGGCTCGGTCTCTGTCCTGGAAAGGGGCTCAGCTTCAGAGGCAGCAGTTTCTTTCTTTGGTGATTTTGAAGAAGCTGAAATGCCCATTTTAATCGGAATTCTGGATTTAAGATCTGCTTTTGAGGTGCCTGTGCTGACACCTTCACCTGTCATTTCTTCCGATTTCTCACTAGACTCGGGTGCTGGGGGTGAGTATTTCAATGTGTCTTTCTCTTGTATATCTGACTCCTCTGATTCTGAAGGTGCAAATGGGTCTACTGAGCCCTTCAGGTTCAGAGGTTCTTCCACTGCTGCTTCTTTCACTTCTTCAGATAGTGAAACTTCTTCCTGAGGCTCCTGCCCACCCTGGAAGAAGTGAAAGCTTTCATCCGGGTAGTTCCTTTTGGTCATGTCGATGGCTCCACTTCTAGTCATCTCAAACAACTTGCCTTCCTGAAAAAGAAAAGGATTTTGTTCACTGAGTGGTGTCCCTTCTTCGGTAGGTGTCCTGGCCGGTGTCGTGTCAGGGGTTGTGCCTTGAGATCGCCTGTCTACCATCAGCCCAAATATCTTTTGTTCCTCTTCTTTCACCCGAGCTTCAAAAGCTTCATCATCTTCACGTATTTCGCTCCACATGTCAGAATCCACATCTGTTCTAGTGATGACAACTTGACCCATCAGTTTCTCTGTTTCATCTCTTATATCCTCAAGGGCAGATTCAGCTAATTGTGTGGACTCTGAGGACAAAGACCCTTGTGTCTGAAATCCATCCTCTGGCTTGGGCTCTATTTCCATATATACTTCCTCTGAAGAGCAATATTCACTACCTGTGTCTCTGCTAAGTAAAGCTTCACCAGTCCGATCTTTCTCTTCTGCAAGAGAATAGGTTTCCCTAGAAAGCAGACTTCTACCAGATCCTACCTCATCTTTGGGGTCAACAAAGAAATGTCCAGAAGACACATTTTCGTAAGGGCTCACTATATACGGAGCGCTGCTGTCAGTGGCATCTGCTACACTGTCAAGTTCCACTGTGTCAGTGGTAAGGGATGAATACTCTGGTAAGGGTTCCTCAGCAGGAATCTCTCTTTGAGATGTTTCAAAACCTGTATCTGCTTTTCCCGACTCCCTTCCCAAAGCAGAATGGTGAGTGGTATCATCTTCAGCCAGTTTGCTGTCTTGTGGTACAGGGCACTCGGTGGCACCGTGTCCACAAGAAAGGCCACCTGCCCTCTCTGACACAGCTCCTGTAGAAACAAGATCTCTGTGTGTTAACGGTGCCGCAGGCTGGACAGCTTTTTCAGTGGCATCGTATTGCTCAAGTGCTAATGAAGACTCAGTGGGAACTTCTTTCTGAGGACAGTCACCAGTGGAGTGACAGAGAGCACCCCCGGGCTGTGTGACCAGGCCGTCAAGGCTGACCGTCTCACAGTCACCTGTACTGTCACACCCTTTAGACTGAGCACAACCATCGGAATGACAAGTGCCTGATTGTCCCGTGGGAGCCTCACAGCTGCTGCGCCCGAGGACAAGCGGTTCCTCTGTGTCCCCTTTGCCTGCCGCCTTACCCGCGCCTGTCCCGACAGAGCACTGCTGGGAGTCAATGGGGTGGAAACCTGCTTCGTCGGGGCTAGAGCTGGACTCCACGCTGGATGGTAAAGGGGAGGGTGGCTGCACTCGGATCACAGGCTCCATCAAGAGGCCTGAGTCAGCTTCCTTCTTGAGCCGAGTCAACTCCGGCTCGCTCTCGGAAGAGGAAGAGCTTTTCCTAGATTCAGCTGCAGGTGTAACCACTGTAGGTATATCTTTTTCTGCTGCTGCTGTTGGCTCCAGTGCTTCAGTTTCCCATGCTGCTTCTGAGCTGGCAGCTACAGAAGACTCATCCTGCTTACGGTTCTTTTTGTAATCTCTCTTCTGTTTTGCTTCTTGTTCCAATTCATCGAACATTTTGATTTTGGTCACCATTTTAAACATCTCCTCCTCGGGGGTGAATCTCTTCTTTGGTTCACTTTCCGAATCATCCTCTGGCTCTTCATTGACTTCAGGGATCGTGGCAGACTTTGGTACGTTTGACAGGGACTGCAAGTCTGCCGTTTTAGGTGTGATTTCATAGCTAATTTCTTCCGAACTAGGAGTTTCGGGTGAAACGGGACTTTTCCCCGAACTCTCCATGAGGGATGTTTGCTCTAGACTGTCATCGTCGGCACTGCCCTCGGGGTCACGGAGAATCCTGGAACGCACCGATGCCAACTCTGGGCAGCCTTCTCCTTTGCTAAGAACAGACTGCAGAGGGCCCTGCCCCAAAATACAAGCCTTCACTGTTGGTTCTACGGGGCTGCTTTCAAGGGAGTCACGGCAGGGAGACTCTTTCATAGGACTGGGCTCCAAAGAGTCAGGTGTTTTGTGTGATGAGTTATCTTCTAGCACTGGGCTTGCTTCCAGGGAGTCTTTATGACTTATAGTCAAAGAGTCATCTGCAACTGGGCTAAAGCTTTCACTATCATGGCTAGCAAGTGAAAGTTCCAATTTCTGGGGACTTCTAACCGCAACACGGCGTTCACAGGTTATGTCTTTTTCTTTCTCTAAAGCAGTGTCATGTGTTTCAGAAGACTTAGTGAAATGTGCAGTGGTTCTGGATTCTTTATCCCTGCTAATATCTTTCATAATGGAAGCTGAGCTACTTTCCTTATCAGCCTCTTCTCCAGAGGCTGTAGGTACATGCTCTTCTGATACATGGTCAGAATGAGACTTAGTAGTCTCAGTAACAGCATCTAGCTGTCTCTCAGTAATACCTTTTTCATCTTCCTTTGAGGAGACTTCCTTTGGAGAGCATGTTTCAGCTGTTGTGTGTGCTCTAGCCGCTCCTTTAGCTTCTTCAGTTTGCCCATCAGTTTTCTTTGGTGAGAATGAAAGGCTTTCTGGGCTCGTTTCTGGAGTCTCTGCCAGACCCTCATGCTTGTAACTTTCCTCAGAGCTGATCTGAGGGGTTCCGTCAAGTAGACTGCCTGGAGAGTCAGCCACACCTTCGTGTTTAAGGCTCTCTGTGCTCCCTTCAAAAGCACCGCTTTGCAGAGAAAGAGCAGGAAGGAATTCATCTTTCCCGTACTCTGTGGGAAAAGTAACTCCGAAAGGACTGGTCAGAACTTGCTCCAAGTTCAGTTCCCCCTCCTCTGTGACTGAGAGGTGTCGGAACTGTTGGTATTTGTCGTTATCCTCCAGTTCTTCTTTAATGACATCAGAAAAGTCTGTTGAGGTTTTCCTGTCAGGGCTAATCTGGAAGTCAGGATCTCCTTGGTCATCAGAAGTCCTGCCCTTCCCAGACGCTGTTTCTTTGGCACTTGCATCAATTATTACAGGAGGGAGAGGTTCGGTTGGCTTTTTGCTGCTCTGCTCTTTCATGTGGTCTTTACCACCAGCTTTCTTGGTAGTTTCGGTGGTAGAACTTGGCGTTTTTCCTTTTTTGGACTGCGGCTCTTTCTCTGCTTTTGGTACCGTGCTCGGTTTGTCCTTCTGTTTGTCTGTCTTGAGGTTTGTAACTCGCCTCGTTTCGCTCTGCGAAGGAGTGGTTTTCCTCCGGGTTGTTTCCTTCTCCGGGGCCTGTTGCTTCTGTTTGACAGACTTGTGCTCAAACAGCCCGGATATGTTCTTGGAGGGGTCCTGCCCTGACTGGAAGGCTTTCATCAGCTCACGAACTGACATGGTCTCCTCGAGTCTCTCAGTCTTAGAAGAGGGCGAGACGGGTGGTTGGGCCTTGTGCGATGCTGGTTTTTTGACTTGTGCTGGTTTTTTAGGCGTCTTTTCAGCAGGGCTTTCTTTTGCTTGAACTCTGACGGGGAGTTTGGACCGCACTTTTTGCTCGTCTTCCACTCGTTTCTGAAGAGCTTTCACTTTGTCTTTTATTGAGCCAATGGGGGTTTCCTCAATAACAGGGGACACGGCTTTAGCCTCTGGAGCAGCTGTCACCTTTAAGCCAGGTTCCGTGCCCGGAGACTCATCTGCAGTGAGCTTTGGTAGTCGCAGTTTTTCTCCGCTGCTCTGTGCCTTGCCTTCCTTTGGCTTTGGCTTCTCTCTTAATTTTGCCCTAACAGGCTTTTTCACTTCTGAGGCTGCCTTCTGCTGCTCCTTTCCGGTTTTTGGAGATTCCTTCCCTCCCTTTTCAGAATCCCTGCTTGTTACTACGGCTTCAGACTTCTCTTCTACTGAGTCCTCTTGTAAGGCTTGTGGCTGTACCTCACGAAGAGAAGCTTTTGTTTTTAAATCCTGTGCCTTTCCTGCTACGCCTGGCTCCTTCTTTTTTGTTGTCCCTTTGTCTCCCCTGACTTCTGTGCGTGTCGGCTCCGTGACTTCTGAAGGAGCATTTCTTCTGGCCTCTTCAATTTCTTCATCGCTGACAATGATCCATTCTTCCTCTATGGGTTCTTGTTTGGAAAGGGACTTCTGCAAAACATGTTCTTCTCTGGTATAGGATCCACCTCTCAGAATTTCGTTTACTTTTTCTAAGTCCTCTTTCACTCTTTCCACTATTTCAAAAGGCTCTCCTGGCTCTTCTTCAGCGGGTTTTACAAGATCTTTCACTTTAATGGAGCCTGATTTATCGGAAGGGTCAGTTGTCAGGATGGCAGTCATTTTGATCAAGTCTTGTTTCATCTCAGAAACTTCAGACAACAGGTCTGGACTGGCTAGTACAGGGACTTCATTAACCAGGTGGCTTTTCAGGATAGATGTTTCTGTAGACTCTGTCTCGTCATCTTTGATGCGAATGAAAAACATTGAAAGTAAAGTGGAAATCAAAAATAGAGATTGGAAAATGTAATCAGGACTGAAAATGACAGTCTTTGGTTGTAGTGGTAGGAAGGTCAACAAAATGGGCCGGGAATGGTGGATCCACAAGATCTGAGGGTACAAGAGCAAAGCAAAGCTAACGGGGTGGGGGGGGGAAAACCAACTGAAAAGGAAAATGGCAGGAAATAACTTGCTTCACTTTATCGCTAGAGCACAACCACACATACAGTATCAAAGCTGGAACAAACCAAATCAGGACACCACTAAAAATAAACCAAAACAACAACAACAAAATTTAAAACCAAAACCAGAAGAAACACAGTGAAGTTACACAAAGAGAGGCATCTCAAGATTGTTCAGATGTTACAGATCAATGTTGAAATAAAAAGAAAAACAAGAAAAAAGGGGGAAAGCGTTAGAACTGATTGAAAGTCGATTTCCTCTAAGAGAAAGCCAGTGTTAGCAAACTGTCAGAGTAACATGGGGTTAACAGTTTTGTTTTTCTCAGTAACCAAAATAAAAAGTGAGGAGTATTTCTGCGGTAATCTAAAATATGACCAAATACGGAGAGATCTGAATCAGCTGCAAACCGGCATTTCATCTAAGGGGATTTCACACCTACACAATGAAACAAACAGGCTTTTGTTTTAAGAGGTATGGTCCTTTCCTTGGAACATCCTCATTGACAACTAATGAACTGACTGAGGAAAGAGAAGACAGAGAAGAAAAGGAGAGAGGATAAGAAAAAACTGTGAATCAACTTAGAAGTGATTTCAGAGTTTTAAAAAATGTAATGTATGGCAACCCAAAATCAGAGACAGTCACACTAGACACATACGTACAATTCATGTAAGGCAAGTTATTTCCATGCAAAGCAAAGGTGTTGCAAATGCTGCTGGGGATGTTGGAGCTTCGGTTAATAAAACAAGAGCTCTAAAAATTAATCATATAAAAATTAAAGGTACATGAAAATCTTGTAAAACATACTGTGGTGAAATATTTGTCTGATCTGGCAATCAATATACAGGAAGGTGGCTAAGGTAATTCCCATTATGCCATAACTGCCTGCTGGGAATGTTTCACTGCAGCAAGGACTAGCCGAAAATGGATATTGAACAGAATGAAACAGTGGAGGACTGAAGCAAGGTGAAAACACAACACAATGCTTAGGAATTACAGTTGGACATTCTCCCTTTTAAAGGTAGCACATCACATGGAACTGCACATTTTGGCACTCCAGCCTTACAGCCAAAGCACTAACGCAAGTAAGGAGAACCTAAGCAACACAGAAATATTTATCTGTAAAAAATACCTGTTTTGCTACGCTGTTCTCCTGGGGGTAACAAATGCTACATGTCTGTGCTGTACATTAATCACAACCAGACTGATGCAGGGTATTTTGGTGCTGCTGTTTTGGTGTGGACTGTCCAGTGCCCATTGAAATGCTGGTTAGGAACTTAATGGATTTAGAATACGTATTTTCCTAAATATCAGATGTATGAGTCTCCCACTGGCCAAAGCAGCAGGTCACTTAGCCTGAAGCAGAGCAGCTCCAGTGGGAACTAAAGGGGTTCTCTGTGGCCTGGGCAGCTGGCAGTGAGGAAGCAGTGGTGGAACAACGCAAGATGTGGCACTTGAACTGGAAACAAGACAGATGTCACTCTTTCCCTGCACAGATCCAAGAACGCGCTCGTTTGGAAGCAGCTCTCATTAGAGGCTCTCTTCAGTCTTGTGGGTGTTTGTTTGGTTGGCATCTTCCCTAAAGGAGATCTCAGTGAGCCCCTCGCCCTCAGGTTCCAATGGAGGTACAAAGGGTGTATGTGCTGTGCCAGGCTTTAATGTCCTATTTCCAGCCATATTTCACCACAGTACAGGGCAGGGGGGGGCAGGGTTAAACAGCCTGATTACTTTGGACAGTATCACTTTTGGGCATGGTTGTATTCCATGAGATCCATGAAATACACCAGAGTCTCCATTACGTTTTCATTAAAAGTGATACTGTCGTCTGTCTCAAATATGAGGCAAGAATGGGTGTCAACAAGCGGAGAAAACAAAAAATGGAGGGATGAGCATTCATACAAGCAAAATAGCAATAGCAGGATCACTAGGGATGTCAAAGGAAAGTAAATGCTTAGATGAACGGTTTTAAACTGTAGTACTTGTTAATTTGTACGTTAAGAAGTATTTAATTGGATAGCTGCTTTGATAGTAAATTGTTTTCTATTGCATTTTTAAAGTATTGATGTTATTAGCAATAGCAGTTAAAAACTTAGCTCTCTTCCATGCTTATCTTTACTCTTAAACATCTTTCATACAAACTGCATTATAACACTTTCAAGGAAAAAAAGAAGAAAATCTTACTTTTTTCTGATGCCATATCAACCTGGAAGAGAAAAAAGGGGGAAATTTAAAAGTTCAAATAGAATTGATTTACAGAAGCCATTAGTGAAGTTAAATCTACTAGATGTATGGAGATACACAAATTCATGGATTTACATGGAACCAAGAACATATTTTAAATAACGGTAAAAGTATGGCTTAATTTCTGTAGTGAAAGAAAACAGTCCTTGCCAAAAAAACACATTAAACAAAATGCAATATCAGACTACGAAAATTCAAGAAGCAAATTGTTGAGGCTGCCTTGTAATTTGAATTTATTTCAAGTCTGCTAGCATTTGTCCACTGTATAAATTTGGCTATGCAAAAGTACCCAAGTTAGAAGTAGCACTAAACATTTAATTTCCTACACAGACTTGTGGAGGGGGCAGGATGACTGTGGGGAGTGCAAATCAGCTGTCCAGTACTGCCGGTACAAGATGTTGTGTGTGTTACGGCCCCCAGGTTTTTAGCGAGTGCTGAAAAGGTTTTACGTGTTTCAAAGTGTTCTCTCTGAAGAGAAATGCAATGCACTGCCCCAGAGAAGGTGTTAGTAAATCCTTGCTCTCCCCTAAACTGACAGTGACCAGAAGTGAATCACTGGCCACACGTGCGTGTCTGTACATGCCTTGCAATGCTTTAGGCTCACATCATTCCATTTCCCACTCAGCAGCGTGTGTTACAGAGCCACCATAGCCTGAATTCCTCTGATGCACACACTGCCCTACATGGTAACCTGGGATCCCCAGGATCCTTTAGTTCCCCTTCTGCACGTTCTTCCAGATCAGCATTATGTCAGCACACTAACTAACATTATTAACATAAAAAATAATAGAGTCAACAAAAACTAATTTAAACTGGGAGGTGGTTTTAGCCATCAAAGAGCTTGTCCTTTTGTGCTTTATTTTCTTATGGTAAACGTGACTCCTATTTTTATATAAGAGTGGTAAATATTTCTGTAATGATAATAGGAACTGCAGTCCATGCCACAGAACTGCTGAACCCTGTTCTGCATCCAAGGAAGAGATGCCCATCCTCTTCGGGGAGCTGGCTGTTCTCACAGTGCTGGCACTCTGGTTTCCAACAGCTGAACATCATCGAAATGTGGGGAGGCTTTTCTAATGTTACCCGTCCGTGCAGGGGTCGGGCCCTCAGGAACATCCATAACTGCCAGAACGGGGCTGGGAGCGCAGGGAGCAGTTGGTGCCATTGAGGTTATGCTAAAGATGAACATTCTAAACCTTGACTTGAGGTGCCTTCTGGGTTAACACTGATTCTGCACGGAATGTCAGAAACCTCCAGCATATTTCAGGTTATAAATGGAGAGGATTTGCACTTGTAACATAGGGCAGGTTAAACTCTGTGCATTCCAAGAGCCTTTTAACTGCACTCCTCTTTGTTGTGTTTTAGCACTGAGCTAAGGATCAACGTGCCTGTTTTACTACAGATTTAACCTTCCGAGTTTGTCTGTTAGTTGTGTTTGAGTGGTGTGGGTAGGCAAGAACATGCTGATTTAGCAACATTACCTCGTCTGGTTCTTGATCTGAATCTGATTCCTTTCAGTTCCAAATTGCCGTGCAAAAAGAGAAGGGGAAAACAGAGCAGGCAAAATGCAATGTTTTTAGAAGAGAATAGGAAAAGGTAACTTCTGACAACATTTAACAGAAAAGACGAAAATGCAAAATGTTTCTGCAATTCATTTCTTATGTCAAAAAGCAGCAAAACTGAATGGTCAGCTTAAAAGACAAAATGCTACAGAACCAAACAAAGTATAAACAGAAAATTTCCTCTTGGGTGTTAGACTTCTGCTGATCCTTATTTGTACCAAAACTTCAAATATATACATGCTTTTCCCCCATAATTTAGCACGAATAAATATTTAAAACAGTTAAGAACATTAACCATTTAAAGCTAAAATATGTTAAGATGTGCTGTTTCAAAATTGCACCAAAATGCTGTAATAAAGATTATAGTATATTCTAAAGACGCTGAGAGAAAAATGCACACCAACAGGGCAGGATTTTGGGCAAAGAGCCTAATACCTCCCTGAAAGGCACACAGTTCCTAATCTGACCGGGATTTAAAAAAGGTGTTTCCACAGAATAAACATAAACTGACTCTTTCTAAGGAAACAAGTGCTCAATATCTGATCTTCCTTAAACACTCCTCTCTTCTGAGTCCTCAGAACATATCTGATAACATCTTCAAACAGTGGCACTACAGATACCAAGCCCAGGACACCGAAAGCCCCAGGTGGAATTTATTCCTCTTTAAAATCCCAGACCACAAAACCTTAATCATATTTTGCCCTCCTCCTCCTTTCTTGTTTGTATTGTAATGCTGATGCTACAGATGAATATAGTTTCACAGTACCTTTGTGTAAATGGGCAAAGTGATGTTTAAATTACATATGGCTTGGTGAACGAGGCCTCTTGTAGATTTGGGCTCCTTCATGAAAGATAATCGCCCGCAGGGTTCTTGAGTGGTATCTCGCACCTGCCAGAGCAAAAATACATCTTTAAACAGAATAGCACAGGGATAAAATTAGGCTACAGTTGGGAATTTAGCTAAATTAATTAATTTTTTTTCCTTTGTTTGAAAAAATATGGTGAAACAACAGCCTGAAACATTCAAAGGAGCCATTAACATTACCTTAACAAATAGAGGAAGTCTATTTTCTTTGAAGGCAAAAAAGCTGAATATATGATGTTGCCCGCTCTTTGTGAGTGGCACCAAATTGCCAAAGCAGTCCACATAGATGGGCTTTCCTTCTAATACCTGTTGGAAAGACAAGAGCAGCAATTAAGGACAGTGAGGTGGTTAGGATTTCTTCTTAAGGATAGTTTTCATCATCATCACAGTCGAAGAAATATTTTCTTCAGCACTCAAATGAAAAGCCAAGGGCAATGTATATCAGTAGATTCTATTTCTTTCACCTGGATTTGTAAAGGCCGAGAGCTTTTGAAAGCCAGGCCTCAGGTAAATAGCTCTGTAAGATCCCTATACAATGGCACTGCTGACATCTTGAGGTTGCTGTTGTTATGGCCCCTCCACACGTTTAACTATCAGATTAGCAGTTCTGGAGATGTTCCCTTCAAATGACAAGCCATTAATGTCTCATCCTCACTTTCCAGAAACTCAGCCTTGTCAGTTTGATAACCCTTATTTTATCTGTCTGCTCTGCACAAGAAGTGCCTGTCAGAGCTTCAGGAACAGTGAGGACAAATATTTCCAAGGTGGGATCCTCATGGAGAAGAGACTGAACTAAGCAGAAGACTATGCTGTGCATGTGAGTTAAAGCACTTCCAATTCGTCATCCCCTCCGAGGAAGCTGACAGAGCCAGAAAAACTGCATTTAGCAAGAAGTTTGCTGAGTTGTACTTAGGAAAGCTTTTGCTTGTTCAGCACCAGAGTTAATTTTATTTTTGTAAAGCAGAGTGTTAATCAAACCTGCTAGCTTAACTTCTTGGTGTGTCAAGGTGCTGACAAAACAAGACTACTGTGAACTGCCTTTTCCGGTTAGTGATACGCATTTAGGAGTTACTGGAAGTTGGGCTTTACCTGTCCTATTTGGCATCCTCCTCTAGCCCTGTGGACTAAGAGTTCAGCAGTTCCCATAGGGAAGAGGGTTTCATCACTGCTTTGCCCGTATATCTGATAAAAGTCCGAGTGTCCATCTTATCATGATAGTTGATGCTGCATTGTGACAGCAGTTGCCACTCATTTTTCCGTATTTGCGCAGATAGAATGCAGAAAATACTGGTTTAAAAGCAGACACTAGAAAACAGAGGAAACAGGGTCTCTTACCTCTACATCCCTGCTCCTGGCAACTTCAGCAAAATTTTCTTGTTGTTCCAGAGTTTTATCCACCTTGTCATCCGTCATGCAGAAACACCTTAACCGTGCTTCAATGGGATCGTGTGATTTGGCAAACACCACAAATTTGGCCATGTAGGGGACACAGATAATCTCTCTGTACACTTGGGAAGCGAAAGTAACAGATTCTTGTGTCTGCCGACAGTCTATCAACCAGAATCTGCAAAAGAAAATGAGGGGTTGTGTAATCAGCACAGAAAGATTTAAGAAAGGAAATTATATGTTTCCCCATCCTGGCAGCGTAAGCGGGTAACCACAGCCACTGTAGACAGCAAGTCAGAAATCAGAACAGTCGTGCTTGGATTTTGTCTAACATCTACCTTGAAGGATAGCAGCACATTCCTTACATACAGTATCAAGACCTGGGGGTCTTCAGGTGACTGTAAGTGATTTTGCCCACTGTGTAATGCTGCATGCCAAGTCAGGAATTGTTCTCATGTGAATTTAGTCACCAAGTCTTTTCCAAGGAGTAACTTGGAGTGCCTTCTTTCCCAGCCATCCCTTTGGTTCCTGTGTGGAGCTGATGACATTTCTTTCCCATAAAATCCGCTGTGTGGGTGGGAACCGTGCTCAAGTTTCATACCCGTAGGATGGAGACGGAAGTTGGGAGAGGTCAAAGACAGCTCAAAAGCTGATTGAATCTACAGGGGGCTTATTCCTTCCTGTGCATTGCATGGCATTGCAACCCTCAAAGCAAGTACACCTTTCCAGGGTGCCTGCTCTGGCTTACTAATCTGCAGCTGAGTAACAGCAGATTTCGTGCTGTAATGATCTTTAGAACACTGCACAAACACACTGTTCACAAAACAGGCTGCTGGCATTTGAAGGAGAGAAAGCATGTGGGGTACATAAGGGCTCTGCACACTGATACTTTCCTTTTCCTGCGTGGGAGAATTATGCTGTGCTGGACTCAGACTGGAGAGGCTACATCCTCTGACAAACCACCAGATGCCTCAGTGATTTGCTGTCATACACCAGGGGCTAAAGAGCCCAAACACAGACAAGTTTTTAAAAAGCTGCAGCTCAGGAAATGGAAAACAACAGCTATGCCTCCAAGTCTGCAGTGTAATTCACATGACAAATGTATCTCTCTCCCAAGCTCATTTTGGACAGAATTACTCTTATAAATGTGAAAACTATTGTCCATCATTAATGATTTTACTTGACAAGAAAAATGACTGCGAATAGCAAACAGTCAGAAATTAGCTGATTCTTGGCAAGGTAAAAAGACAGAAGCACATTTAGGCCAGGGCACAAGTAAAAAAATTAAGGTTAGCTTGTCCTTTGTCAAAGAAAGTAATTATTTCCCTGACTGCAAATACATGAAAAATCCCATTTTCTAACTTTACCAGCATTTCAAGTCATGTTTGGGTGAAAGGAGCCAGTTGAACATTCATTTAGACAGGGATTAGAAAAGATCCACTACAAATATGATTTCAGATAAGTTGTCACCCTCGTTTTGGCTGTATTTCATGTGTAGCCCTGCTGGCAACTTCACAATTCTAGGGACTTGGACCTCTCAGACTACATCTAGTTCCCACATGTGGCTCTTAACCTTTAACGAAGCTTTAATGTCTCCCTTTACAGAGGCTGCAGCAGCAGCAGCTGAGAGCCAAACACACTGTAAGATCTCCCTCTTGTGGCCACCGCTGTTAAAGAAAAACGTTTAGCTCCACCAAAAAGAAATGTACATCAGCAAATACTTTCCAGGCCGTGGACTACATGTCCTGCTGCAGAGGAGATTTTTGTGCTTTTCTGTGATACGAATCGTGGCCAGTGTACAAACTAAAATACATACAGACATATAAACTATTTTAATATGAAATTCTGTTTTCAGAAAGACAGCAGCTGAACTACACCCCAGAAACAAATGGCTGGAAGAGATGCTTCTAGATCCCAGTTGGGAACACTTACAGGTCCTTCTGCCTGACTTCTCAGGTTTTGGATATTCTGCAAGTAATATCTCTTGTAAGATGTATAATGAGGTACTCAAACAGGGCATTTCTGACTCCACGGAAAGTTGCATAATAATAAATATCTCTGTTCCTTCTACTGTATGAACTAAAATAGTTTAAAGAGAATACTTGCTGGAAAAAGACATGCACTGAAAAGTATCACTGCAAAACTCAGGATAGTTGTGTAGGTACCTGGCAGACACATTCGTGGTGAAGGAAACACATTCATTAACAAACGTCAGTGGTGTTGTCCCGGTGATGTCTTCCCATTGGGCAGGGGTGGTTCCTCCTGAAGTGACACAGATTTTTCAAAAAAATTAAAACCAAGCAAGTCTGCAACTTTTTTGTTTCTAAGAAATATTTTACATTCTTCTGAGTTTTTAATTGCTATGAATCCAGAAATAGTCCCAGACATGCCTTCTCCTCGGGTCCACATTATTCCACAAATGCTGGTAGGGATGGGTTTAATAAATTAACTTAATCATGTTTAATTAAAAGATGCAGCTCATTTCTGCCTCTTGAGTGGGACTGAGTGAGGCACGGGCCACTCTGGAGTTACAGCAAGCACGCAGTGTTTAACTCCAGTATTTTCCTCTTAAGGATATTGCAACATTAAGTCTGTACTACACTTACTCTGCTAGGCAGTGTAAGTTGTTCTCAAGACACAAACTGTGAGGGAAAGGCAAATAAATCCACCAAACCTGAAAGCTGTGATTATATTACACATCTCTTGTTAGTCCAAACAACAAATGTTATCTCTGCTACAAAGTAATTGTTTGGAAAGCAGTTTATTTTCGCCGTTTCTCATCCCACTCATGCTTTCTCCGAGCTTCCCATGTGTGCAATCAGCTGAACATGTCCAGCCCCGGAGGAGTGACAGTTTCAGGATGCACATGGGAAGTTCCAGCCCTGGCTCCCTACCTGTTATGCTGCATAGTAACCTCAGAGTGGGCGTGTCGCCTCCGTAGCCGTTCATGATCCCGTCGCTGGAGGCCTTGGGGACAGGAATCGTCATCGTGATGGGTTTGTGGAACTTCCTCCTCCGGGGCTCCAGCGTCACTATGGGGCTGAAGGTAGCCTTGTTGCCTAAAATCTTCTTTGTAAGTTCAGTGTGCATAGGTTGAGCCTTTCCAGAGCAACAGAAAAGAACCGAACAATCACTTGAAAACAGTTTAATGAGTCTGTAAACAACTGGGTCTGTATGTTGTGTATTTCTTCCCCTTAGAACAAGCTCTGAGCTATTTTAGTGTGCTGTTCAGCCAGTCCCAGGGGATATCAACAAGCACAGTCTCCTGGCCAGAGTAAGCTGGGGACACAGGCAGCAGGAGAATGGGATGGAGACGGGGGAAGACTTCCCTCTCTTTCAGGAGTGAATTGTTAGGCTGGTTCTTTCATGCTGCAAACTACTGCAGCACCTTTTACTTCTCTGGTGCCTTTCCTAGGAAGTATTTAAGAAATTGTTCTATGACCTACACTAATATTATCATCACTACCAAAATTAGGTGCTTTTCCCAAGACTGTATGGACAGTTGACAGACATGAATGTGAATTAAATGGGAAAAGTCAAAGCTTTACCACTTGCTTTGACTTCTGCATGGACTTTTATCACTATTATCATTACTTCTACTGGAAGCACTGCAGCTAAGACGCAGCATGACAAGCGGAGGACGCTGCTCTCCGTTCGAAGCAGGTGAATCTGCACTAAAGCTCTGGGGAGGGCTGGGCTGTACCTGGAGGCCAACGCGGATGCGTTTGGTGAGAGCCCCCTCTGGGAAGACGGCCTGCACCTGCGGCACCACAGTGCTGCTCAGCACGCCCCCCTCGGGCCCGATGAGGTTGCTGTCCTGCTTGATCCGCGACACCACCGCGAAGTACTGCGGGAAATCCCGGGTGATGATGCGGCAGATCCGCTTCTTCTCCAGCTCCTCCGGAGTGTCCAGCACTGAGGAGGAGATGGGCAGAGGACAAGCGTTTTGGGGAACCTTCAGAATGCATTCAGAGTTTTCACAGTTTGGCTGCAGCTTACACGAAGGTTTTGGCGTAGAAATCAAAGGGGGAAAAGAAACACACCCCAGTGTTCAGCTAAACCAGAGAAATCAGGACAAGGACAGACAACGGAAGGGAGCTTAACACAGGAAACAGAGTATGTTGACATCTCTGAAATAAGCAGCAAAACAAGCTAAGAAAATGGTGCAAGCCCCTTTCTCCTTCACATATTTACAATGTCCTGAAGTAGCACAAAGAAAAAAACCCTTCAAAACAAAAAACTATGAGTTCAGCTTTAATTCTCTAAGTTGGCTTGTTTACTTCAGGGTTTGTTTGGGGTTTTTTTTGAAAAAAAAAAAATCAAAATAAGTAACAAATTCTGCCGCTCCAAGACAGCCCAAGGCCATTCTGTTCTCTCAGAAAGCAGGATTACCCATGACTGACATTTCCTCCCACACGTGGGACTGCTTGGAAAGGATTAGTAGGATAATTGCCTTGTTTTGGAAAGACTTTTGCTATGGAAGCTTCTCCCCTAACATTACCAAAAGGAGCAGTAGCAAACGCAAGTCTAGCACCTATTCCCAGCTTTGCGATGGGAGATACTTTTCCCGTGACTTCAGCAGACCGTGCAAGGGAAGCAGTCCAAGAGTGGAAGCTACTGCCCCCGCTCAGAGCAGTGACACAGGAGCAGGGTGTAGGGCAAGGTGCCAGGGGTACCTTCGTCCATGCCGTTCAGGATCTCATTGAGCTCCTCCTCGGTGTATTCACAGAAGTGCTCCTTCCAGCTGTCCCCGTTCTCGCTGCGCAGGATCACCAGCTCTCTCTCCTTCCCACGCAGAGCGGCAAAGTGGGGAATCTCCACAATCACAGGCCTGGCACGGCAACACAGCGCATTAAATGCACACGGGAGAGAGGAAGAGACAGGATTAACAGCAACTCTATTCAGTCTGCTACAAAGTGACCTGGAATTCTACCTATTCAGCTGCAATACTTTGGCACAGTCCTAAACTAGTAGGCCACTAACACAAACTACATTTTTACAGGGACCCAGTAAGTGCTGAAGGACAGATGAGAAAGTGCATTCACCTCTTTCCACAGTGTGAATGAGATTTGGTAAGATAATAGTGCTTATCTGGGAATTTGGTGATTGTTTTGCAAATCCAGCAAAAACTCATGCTCGCTTTAGTTGTCACTACTGTCTGGGTTAACCTGTGCAACTTCATTTCAAAGAGAATCTACTGTAACGTATAGGATTAGTGGGACAAATTCTGATCTCACTTATACTAGTGCAAATCAGAATAATTTCATTGCTACCAGGGGGCAGTTGTGTCCTGCGCCAATTTCACTTCTCTGTAATTCTATATATTCCAATGAATTTATTCCTGATTTACACCCTGGGAGAGATACAGCAGGTCTGAGGAGATTGTCTGGGTTGCTACTGCAGTATAGGAGATAAGAATTTGCCTTGTTGCCTTACAAGCAGATGTCAATATATGTATCAGCATAAGCGCCCATATATATATACAACACATATGTGTACATATAATATATCTATATTTAGATATACATATACATACGTACTCTTAGAGATAAGAGAGAAGATATAAATATATTTGTATATACACTTCTCTAATCAGAAGACTCACAGAGATTACCATGTACATAGTAAATGCCATGTATTCTATCACACCGGTGGTATCCAACATAAAACTTATTGATTGATCAGTCCTTGATACAAAAAAGCAGCTTAAAATTTACAGTAGATTCCTTTTTTGTTTGTTTTGTCCCAATCCAGGTTGCTTTGCTACAGACATCAAGCACATAACTAGGAAGATTTCATGCCAAAACAAAAATGAAGGCCACAGTACTGGAAGAAAAAGATACAAACATACCACCAAAACAAAACCACATACCACAAAGGTTGAAAAATGGTCCACTAAGGGTTAAGTGTACAAAATTCCAAATGATAGAAAGGGACAATATCATGGGCATAATGACATAAAAAAATCATATTGCAGAAGGAGGAGAAGAATGGGGAGGTCAGCATCCATCAATTTGTTTCAAGTCTCTCCTACCCAAGGAATTTGGTCCCAGGAGGCCCCAGCTGAAGGATTCGGCTGACCAAGCTTTCTCCCTCATTAAGTGGGGGAGGAGCCGTAGGCAGATGAAGTTTACTGAGTACATCCAAAGCAGCAGTGAAAGAAAGAACATAAATAAACTTTATGTATTTTTTGTGCCAGAACGCCAGTGCCACTGTCTGGTCCACAGAGTGGAATTAGGCTGTACACTGAACAAGGTTCCGTCCTAGCCATGACAATTTGGTGACCAAAATCAGCAAGATTAGTTTTGTGAATTTAGGACCTTTTCTTGCTTATGGGGGCTTTGGCCATGAACTCAATGGGAACAGGATCTGCACCTTAGAATGCACCTCTGCAAACAGTACAGTGATTTTCTGATTTCACTGCCAGCACAAGACCCAGAAAAATGCTTGCAGGAAGAGCATAAGATCTGAGACTGAATAAACTCTGCTATATCTTGTCTTTCAGGGAGGCATTCTCAGTAGATAGAGAAACCATTAAAAAAATGGGAGACATACTTAAAATCCATTTGTGTGTGACAGAGATAATGGGAAGACTGAATGTGACAGCACAATATTTCTTCTGCTGTTTAGATTTCTTTCTGCTTCTCTTTAAAGTGACCAAGATGTGAAAAGAATAAGTGGTAGCACTAATGAATACGGTGGCTCTGATGATTCCTGTTATAATAGGACTTTAAAGCAACTGAGTTGTTTCCAAATGGATTTAAACTATTGCTGTTTACAGAGTCACTTCTTTTATAGTTTCTGAATGTAATAGAAGGGGTTCCTTCAATCATCCCTTTCTGGATGCCACAGTTGATAGGGAGAACAGTTGGCAAAACAAATCTTAAGAAGTGCAAATAACTGCTGCTTTTGGCTCAAGAATTGCTAAAATGAGCTCAGCAGCAGACACAAATCTGATCTTTCTATGGGCTTTGCAGCATAGGACAAAAGAAATGGCC
Source organism: Sclerurus mexicanus (assembly GCA_013396755.1). Lineage (NCBI taxonomy): Eukaryota > Metazoa > Chordata > Aves > Passeriformes > Furnariidae > Sclerurus > Sclerurus mexicanus. The sequence continues at coordinate 694,242 of VWZF01000741.1, forward strand.
AGAAAATCCCAGGGTTGTCCAACTGCTTAGTTTAGCAATTTCAACTCCAGAGAAATCCCAGGCACTGTGCTTCCCTGATAGTCCAAATTACTGATAACACAGCACGAGTCTCTAAAATAAGCCACTGTAACTTGTGTTGTGTATGTAGCAGGCTTCACTTTTGGGGTTCAGATCAGTGCTGTGCTACCCATTTTTAAATACAGTCTGAACTGCCCTTTCCGGCTGCAAAGGAGCCTTTCCTGCTATAATATCACAACACCAAGTAGTAATTATACCCAAGGAAGCACACTGACCTTAGAGCTAGTGGTTAAAATACCCGTATCGAAAGGCAAAGGTATGAAAGCTCCATGACTTGTTGACTGGCAACTGCTGTGTATTTCCCACCCGCTCTGCTACCACGTGTTACAGAGACCTTTTCTCAGCGCGAGTCTGGAAAAAGGAACCACTTCAGTGCCGCGCAAAGGCAGGCGCGAGGCTGAGCGCCGCCCTCGGGGCCCCGTGGCCGCCCTTACCCAAGGAACTGTGCCCCAGAAGGTCCCACTTCGATGAGGTGGCTGGCCAGCCCTTCCCCTTCCACCATGGGCGGCATGGTGGCCAGCCGGTGGCGCTTCACCAGGCGGCACGTGACGCGCGTCGGGGCCGTGCACTTGCGCGGGGGGATGATGATGCGCAGCCCGTTGTGCCGGCAGCCCCGCATGGCACCCCCGCGGGCGTCCACCATGAAACTCACCAGGAAGCTGCAAAACGGGAAACCAGTTAGACACGGAGCGCGGCGCAAGCGCGGGGCGCGTTCCACATACGTGACACGCGACGTATGGAAACGGGGCTCTTGCTCAAGAGGTACAATTAGAAAAAGCCTTTCTCCCAGGGGAAGCACCAAATCATGCGGAGGGCATTTGTTAATTACCCTGCCAACTAAGAGTTCCTCACAGCGCTGCTGTGGGGAAAGTTCCAGCAGGCACCGATAAATGTGAACACTTGTACCTATCACAATGTGCAAGTATCACTGCTCTGCACCTGCAAACAACTGCACTTACAGTGGGCACTCTCTAAATACTGCACAGGCAAATGCTTCCTAATGAAGAATACTGTTCATTATTCAAAAACACAAAGCCAATTCCAATAGGATGGCTTGGGGTTTTTTTAGGTTATCAATATAATTTTCTAGCTATTTGATCAAGTAAAATTTCTCACAAAGATAGGTTTGGATTTAAAAAAAAACAATCAAATTCCATTCTGGAGTGTGTAGATACAATTCATACTCCATTACTGGGGTTATCACCTATTTATATTAAACAAAACCCCAGCATGTCATTAGAATCTGCAGAGAAATTTCGGGTTTTGGCCAGACAACAACAGCTACACTCACTGTATCAGAGGTGTATAAACTGTATAAGAGGTTTATTTCTGGATTTTTGTTTTTGTTTGGAATTTCTTTTGTGCCGAATTTTTTGTAGTTCCACATATAATCAGCTGGCAGATTTTGACAGACTGGGAACTGGGGACATTCTTGGGACAGGTGTGGAACTACTTCTGAATTTATTTTTTTTTTTCACTAGGTTATGACTTGGGATCATGCCTGATGTGGGATGGGAATGTCAGGCTGCTGAAAGTGGAAGTAAGAGCCGAGGAGACAGAAAGGAGTCAGGCCTAATTCTAGCCACTAAATAGAACCATCACATGGGGAGTCGCAGAAATGCTACTGAAGGACCTGCAATAGAGAAAATATACTCCCTTGTAACGGGAGTAACAAATAGGGATTTTTCCACTGTCCCCTTGACCGTTCTGTGCAACAAACATTGCATCCATTCACTGTCCACACAAGGAATTCCACATGCTGTAAGAACACAACACTCGACACACCGTGCAAGTCGGAGGGATGGAGGATGGGAAGGAGCCACAAGCGCCAGTCGGAAGCACACCATGCACCACGGATGCCAGTCTGTCTCACACATGCAGTCTCCTAGTCTACTGCCATTCAGATACCTCTAGGCTTTGCTTAGTGTAAAACTCGGGGTAGTACAACCATTATCTCATTCCTTAGAGCTTGGTGTTTTCTGTGGTTTTAACAAGGGGGAAAAAAAGAAAATGAAAACATTTTACAGCTTCCATTGTCTGGGGATTAGTTGAGAAAAATGGGAGCTTCCTTCACAAAATACATTCTTTATACATGTTAAAGCACAGATGAAAGAAGAGCTTAAGAGACACTAAGTGCTCAATTGTTGCACTAATGCTCCTGGCTTGCACTGCAATTGCCCTATAAATGCACCAAGGAGTGTTAGCAAAGTGGTTCTGTTTCAGAGAATTGGTACAGGCTCCAGTACAGTGGGCGTTGTTTGAGGCAGTCAGTGACACTGCTGGAAGAAGTTTCACATCTTGAAGCTAGTACTCTGAGCAACACAAACACTCGCCCACAATTACCAGAAGCTAATGAGCGCTCTGACTGAATTCAAGCAGCATTCACGCGTTCCATTGTGTAAGCTGTCATGAACACAACTTTTAGGTTTCGTTTATTCTCATTACTGACACAGTACTCCAGATCGTGTACTTTAACAACACAGGACCACCTGAAATGTTAGTGTTGGGCCACCTGGCTGTCCCGTGTCCTCCTTAGGGCATCTCCCCATGCGCCTCAGCAATGCCAAACCCACTGTTTAGTGCCAGAAAAATACACACAAAAAGTGAGACTCAAACCAAATCATTGCCCTTCTTTTAATATGGTGCAACTCTTTCTCTCAGTTTACGTTTACTGAATGTGCCTAGTGGGTCAATAAATCTAGGTCTGTCAGTCACCTCTCCCTGAAACCAACCTTGCTCCAAAGAGCGGAAAAACAGGCCAAGGCAAGTCTCATTGGAAGGTGGACACAAAGATAACAATGGTTAAGATAAAACCAGTAGGACATTATTATTATTCACTGTAAAAGCAGCTGTTTCTATCATAAGGAAGATCTAAGGTAGTTATTCAGACAAGTACAGAATAGCGTGAGGACAGCACAGAAAGTTTAATGCCAATTATCACATTATGGAGGAGCCAGTTCACAAACCCAGCTTTTGGAGAACTACCCTGAATACAGTGTAAAAGAAAGAAACTGAAGGGGAAAATTTGTCAGCTCTAGACCTGAAATGGCAGTGCACTGACACAGGATTTGTAGAGCTGACACAGAGTGTAAAAACACATCTCTTTCCACCATATCACCCTGTTTGCTTCCCACCTTTTTGCACCACTTATTTTTTCATCTGCTTATTTAATCCAATTTCTTTTTCTCTCTCTTTTCCTTTAATCAACACATTTCACATACTTTTGGATATGCAAGAGAATGAAGTGAATAATTCATAAGAAAGCAATTTCTGAATCATAGCAGCCTCTTTTTCTGCCTATTTGCTACATAATAGGGCATCTGGATGGTGCCATTACTGTTCCAGGCCCAGAAAAGCTTTTTCCTTTTGAAGGAGTATGACTACCAATATACAAATAATTCATACAAAAGCAATTCATGATATAAAACATGCTTTCTGAAATGTGCATTTAGGAAAGTGAAAAAATTGTATGGCTAATATAAAGGAAATGTAAAATGCTAACTAATTATTTTGTTGCCCGTGCACACACACATTATTCTTCCTCTCAAAAAGTAAAACTAGCAGGAATAATTGGCAGGTGAAGCCATCGCTGTGGGAAGTGATACCTTATCTGATAAATTCCTATGGTCAGAAAGAAAATACTGTGTAATACTAGTATATAAATAACTCTAACATATATGTACTCCCTGAAGCTGACCAGGAAAATCAGAGCTACAACATCTGTGTACAGAGAATGAAGAGGAGAGGCATCATTAAAGAGAAACAGAAACGGCTGTGAAGAGCTCAAGGGGGGGGAGTAAATAAAAAAAGGATAAATAAAGAGGATTAAAGGAACTTTAACTTTCAATTAAGTGGTGATTCGAAGTCAAAGCAGATTATGGGCAAAGGTGCATCTTTTTCAGTACTAAGACAGCCTTTGAAATAAGTTTGATTTCCAGTTTTCAAGGTTCTGGGAGAAATGAAGCACAACACAAACATGTGTTCCCTAACAGTCTTGCAAACAGGATCAATACTGAGCTTTCCTGGGATTTAGCAAGGTGGCAGTGCAATATAACAACCAAAAGGTGAAACGAATCAGGTCTGGGAAAATCAGTGCCTTCTCTCTTTTAAAGAGAATGAAGGGGAAATCGAGATGAGTTTTGTGCAGAAAAAATAAAGTACAAAAGCCATTATTTTACAGGAATCAGTTACAGACTGCAGGGGAGTCTGTACATGCTTCTGCTAAACACACAGCAGTTAAGCTGGAGCATCATCCGTCCCTTCCTAATTCAGCAATACCTACTCACAGAGAGGCCACTTCATTCTCTCCCATTTTGGTGCAATTCAAAACCGCATACTTGCTATATGAAAGGTAACTACTTCAAATAACACTGGCTACAGTGTCCCTCTCGTTGTGGACATACACAAAAGGCCCCTAAACCTTTCAGGCTGTTTCCATGCCTTCTACAGAGAGCAAACAGCAGTGGGGTTTCTAATGGCTTCAACTGAACCGACCACAAACAATACTCTGCACTGGATAGAAGGACAGAAATTTGGGGTGTATTTTCATGAAATATTTGCATTTCAGATCTGAGCCTGAGCTGTTCCGTTTCCTGATTTTATTCATATAGCAATTAATTTGGTTTCATTCTGTATCTATCCTCTTTTGAAAGATAACAGCAGGATGAACAAATAAATTAAAAACCAGATGTGTCAGTGCTGGATGGGGGTGAAGGAGGATACTCGTGTGCTTTGTGAGGAGTCCCTGTTCTGTGAAGAGCTTTGCAGAGAGGCACAGCCTCGGGCACTGGCATTCAGACACGTCTCATTCTGCAGAGTCACTGGGAGAGCCATGCAAAACCCAGCAGGGGAAGGGTCTTCCTGGCACAGGCAACAGTTCTTGGAACACACAAAGTGGGCAAAATCTGCACCACGACCTCATACATTCGGCTCAGGTACAATATTCTCTCAGACTAGGCAGCCACACATGCGCTCATGGGGCAGCACGAAACCGAGCTCCAGGGAGAGCACACCCACTGGAGACATTAAACAACCACTGGGCAGACATTTCTCTTATTTACAACAGTACTGGGAAACAAGGAGATAGCAGCATTCAGTGTTAGTCGCAGTGTAAAGAAGCAGAAACAAACAATCAGGGTGCTTCAGCCATGGTCAAGTGTTCAGCAGGAGGAGGAGAACCCCGAGAGGCTGAGAGTCCGAAAAAAGGCCTTGATCCAGCTCCCGCTGAAGTCAACAGCAAGTCATTCAACTACCTCAGAGTGCTTTCCAGCAGGCTGCAACTGTGCCATACAGGAACAAGGCAAAATACACATTCCAGGAGGACAAAAAACATGATCCTACGCAGGAAACCGCTACAGTATTAACTGCTGATAACACCCACTGCATTAGCCAGGTGCTGGGAGATCAAGTGACACAGCCTAAAAATATGGGTTTGTAGTTTGGGGGTTCATTTAGCCATTTTATGTCGTGCACAGCTGAATATTTAAGGAGATTTTCACCGTTCTACAGTTACATTAAAAGTGCTGAGGAGATATTGTGCCAATAAACACTCAGTTTGCCAAGTGAGGATAATCTCCTTTGGGAATGTTCAGCTTCAGGTGTTCTGTGCAGGGCCAAGCACTGATTAACTGTCACTCAAAAAAACATGTGTGGCATGAAAAATAAGACATACTAAGTCTGGCCAGCTATTCTACTTGTTCAAATATAGTGGCACAATTTGGCAAATACGGCCTAGGGAAAGGGTCTGCAATATTCTTTATATAGACAGGTGAGGTAAAGGGGCCACTTAGTAATATAACAATTACAGTGAGTTTGTGTTGAATTATTTGTGGAGGGTTTCTACCTTCCTTTAAATATTAATATTAAAGCATGCCACCAACAAAGAAAAGGTATTAAATAAATCACTGGTTAAAACAATCTAGGAATGTATATGGAGCTTGGTTAAGTTTTTTTGTAGCGGACTTATTATGTGTCCAGGACCCCTTTGTTACAGATGACAAAGGAGACAGGAGAAAGTGGGCACTTACTGTGTGAGAAGAGAAATAGGGCCATGTGTAACTATTACTGCTAGTTACATTGATTTCTTTTCTCTTGGCTAACGTGCAGTATTCAAAACACTAAAGCATCCTGAAGTGAGGTAAGAGGGGAGGATAAATAGGGTGGGTGAGAAGTGCAATGTATTAAAGAAAGAAATTACGCAGAAGTTCACCTGCTGTTGTCAAGATCAAGACATGGAGAAGAGCATCTGCAATAGAATAGATGATTTAACATCAAAAAGGAAAAGAAAAGGGGGGGAAAAAGAATGAGTTAAATGAAATACTGAAAAAATGAAACAGATTTCTAAATCAAACACGTGAACATAATACATATATGTGCATATTCATTCCATGTGAGAAGGCAGGAGTGAGCATGGAAAATAAGCCTACGTAAACATCCTTGGTTACCAGTGGCCACTACTACTACAGCACCAAAACTCGAGTGACCTGGCTCCTCTACACTCTCCCACTGCAGGTCAGGTGCCTAAAATGCAGCTGGATTCCAAGAAAACCTGTGAGACACAGACTAGGGAAGTGTGCTTGGTTTAGGCATCCACATCTGAGATGTGGGCTGCAGTATGCCAAAGGGTAAGGAGTTTAAGGTGATCCCAGGCAGTGTTCCTGGTTACACAGTAAATCATTCTTTCTTTTCTTCCATTTCCCTACCTATACCTTCTGTCCTCCACTTGCCTCCATTTCAACATGTTTCTTGTCCTCCTTTTGTTCTACAGAATGAGCAGTTCCAAACTTTCATTTGTTCTGTTTAGGCTGTCAGGAATCACTTAGTGTCACGTGGACAATCCGTTTTCCAATGTCCCTTTTTATTCTATGGATCTCCATTGCCATTTTCTTCCATTAACACCGATTTGCTATTAATGAAACACACCTGCTGTTTTTCCTTGTTGTAACTTTCTGAACAAAGGTCACAAAGCTACAGCAAAATTTGAAATCATTCAGACTTTCAGATTTAAGAAATGACTATCAGCTGGTCGCTGCCAGGTCCTGTTTCCATAACGATTTCCAGGAAATCAATCTCACATTGGGAAAAGCGATGTTATGGATTCAAAGTACAACACTTGAAACAGATTTTGTTTACCTTGTTAGCAAGGATCCAGCCTCCTTTTTTGCAGACATGCAGCTAAGAATGACAATTCACATTATTTGTCGCAGTACGAGCTGCCCGCTCCCTTCACCTTTTTCCACTGATGGAAGCAATGACTTCCAGAAAGGCAAACTCACTAAGAATATCCCAACTGTTTAATTCTTTCAAGGTACAAGTACTGATACACTCAAATCAACCAACAGTCAAATGGGGGCTTCTCCATCAAATTATATGGAGTCAATATCCTTCATTAAATAGAAGTTTTACTGTGAGTCAGAGTTGGAACATCTGCAGATATGCCACTTACTTGCTCCAGAACACAAAACCAACTTAATATCAAAGCACGAACCCAAAGCTAAATGCTGCTAGTGAAGTCTTTCAGTTCAGTGATTTTTTGCCTTTCAACTTCAAGAACATTTGTTCCTCCACAATAGGACATGGTGAGGTATGAGAGTAAGACTGTGAAACACATTTGCATTACGTAGGCTGTAGTTCTGTCTCTCACAACACTTCAGCAATAAATTATAAAGAACATCCCCTAATATTACCAACAAAGTGATAAAACTCTTATTGGATATTCAGCACCCAAACTTTCTGGCACAGTCAGAGATCCTTAACATAGCTCAGTGTGTAAGATCAAACAGTTTTATCAGGAGAAACAAATCTGATTTGCTGAAAGGGAGCTTAAATGCAAGAATTTATATTTTTACCTTCAGACACTGTATGAAACTCTCAGCTGTGTAAAACAACCAGGAGATATTTGTGTTGAGATTTTGAGCACCACCAGAGTGTTCTCACCTTAAGTGAGAAATATTTTCTGGGTTTTAAAATGGTTACCAAAGACTCTGACCGAAGAGCTTGCTTTTCCTTCCTTACTGATGAAATTATCAACATATTGAAACAATAGTTACACTCACATTTTAAGTGGATGGCTAAAACATTTCCCCTCCTGATATTTCACACATGGAAGGGGTTTTGGCTGGTTATGCACAGGCTGAAACACGTGCCTGTGAAATTCCACACAGAGAGAACAGTTCCCTGTGAATGTATCCTTTTCCCTGGGGGTGTTACATTGTGATCCACAGAAACACTTCCCCAGAGTGGGACATCAGCAAGAACCCAACAACAACTTGGGGATTACCACTGAAGCACTGCAGGCAGAGAAGGGTGTCATTTTTTTCCTTGGATTGCACAGAATGCAAACTTAAAATCCCCTGTGCCTGATAAACTAGTGCCCAATACTTTGCTGATATGTTATTTCACAATCTGAATTCAATACATTTGCAGTGTCTTGGGCAAAACCAAAGCCATACCTTTGCCCAAAGGCCACTAACAGGATTTCTTTGAAAATTCCAGTAGTTTTCTTTCATGACAGACAAATACTACTGCAGTGCATGCACCTAAATGTCAGCAGTGCTGCTGGCTCATAAGAACCTACTACAAGTGTGCCTGCCTTGGAGGAGGGCGTAGGTGACAAGAGGGGTGTAAATGACAAATAGACTTTTTGTTCCAGCAGAGTGACTGCAACAGTCGTGCACACAGTGCTTCTACAACTGCTTCAGTGTCAAAAGCAAAACTCCAGTGTATTTTCCTCACAAAGAGATGCACCCCAACAGTTTATGATAACTTAATGACCTGGACAAGTCTAAACAAAAATGAAGTGGTGTACTGTCTTTTCCAAAGGCTGAGAAACCATTAAAATAGGTTTCTTTATTACAATATTTAGTGGCAAGTTAGTTGGTGTGTATAGAAAGAAGGACATAATTTGTGTGGTGTTAAATGTCACTGTTTAATATAAGGCTGCAGGGAGTGTTGTTCCTATTAAAATCACACACCTTATTCTACCACTAGCACCCCGGTCATCCCAAAAGATCAAAATATCATTAACATAATTTAAAAGAAAACCACAAAATGACTGCACATCCAAGAAATAAATGCCACTCTCCTAGAAAGTTTTCAGTTCATCCTCTGCAATCACGGGGAAGACCTACCTTTCTGAAAGGGAAAACTGACACATCCTTTGGAAAAAGTTTGGATTCTGTTTAGGGTTAGAATAAAGCACCAAAGCCATTTCAAAGCTTACCAGCATATATATAAACAAATACATACTTTACATATTAAGTATTTTCATTTCATTTGTTAGTTTTAGAGCTCAGGAAAAGCAAATCCAAACAACACTGGTCACAGCCAAACATCCTCCCATCGGCCAACGAAAAAACTTCCCATCTATGTTACATCAAGCAGTTTGCAGTCACAGTTATCACAATATTGTTCCTTCTCTAGACCTGTCATTCCAGGTGGGACTCCAGTGTTGTTTTTGAAAGTTATGGACTGCAAGATAGTTGCACAGTCATTTGAGATTAACAAAACTCATCTTTCTCCTTGTGATGTCCAGCCATGCTGTGTACAACACACTGTCACAGAAATGGAATGATTTTTAATTGCACCAGTTTCTTATGAACTCATCTGCACATTTCTAGTCAGATCTGACGGCAAGACACAAGTGGAGAATTCGCTGTGAATAATAAAATTACTTACAACACAGAAAGTAGGAGCATTTAAAAGGCCAGCCAGGGTAAGCTTTCTAAGTATGAACTTGGCTGGGCCTGCATTTTGACCTGCCTTATACCATGACAACAGGCTTGCCTAAATGAAACTGCCTATGAAGAGGCAGTGGTGAGAGTATATGAAGAGTGGCCAAATACGTGCAAAGCACGTCATGTTTAGGTTGCTTGTCTATTCCTGTCATTTGAAAGGCAAACACTAGAGTCAGCGCTCACCTGAACTCCTCCACTAGCGTGGTAAGTGCCCCCCATCTGGAATGATTAGGCCCTTGATCACAATTATTGCTAACTCCAAAAAGGCAGTGTATTTATTTCTCCATAAAATCCCCACAAATGCCTGTGTGTATGTGTCAATTATCTCGCTCATTCCTCTTGAACTTGACTCAGGGCTCACTGGCTTGCAGCAATCTCAGTGAGCGGTCTCAGCATTCAGGTTTGCTTGATTGTCAGAGCTTAAGAGATCATTACAATTTATTGACAGCTCCAGGAGGCAATGAATTAAAATACAGCTCGTAGCTAAGCATTAGTGGAAGCTGCTGCCACTGCAGGTACTGTTTCTCATTTTTAAGTATAATGCTAATTGATACACTCACCCCGAGTGAATAGGGCTGGAAGAAAGAGCCACGTTGTCCAAGTTTTCCGGGCCCCAGCTTAAGCGGTAGGAATTCCTTTCAGCTTCTTTGGCCAGAGTTGTTACCTAGGGAAGCAAAAACAACACCCTTTTTACTACAATGAAATCAGTGAATCAATCAAACAAGAAGAAGATGTATTTTACATAGCAGTGCCTAAAGCATAAACTTCTTTTAAAAAGAAGACAAAGGAGTAATAATAGCATTAAGATATTAGAAACCCCTTATTGTAACATTCTGTTTTTGCTAAAAGTAATCCTATGTCAGTGATCTTAATGAAACCAATGCTATGAATTACTAACAGGGCATTTCCTAAATCTCTTTGTTTTAACTACAAGAACGTTTCAGGAGAGTATCTCTGAGGACAATGGCTGTGAGTTCATTAGAAGGTTTAGCCGATGGCTGGTAGCAACACTGAAAAATCAGTTAAAATGGAGAACATTAAGAACACAGTCCCTGTACTATATTCACACAGCTTATCCATTTCTTTAGGAATAGAGTTTAATGCTGCACAGCACAATATGCCATTAAACATCAAGGAAAACAGAGAGATTTGTATTAGAATGAACACAGCAGCATACACCTCACAGTCTCATCAGTGCAATACACACTGTGGTTGTTTGCTATTCCCCGAGTTACGCAGGCACGAGCTGGGCTCAGGGGCTGCTCTCACCTGCTGGCTGGGGATCACCACGGTGTCGTCGATCATGGCGCTGTCCCGCAGGTAGGAGGTGTGGCTCAGCGTGTGGGACCTGTCTGAACTGAAGGACCGCAGGCTGCCAGGTTGGGAGGATGCCATAGCAATGCACCGGCAGCACAGGTGATGGTGTGAAGGTGTCATGACAGATCGAGTGGGAGAATGAGAAAAGCATGCTATTAGCAACAGGATGCAGCTTCCAGGGGGAGCAGATCACAGTCCCGAGGGAACACGTCTGTGCTGTGCCTCCCTTCTGACCAGGGCCACAAAGCCTTTGGACCTCTTTGCTTCCAAATGCAGAACCTAGAGATTCATCTATTATCGTATACTTATTGTATACTCACAAATACTTTAGACTGGGCTTTGTGGCATGATAGCTCCCTTACAACAAAAAGCAGTAATGTCTTTTAAGTAAGGCTCTTTGGAGAAGTTCTCTGCTATGGCACACAAGCAACCCACTACGGAGAACCGGAATGCTGTCACCTGAACAAGAGCTGGACCTACTCTCTCCCCTTAGAACTCCAAGTAAGTAAGCGTGGCTCCTGTCCCCTGGAAGGTACACGCAGAAGTGTGGCCAGCCATAAGCTCCTGTGGCAAACAGAGCTGCTCCTCCAGATGCCAACAGCATCTTTATGGAGGCAGTCAAAGTGTGAGCACGGGCCTTGCTGCAAGTACAGACAGCTCTACAGAACACTGGTTGCTGTAGCAATGAGAGGTGCAAGGCAGTAAATAAGCTGCTTCCAAGCACTGGCTCAGAATGTAACGGCAGTATCCACCAGCAAAAGCAAAAAAAGACCACAAATAAGACACCACAGAAGGACATACTGAGGTAAATGGGGTTTCTGCTACCAAATAGCACTAGTTCCGTCCCTTCACTGTTCACTAGGTGCAGTTCTATGAGTGATTTTTAAAATCAGATGAGCCACCTGCAGATGCTGTACATGTACTCTGTGATGTTGATCCAGGCCTTGAGGAATACAGCACATAGAACTGAAGGAAGCAGTTTTGTTTTCCTGCCTTACACATCCATGAGTAGTACTCAGAATGACTAATATGCTGGATCAGAACAATAGGCCATTTATCTGGATATGGAGATTTTTAAAGGATAATTCATTTTCAGCAGTTAGCAAGTCATGCATTCACTATAGACACGAGTTTCAAGTGCTTTAAGTACAGTTCAAATACCATCTGATTCAGACCACTCAGCCTTTTTTAACATTCATTTTTGTGGTTTTTTTGATCCATTTTTAGAAGCAGTTACCTTATTTTTATCAGAAATATATGACATTGAAGAATAATCAATGCTCTGGATGACTGACATACCAAAGGCCTGTTTAGCATCCTAGATGGATTGTACAAAACTGGAAGCAAAGTTAGGCATTCCACAAGGACCAGCTTTTGGAAAGCCTTGAGAAAAAAACCAACCCAACAATGAATATTTGTTCTTTGGTTGAAAATGAGCCTCAGTAGCAGACCCCATTTGCCATCATTATCCTGTGTTCATTTCCACGGTAGACACTTCCAGAACTGCTTTGCTGTGCCATGCAATGCTTGTGAGAGTCGCCATCCAAGTTGTAGGTTCTGCTATTCAGGTAATGTCACATCCTGGATAGACACTGAATGAAAGGAAGTCTGAACTACATTTGGCTGCTTATCTCCATGGTGATTCTGCCCATGTCCTCTGGCACTGCTACTACCACCACTACAAGCAGCCCAGCACACATCCACCTGTACAGCTCCAGTAAATACATTGAGAGTATGGACTTTACCTACAGGAAAGGTATGCACACACATAACTGAGGTTTGCAGTTACTTAGAGGTTTACATTTCCTGCTAAACTCAATTTCAAGACTAGTGTTCAGATGGCAGTGCCCCCTCTGTGTGCTGGAACAGCTAAATGAAGAGCAAACCAGTAGTTAAAGAAATAAAGGTGCCCCAGGAACCCTATTAAATAATAATAATAAAAAAGCCGACCTAAATCAGAGCCAAAAATACTGTCTAAATACAGATTCTTTCAAAATCTGGCCATCTTAAGTCACAGGGGTTGTGGAGCCAATGGCAGTCAGCCCCAGTGGTGAAACTGTGGAACCCAAGAATGTTGCAGTGCTCCTGAACCTAAGAGTGTGTCTTGCCCATGTTAAATAACACACAGGCAAGTATCACCTTCCCCTTCTAAGCCCTGAACCAGGCCCATGTGGTATCCAGAAAACAGGAGCAGCATTCCCCAGCCAAAATTCTAATCGGGATGACTGGGAGACCACGCTGCAGTGCACATCCACTTCCCAGCCTAGGCAGAGATCTAACAAGCTCCAGTCCAGTTAAGTGTAACTCCTGTGGAAGTACATGTTTCAGAAGCTGAGAAAAACCCTGGTATCATTGAAAACTACATAAAATCAACCTTGAGACCATTTCTCAACAGCAGCATTGCTCACTTGGTCCTCCAAATCAACTGTCTGGCATACAGCAGGCCTCCAAAGTGGATGAACAGAGATAGGTGCCATAGAAGGGTGTAGAGACAACAGGCGTTCATGCTGTGTAATACCTACCTGGGCATGATGCTAATGAAAGCATATGGAAAAGAAAGAAAAATGAAGGAGAGAGAGAATAAAATAAATAGGGAAGATGGTTACAAATGAAAAACATATGTTTTTAAATCAAATTGATCAATGCATAAGATTAAATGAGTCTAGACTGCTAATACTATTCTGCTTCAGTGAATTTCTTGGAAAACCAAAGTCAGTATAATGCCATGAAAATCACATCGAAGCAAAAGCAAAACAATGTGAAAATTCTTAAAACCAGTAACATGGAGGTGACAGAAAATGAGACCATGGAGTTACAAAGATGTCCTTCTTTGATTCTTTCTCCCTTTATAATTTTGCATCATTTCAACGTAATCATTCTAAATGGGAGCTTAACACTTGAGTGCACCATCATTTGTACACATCATCTTTAAATGGAAAAAATAACAACTTTGTTACCATGGAAAGAGCAAAAGCTCTTGCTTTTAGGCATTCTGCTGTAGTTCATCAACTTCCTCTAAGAATTAAAAAGCCACACAGTCGCTCTGTTTTCAGTGGACTCACTGGAACTGCCTGACAACCAGCAAAGGCTCCAGGCTCGTGAGACCTGAATGACGGGATTTACACATGCTGTGAGGCAAACCGAACTGTTTCCTGACGTCTTTTGTTCCAGGAGCAATTCACAGCCTACTGAAGTCAACAGAACGGATCCTACCCATTCCAGTGGGCCTTGGAAATGCTGCCAGAATAACAATCAAGACTGGAAAATGAGGTACATTAAAAATCCTGGTGCCAAGATTTCAACTTTTTTCTTTTATTCCCTTTAGTGTACGCCAGTTCTAAAGGCACTAAGTCTGGAGACACTGCTGATTTACACCAGACATTTCATACCCAGGAATGCCCGGGTACCTATTCAGAACCAGAACTGTGGGTGTTCATCTGCCAGCTGGAGTGAGAGACCCTGAAAAGGGGATTTCACAAGTTTGCAACAAAATGAGTGCAGAATTACCACAAGAAAAGTTATGTATCCGGGCAAATACCTGTCCGATCGTCCTCCTTCCAAGCTGTACCTCAGGTAGTTCATACCATCCAAGAACTGGCTGCTTGGCAAAGAGTCATCTCCCAGCTCTCGGAGGTCCTCTGGCCTAAGGTACTCTCCACCATCTCCTGTCATTGTGTCATCACCTGCAAAGCAATCACAGAAGGGACAGGGCTCAGCACACACACGGCTCTGATTCCTTCTGCACGTCAGGATGTAACAGTTGGACAGCACGATAAACAGGAAGGCATTTCCCACTCAGGAAACACTGCAAACCACAAGCAATTAATGTATTTAATGAAACCGGCACATCAAGCTAGATATTTAAAAAAACTGACATCAAGGTGATTAATCAGTTAGATTTAATCTATTTTTTTCTGTTGTACACAGTGGTAAGGGGCACATTACTTGGCCAATCTCTCTGTTCCTTAATCCATTTTAGCTCCCTTGTCACAGCTATGCTGTACCCCAGCCTGACAGTTTATGGCTAAATATCCCCACTTATTTGACTGTAATCCATGTGTTTTCAGATGAAAACATGTCTTCTGTGGCCTTATAGTTGCAAATCCTAATTTAAACTCTCCCCTGTCCAACCTCCACATCATATGAGACTCTCTCATCCATGTTACAACACCCTTTGGTGATCAGCAACAAAATTCATATTTCTGAAACAGAGCAACATCCAGAAACTGGAAGTAAGCTCACTTGCATAGATGGGAATGATCATTAATCAGAAAAGTAATTCCCAGTGAATCACAGCCTAAGTGACCACTGGTTATCTGTAGTAACCTTTATGCATATACTCTGAATAAGAGGGTTTAACCTTTTTTTGGGTCCAAAATTATTTTCCCCAGGAAATTCTGTCTATATGAAGTCACAGTTTGCCTTTCTCCAGCAGACTAACAAAACAGGTTCTATTGCCAAGCAACATGTAGATGTTTCTTTTCATTCCCATTTGCAAGATGCTTTCTCTCTGCAATTTCTGCCTGGGTATTTCCATCATTTTCCTGATACTTAATTGCTGCTCAATGAGCCTGCCAGACCCCAGGCCATGGATAGCTTTAAACCTTCTCATTTTCTAAGCTGTGTGCACAAACTGAAGGTCATCTTGATATTTGTTTTTACAAAAGAAATCAAGCTACTTTTTCTGGCTTGATGTTTCAGCTAGGAAATAAATACTTTATTATTTGTCATCTAAAACTAAGTAAACTTTGGGGTGTTAAAGATTTTTTTTGTGTACACTAATATTTTATATAAAATGAGGCTTGAATTTTTTCAGTGTAGCAACAAGAGCTCTTGAAAATTCCATCTGCCCACATTAAGGGGGAGAAACTGGGCACAGTTTCACAGAAAACAATAAAATGCATTTAATCATTTCATGTTTCCTGTCTTCTGACAGATGATGCCTCTCCTGTTTCCTGGGAATGTCACATTATAAAGCACAGGGCTTAGTGAAAACTTGGAAGATATTAAGGCAGTGCTGTTAATCAAACAGTAAAATAAATTCCAAGTTGTATTTCAAATAAACGAGATAATTATAATCACGCCAGCCATTCCATCTATAATAGAAACAAAGGCAAAATCTTCACCACTTTCATCACACCCCCATCCTTTAAAAAAAAATAAGATAAAATATCCCAAGTCTACTCCTATTCCAGCTTTGGCCTCTCCTCTCAGTTGTCAGTACCCGGGCTAAGCACCTCTGTTTGATGTGATGGGAACATCTGCAAACAGTAACCAGCCTAAATGTGGATATCCTTCAACAGCAGACTAGGCGTGAGGGAACTAGAAGGTAACGTCACTCCCTACCACCCCTTCTGCCCTTCCAGCTTTCCTTAAGGCATGAACTCCCAGGTAGTATATGAAAGGAACAATTATGTATTTAAGTCTCAATAATTGCATATTCAGTTGACCAAGAGCTCCCCTACACAGCAGATCCTCCCACATGGCAGCTTTGATACAAGAAATCATCCTTTTTAATTGTGCCAGAAACGATTCAGCAGCCATCACATTCCCCATGAAACTAACATCAGGAACATTTGCCCCACTTACTAAGCAGTTTGGGACAAATAAAACCCATGATATGGAGGCTCCAAGAGTTGCAGAGGCCACCTATGAACCCAGGTAGATTTTGATGAGTTACCTACTTAGTGATGTATCTTCTGTCTCCTTCCCAGCTGCGTCACTGCACTTGCTGCTGCTGCCACATGTTTGAACACAGTTTTGAGCATTTTAAACCCCTGAACAGACTACTAAGAGACACAGGGCGCATGCTGAGATCACATATCTGATCCTTCAGTGGGAGCTTGGCTGGGCAGCCAGGATTTCCCTGAACCATCACAACTGGAGACCCACACTGATAGTGCTGCACTTACATCTGCAGAGTTAACTCCTTTAGGAAAGGCTCAACAAAGGCAGTTCTCCTACCATTCCTACAGTTCTGCTCAGAAGTGAACTGCAAAATACAATTGCTGTATGAGAATTGCTCTGGAATTTTTTTCTCACAAAACACAGAGAAAATGTAGGCAAAACTTTAAAAAAAAGAAGGGAAGAAAGTAGGGGGGCTGTGTCAAACTGTCAGATATTGCTTCTAATAGATGTTTTTAAAGCCAGATACAATTATGTGAGTTTGCCATAATTATTGTTTTCTCTGCAGCATGTAGATAATTCTAGAGCTCACCAGAGAAGTGCTGCTCCTTAACAGCAACAGATGGAGAAAGGACAGCTATGGCAAGAACAATTTTTATGGAATATGAGTACTCCAGAGTATCTCTGATACTTTCCTTGGACACCTTCACTTCCCTAAAGGCAATCCTCTATTTAGTGGCCCATACTAGAAGTTTCCCTGGATTTCAGTTTGGCTAATGCTTTAACTTCCTTTATTTTCAGTCAGTCAGGAAAGCAGGGTTTCATGTGTGGTTCCCTGCAGGGTCTCAGATATTGATATACTTAACAGTTCCTGGCTGCAACTTGAACTTCTAGGTTTAATTAAGGAAATTAAGTTTTCTCCCTAATTAAGGTGCTCCTTCAGAGGCATTATGTGGTGAATTGTGCCTAGACTAATTTCTCACACATATGCAACAATACTACTCCAAGGCCATGTGGAGAGACACCCAGGAAATTCACTCTTGTATTTTAGCACTCTGGGTTTTTTGCTTTTTCATCAGAAATCTGATGCAACCAGGTATAGATTAGCTGTGAACTGCTTCCTAGAAATCTAAGATCATGTCCTTAAGTGATGCAGTAGTTCACAGGCCTGCCACCGTGTCACTGCTGCAGTTCCATGAAGGGACAGCAAGCCCCACTTTGGCACAGAAACTATTCCCGTGGGTATGCTGGAAACAGGCAGAGGGCTGACTCCTTAGCAATTCCTGGACAAGCCTCCCTCAGGAAAGAGACACTTTTTGTTCTGCTGATACTGGGATTCCAATGCATTTTTGAGAGTCCATTGGCTATCTGCACATGACAACCTTTGCCTGTCCCTTCTCTGCAACTGAAATGTCAGCATCAATTCCTGTTTGGTGCAAGCTGACGTTCATGATCATGGCCATGTCAGGCCATGCTGCTTCTGACAGTGGTGTCTCACCTTTCACTTCAGCCTTTCTATTCCCTTCTGCCTGCAAAAGTCATCTGGCTGGAAAAAAAGTTGTCAGTACAAACAAAGAGATTAATTTTCAGACAGATCAGTTCTCTGGGCTGGTTCACAACATGGTGAAATGTTTGTGCTGCCAGAATGGAGGATGTGGGAAAGCGTGGTCAGAGCCTGACTACTTCTGCAGCAGCCAGAACTTAGTCTTGAACAGACAGTGTAACTACAACTTTTGAGAATTAACTGGAGGTAAGGAGCCTCAAAGAGAAACAAATGAGAGCTCTTGAACAGCCGTCTCAGATGGGAGTCACAAAGATAAACCTCTGGTGGTTTGTACAGCTCTTTGGCCACAAAAATAATGCACAGAATGAGTAGTGAGGGGCATATTGATATATGTGAGGAGCATATTGATATATGGAGAACAAAAAGCCCCAAGTTCCTGCCTTTTCCACATCTTCCTGTGTCTACACTGACTCAGCCCTAACAAAAACATCTGCTTGTGCTTAACTTCATTAGTTCTGTAGACATCACTAAAATACATTTCACAAGATGCTTTGCAGTAATTGCCCTCCACTACTCTAAGGATCCCCTGGGTGCAAAGGGCTTCTTCTGTGCAGCTTGAAAGGAGCTGAACTTTGCCGCAATACTCACAGCCAAGCAGATACAATGATAAAAACGCACAGGTCTTTTAGTGCAACTGTATCCACACCAAGCATTTCTGATGGCATGGCTCTAAGTTTGTCAAACCACATCGCTTTACAGCCCTGCCTATGGGAATCTGTAGTGCAATCCCCATCAGTGGTTGGATCAAAGACCATCATATAGTTCTGTTCAAAAAAAGATTTTTTTTTCCCAGGCACCATAAAAGGTAAAGAATTCTGAATACTAATACAGTGGATAAGCAGAAAAATGCTGCATGAAAACTGAGGAAAAATTAGTAGGATCCTGAGCCCATGCAAAATATTTTAGAATAGGCTAAACAGAGCAGGAACTTCCATATCAAGGCATTTGATAAATTATTTGGTCCTTTATTTTATATTGCTGACATTGGGTGTTGCACTTTGATGTGGTTTATGAACAGGATTCCTACATTAACAACATAACCGTGTGCAATTATGCAATAATACAAAATACTTATCACCAGTGGTGAACACGCTCCACAATGGGACCCCGAATACTTCTTTGCTCAAGTACTCTTGTGTTACTCTTGGGAGTTATATAACTAGGGCTGGCAGGTTCGCAGTGTTACATGCATTTATTTCAGAACACGTTGTGTCACTCGAAAGAACAGAGCCTTACAGAAATCTTATTGCTAGCCTCTTATAAAGCTCCACCACCACTGAAAGGTTCATCCCCTCTGTTAAGAAAGTTTTGCAGTCTTCCTGTCCCCAGCTCTTTAAGTTCCTGTCACAAGTACCATCCACGTTAGGACTGTTTGCAGGGAATGTTAATTTAAAGCACTGTAAAGCATTAGTCATGCTGGACAGCCCCTTTAAGTTCTGCCAACACAATTGAGATATAAGTAATAAATCTGAGGTTTTCTGGCCTCCCTTTTTCCTCCCACCTTTCAGGAAACACACTCAGCACACTTCAAAAGTAACAGAGAGGAGCAGTGTTAGGCACCCAGAGTTTGCAAATCTGCGTTGTTTCGACATAAAGAATAAACCAAACAGTCCAAGTTAAACAAAAAGAGAAAGTCTGTAAGTCTTACTCCACAAACTTCTGCTAACAGCACCTGTGCCATTACAGGCTTCCCCATCACTGAAGCGTTCATCATCAGAGTGTTTAAAGGCTGTGCAACACACAAATGGGTTTCAGGAAAAGGAATGCTCTGGATTAATCCCATACAAGCAGAAAGACATACCAGGCTTTGTGGATTTAAAGACGGTTCAACAGTAGATCGAAAGACTGAGAGTAAACTCAACAAGGTGAGCATAAAGCTGTAAGCAGTTTAAAGGGCATTTATCATAATTGCAAAGGTAGATGAGTTGTTTCTCAGACACAAAGCAGCAGAACCATTCCTGAGCAAACTAATCTCAATGGTCATGATGCAGCAAAAAATAATTGATTTTGAATCACACTTGTTTGCTTTTGCATTTTAAAACAAAAAGTTGCATCTGGAACCTCAAGTATTTACTCAAGAGTGTAACTCATTTATCAGCATAAATCCCATTTCCAAAAGAAATACAGTTGTATTGACACTAATGAACGCCATTAACTTCCTGCATCATTTAGAACCACAAGTGCTTCTGCGTTCTTTGAACAAGAAAATATCCAACCCTGTAACCCGTGTTCCTAAATCCCCAGCACTTCTTGGAAATTAATCACTCTACAAATTATTTGTGTGAAATAGTAACGATCATAAACTAGCATATGTAAGAGACTGCAATATTAATTAGCACTGCCAAGAGTAAGAAAGAACACAGAAAACTCTTGCAAACGTGTTTATATTTATCAGATGCCATTGTGACTGCAATTTCTAAGCAGTCACTTGAGAACTTTTAGAAGGGCATGTTTTAAAGCCTTTTCTCTAATTCTGTGCTGTGCAAAACTGCAATACTTTATCAATCCTTCCAGTTCACAGAAATTTCCTTGGGATGTAGCTAAGCAATACAACACGTCTCCTGTGTGTACATGCAATGGACTCTGAAACCAAAGTGCCAAACCTGTAAGTGTGTTGTTACTTCACGTCATGCCTTATGTGTCCATGAGTGTTCCCTCCAGGGAACAGTCTCCTCACCTTCCACCTTATGCATCTTCTTACACAAATGTTTCCAATTAGGCAGAATTCCTAGATATATGTATCTGATACAGGTGGCATGAAGCCAAAAAAATTACTGCTCAGATTCCTCTTCATGGGAGGGTCAAAGTCAGCTCTGGGAAAGCTCTACACTGAAATATTAAAATATGGAGTTGGAAAATGTTCTCATTTGCTGATTTGGTTCAGACAAGCTTTTTCTGAGAAAGATGTAGGGGTCCAGCATTTTGGTTTAGGTCAGATTTTGGCATCTTTATCCAAATGTCATAACAATTACATCATTTAAAAAAGGCATTTCAAGCACTGCAAAATGAAGATGTCAAAGTACTTGGCCAGTACTCGAGTTCTATAGCACAGGTGACAAAAGTGACATGGAATTTAGCAAAACTGCTCACCTTCTTCATCTGACACATCCAGGACCTCAGTCATTGTCTCGGGTACATTTAGCTTGTGCTTCTCTGTTACAGTCTGCAAAGACAGAACCATCAGTCCTCAGAATAAACACCAAACGAAGCAGCAAAGTTTGCAGCAGGGTATTTTCAACAAAAGCATCAAGATAATGAGCTGGTCAGAGGAATAAAATTTACTTATAAATGGTGCCTGTAGAACAATTCAGCTCAATGTTTCCAAGATGATTTTAAAGTGAATTAGGTAATGTCTACAGAAGAGCTTCAGAAAGTTGTATGTGGCATATGGAAATTATTAAATCGTAAAGCATTTGGAAATGAAGTTATGAATGATGTGAAATTCCTAAACTAAAAAAAGATGTGAAGGATTTACACAGATCACTTGAAACATTTCTCCCTGCCTCCCCAAGAAAAAGTGATTACACTGCATATTAATGATATCCTTTTCATAAATCACGTATATTCCCCTAAACACATACACATCAGAGGGAAAAAAAGGTTATTTGAAGATTCTGATATATGTTGTGCACCTAAAAGCTTAAAATATTGTGTATCGAGGCAAGTACGGACTGAGGAATAGTGGGAGAACACTGTTTAAACAGGAGAGCACAGAGCAGGAGAACAGTGGAAGGTATTTTTTATATAATTATATCTTCATTAATGACTTCTTGGAGGAAACAGAGGATGTTCGGGGGTGCTGAATCAAGACTGGGGACAACTTTTCAGCATCAAGATACAGTCTGGAGAAGGACGTGCAGAACATGAGGACGGGAACTGTAGGAAGTGCGAGGTGCGAAAAAGTTGCCTGCAGGAAACTCTTGAGCGTGTTCCGGTACCAGAGACAAAATACCAAGGGCTTAAAAAAGAGCAGCGATCAGCACTGCATTAGTGACAACCAAAAAGTAACCACCTCCGTGGCTCCACCCAGATGTGCAGCCAGCCAGCCGCACTGGGGAGCTGCGCAGGGCAGTGGACAGGAGGCTGTAAGGTATGCAGGAGCAGATGTGCACCTCTGGCACGGGGAGGAGAGCCAGGAGGCCACGGGTGCTTCTTGTGCAACTGCCCCTGAGGCGCTGCTTCACCCCCTGCTGTAGATAGCATCTATCCTGCATCAATAACCATTACATGCAAAAGGAGTGAAAGAGCATGGAAGTGAGGGATAATTCAAGTCAGCCAAACCCAAGTCCCTTATGCAATATTCTTTTGGGAAAATGCCCACTGATATCAAGCAGCGAAGTCAAGAGCAGCTTGTGTTGCACAAAATTTCTTAGTTATTTCCTGATCCCCTTGTATATTCTCTAGTTCTAACAAACTGATAAAGCAGGCATTCTTGATTATTTTAACATACCACACTTTCACAAATAACTAAGTTACCAACTGTGTAATTACTTTGCAACTTTGTTTTAAAAGTCTGCTTTACATTTTTGAAACCTATTTAACTGTGACAGCAGTTTTTCAGTTCACTCTCCTGAGGAACAGGGAGAGAACAAATGCCCTTTTCCTCAACTGGCAATCCCAATTAGGCCCCTTAAATTCACTCTTACCCAGGAGTAAAGACAACTAATTATTTCTGTTGCAGCAGAACACATGTTCGATGTTGAAAATTAGTTTATATTCACCAAATGCCTCCACCAATGTGTCTGACTTTCCCCCTGTATTCCCATGGCTTCCCTTTGATAGAAATGTCAGGCAGCAGTGGGGTGACAAGGCCAGCCACGACAGATGGGGAGGACGCTGGCACTCAGGTGACGCTGACCTTGTCTGCTCAACAATGCAGTTAACTACTGAGTTAGACAATAAGCTAAGTTAAACCACAAACTACAGGCACAGAGGATCACTGCTCACTTTTCTATTACCCTGGTAACCAAGGTCTATCTGCCATTACATCAATTTATGCATAGCTTAGGTTTTGACAGGCCCTATGCAATAACAGTCTGGCCTCTGACTAAGGCTCTCAGACATTATTATTTATTTACAGAGAAGCAACAATACTTACTTACTTCCTGACTTTCCTATCAGTCAGGAAAAAATGATTACATAATTTAACAATTGAAGCAAAGTTTGGAGAAGAAACTCAAAAGAGCACGTGTTTCAGAAGAACAAAAAATCTGCAAGGCTGTCTTTGGAACACTTTGCTCAGCAAGAATCATTAATTCTACTTAATTCCTCTTAATCATTAATTCTACGTTAATTCTAATCTCAACAACTACCGTTGTGAATTGATGTTTTTAGAGAAACTTCTAATGTAACACTAGAATTTTTTAATTGATAGCACATCAAATACTCTCAAAATTTAAAATCCATATCTAGCCTCAAGAAACTTGAAAAATTGCTCAATGTGTATTTCTCAAAATCCCTACTGTTTAGTGCCACTGAGAATTCCATTATGGATTTGACTTCAAGCTTCTATATTTAAGCCTTTCACTGTAAGGCCAGATTTTCATCTGTTGGCATAGAACAATTCAGATATATAAAACCATATATGCTTTCAGCAATGACTTACTGAATAGCACCATACTGTAAACAACCTCAAAGCTCCTCATATATTCATTTGTCCACAGGAAGTCTGTGCTTGTTTGTATAAGTGTCCCATTGCACAGCAAACCTCTGAAAGTCCAGTTTATTCTGATTTGTTTCCTGCTCATCTCTAACCTTTCAGTAAAAAAAAAGTGCACTTTATTCTCTCTGTTGCTTTATATTCCTGTGGCTCCACTAATAACACCACTAATGCACGTAAGAGGAAAATTTGTTCCAAGTTAGAGCAAAGAAAGGCTTTGGCACTGGAGATCTTTTCCTCATCTCCAACACCAGTGACTTGAATATCAATAAAGCATCAGGCTGTCTGACATCCTCCACGCAGGGCTCAGCCACAACCTCAGAGAATGAGGTAGCTATGGTGACAGCACCTTCTTTTCAGCGCTGAATGCTGTGTGCAGGTTTGGCAACACCAGCCTCACCATCTGGAGAACCTGACTGCAGGCAGCGCCTGGTATTTATCCCTCCTTTTTAGGACTTGCTGTAAATTATGTTTAATCAACATTCCCCACCATGAACACCACCACCAGAGCATATATTCCATATATCCCTAAGGTACAAGGTTCAGATGAACTCATAGCTGGGGAATCTGCTGCGTTTATTGAGGGTTCCCACCTGCCTTTTAAAGCACACAGACACAGATCAAGATTTCAGGTTTCTGTTACGTGCAAGTATTAAGGTTGACTCTGCAAGTAAGGTTTAGTATTTGACTCAGTCCTAAGCTCCAGGTATCTGGTAGAAAAACCCATTACCCTCGAAGTTTAAAGAAATATTTATCCAAAGCAAATAACTCGCAGGTGTCTTTTCATAGTGTAATCCTTATTACTACAAAGATCTAACACATAAGACAAGGTTATAAGGCTGCACAATGCAACACAATGTACAACAGAAAGGAAGTTACAACTTAGACAATAAATGAAAAACGTGTGCCAGGACACAGCACAGAGAACAGCAAAGGTGTGCTTGGAGGCTAAAAAGTATTCTTTTGAAAAGAGCTAAAGTTCCTCAAAAACTTTTACCTAGGTTTTATTTTTCTAAATCTCTGTGTTTATGCCCATACCTGTGTGATGTGCTATATGATTAAGCAAGAACATGAAGTAATAACAACAGAAACATACAGTCTTTATTGGAGACTTCTGGAATTACTCTGCAATTTCTTGTCCAAACCTGACTCAGCCTTATCTTTGCAGGTCATTAATAAATTATGACTCACTCTATTTGTAACCTTATTCCATTTTCCTCAGTTCATATCAGTGGGGCGCGCTGTCAGCATGCAACAAAATTAAAGTTATTTTCCCATTCCTTTACAAGAGATTCTATATTTTTTCCCTTCTTCTAACCCTCCCCCCTGACTGAACAGTGGCATCTTTTAAGTAATCTGTGGATTTTCAAACTCCTGAGCTCCTAAATGACATGTAGAGCTGATGGGTTTTCTAGACCGTTAATCTTTCTTGCATTAAAAAAAAAATTAAAATAAACTAAAAAGGCATGACCTTACAACAGTTTTCAAGAGAACTGCAGTAATTGAGATTCAAATTGAAATTTAATTTCTTAAATTATGCACTTTCTCTAATGTTCTCCCTTCCTACCTGCTAATACACATGTAGATGGGAGGCAAAAGTCCAAGAAGAGAAAAGCTTCCCTTCCCAGTGTCCAAATAGATCAGTTTTTCCTGGCTTAAAGCTGCAGTACCACCTTGCTGATGTTCAGCACACACTCTTCACAAACCCTGACATCAAAATACACACTTCAAGAGTGTAGAGGACTGAGCACATAAGGAAAGACTGCTTCGTATTTGGAAAAACAGGATCTGTTTGAACTGGAAGTGACTTGAGTAGGAAGATGATGGATGAGATCCACAGCCATCCAGTGAGTATCACCAGGCTTGGCACCAGGCCATGGCTGTGCAATCCAAACGTGAAGACACCGCGATGTGCTGCAAGGGTTGAGCCTCAGTAGGTGTCAAAAGTGCAGAGAGGTAAGGCCAGGTGGAAAAGGAGGTGAAAAGAGAAGCAGGGAAACAGGACAGGATGTAAACTGCACCACACAAACTTCTGTAAAGTCTGGGTTTGCAGCTCAGACCCAGATCCAGAGAAAGTTTTACTCTGCTTTTAAATGGTTGTTTTCCATTGGTGCGCACAGATTTTGTTCCCCAGTCCAGTGGAGCCTGTGGTGTTGTACACACTTTCACATGCTTAATAGGTACACTGCAAGCACTGTAGCAAAAATCCAAGAGAAAAGAGGGGGCTAAAAGCAGAAAACAAAACAAAAAAGGGAAGAGGTACGTGGAGAGGCTGAGGGATGAGGAGAGAGATAACACTGTGAACAGAGAAGAGAGACACTGCAATGCATGTGCAACTCACAGTTGTGGTGGTGGTGATCTCCTCCGTGACAACCTTCAGCGTATCGACCACTGAGATGTATCCCAGGCGCCTGGCGATGGCTAAGGCAGTGTTACCATTCTGAAGGGGAAGGAGAGGGGGAGAGCGAGCTGAGAGGGAGGATTGTGATGTGAACCAATGAGATCACTCTGCACGCTGCATGAGCCAGCATTTCCATCCAAAACAAGGCACAGCCTAGGAAAATCACGGCTTTTTTACCGTTACATCTGACACTGGCTTTGTAACTTCTTTAAGACTATAGCCCTGGTTGCCATGGTAACACAACACACATCTGCCAGATATTCCAAATACTACAGCCCTGTATGGTTTAACCCTTCAGTACTCAAATCTCACTATACAGCACGTGTCTTGCCTGCAGAAGTTTGTGTTTTATTTTGCATAAACATGAGAAATACTCTCCTAAAAAACAAGTAGTGTTTTAAAATATTACAGTTTCACTCACAGTTGAAACTGTTAAATCCGCAGCAGATACAATTCCTTCCCCAGGGAATAAAAGATTACAGCTGTGTTGTCCGCATACACTTCTATTCCTTCATACAACAAAAATGCATCTCCAATAAAAGTACACAAAAGCTAGTGATTTAACAAACACAAAAGGCTTGGGGGTGAGGAATTAATTTCCATTTAAATACACTTATTTGCAGTTTTGAACGCTCATAATATACAGAGATGTCATCCATCAAATGCACATTAAAATGGTAATTTAGTGTTTTGGCCTATTTATCCCCGTTCCATCACCTGGAACACTGGCAGTCCACAGTCCCCATGTCACTCAGCCTGGGGAGGATGGGATGTGTTCCATGGTTCACTGCAAAGAGCCCCACACAGAACTGTTCCATGCTGTTTCCCACTGAACCAAGGGACAACATGCTGGCCTACTGGGGAATCATGGAATGTCACTGTACAGCTCTTTGCAGTGAAAGGACTTCTCTTGTGACCCCACTGCACCGTGTGGAGGGTATCAGCCTGAGGGCTTCTCTCTGCTGGCTTTGGTTATCTATAATTTAAATTCTGCTGTATTAGTCTGGCTCAGCAACCCTAAAGCAACACGGGGTTTGGGGATTAGCAGCACAAAATGAACAGATTAGCACCCTCATAGCACAAGTAATTTGACTGCTACCATCACTTGCACATTAACTGTGCAACCCACTCCCATATTCCACTGCCAGATGTCTTAGGTTGAAGTTCCTTCTTATCTTAAGCCAGAGGTTGCTATGTGTGGACAAGGACAGATCTAGTACCTGAGGAAGCACATAAATAGTGTATCAAAGACACACATCCTTGAGACTCTGCTTGGACTTGGGTTAGATTTGGGGATGGCAGCCCCAATGTGAGGACTGAAATCAAGTCAAGAGAACTTGAGCTGAACATGTCAAATAGTACCTACAGCCTCAGAAGGTGACTGCAGTGGTCTGTCACTTGATGACCCAGTACACATACTGGTATTTTGGATAACTTCACACCAGGTTATTCAGTGTGAGGGTGCCGGGACCAAACAAGACGCCAGTGCTGATTTAAGCACGCACACTACACACACACGGAAAGCTGATCCACTCTGGGGAATGACATGAGTTTTGGACACTCTGGTTGCATTTTAATGATTACCCAATTAGAGGTGACTAATAACAACACCAACGTGAAACAGGACAGTCGCATTCCTGGCTGACTGTGGAGAAGGAACCATGCCAGAAGTTATGGTCTTTGAGGAGGCTTTAACATCTGTGAACTCAGTAAGAGCCTGAAACAGGTCCAATGGATAGAGGGACAGAAATTTGTGTCTAAATTTTCAAAAAAGCCCAGGTTCTGAATTGCCCTCAATTTCTACAAAAAATTCCTTATGGAGCTATCAATTTACAGACAGGGGTGTTGAGGCAGAGGGAAACTGAACAAGCACAGCACAGCCAGCTGTGGCCAGCCCCAGCCTGCAGCTCAGAAATCTGTTTCTCCCCCTCATGCTTAGCTTAGTGCACAGTTAAACCAGATCTGAACTACCTTAAGAGGATAAGGAAAAGCAGAGGAAGTGACATTTACACATCTGACAACCAGCTGTATGAGGAATACTTTGACCAAAACAAGGGCTTGCTCTCAAGAAAGGAAAGAAGTGTCCAGGGAAATAAGCTGCCACTGGCACGTCACAGGCTTACCGTGGTGATGGCGTTGGGCTTGGCCCCGTGCTGGAGCAGAACGTTGATGATGTGAGTGTGGCCCTGCTGAGCAGCTTGGTGAAGAGGGGTGTACCCATTCTGTTGTCCACGGTGGTAACAAGAGAAGCAAACAAAGAACAACAAGCGCCAGTAATTAGATTAGGAACTTCACTTGGCTGACTGCTGCTCCTTTTGGGACATTTCAAACATAAATTATGCCATTAATTGGCCCAAAGACAATAAACCTTCAGTAATAATAACTTTCCTTCTCCAGAATAATGAAAATATAAAGGAAGATAATATTTTTACTCAGAAATCATCTTTTTCTCACAGTATAAGAAATCTCTGAAAGGACATTTTTCCCCTCATTTCCTAAATCAGAGGGAGGAACAGCAAAGTTAAAAGTGGCAAGTTAAGGGCATAGAATGATAGCTGAGGCAGAGAACGTTCATCTAGCTCTTACATCTTAGTTTTCAATGGAAGCCCCAAGATCAAGATTTGCCTTTAAAATACCTGAGCCAATTAAAAAAAAAACAAACATATATATAATTTTTACAAGCAATAGTTAGAGCCTATTTGCTATTTAAAAGGCTAACAACAAATACCTATTAAAAATGTCAATCAGTTTTAGCTTCACTTTGCCTTCAAAGGGCTGGACCAAACTGTAATTACACTTAAAACCATGTACACAGTGTCTGTATTAATCAACACACCTAACTCCCTAAACTTATCTGCTCCAGTGACTCGTTCCAATGTCACACAACACAGAAACACAACCAGAGCATACTGCAGCTGGCAGATCTGAGATGGTATTGTGTAAGTCCAGTCAGGCAATTCATTTACAAAATTATTTGCAATTGGCTTTGAAAGCAGGCAGAGAAGAAACTGGAAGGAAACATGGAGTTGATCTCAGAGTACACTTACGTAAAGCCTGGGGGCAGGCTCTGAAACACGTGCTCTGAGAGTTATCTCCAGTGCAAAGGAATCGATGCAAGTAACGCTGTGCCCTGCTTATTAAACAGTGATAGCTCAGAACTGTTACAGTTCTTACATTTACTGTACGAGCCCATGGACTGCAAGGGATTGGAAAGAGGACTTACTGCGGGTTCTAGGGCAAAGTAAATTCGCTGCTTCACTTAAATATTAGCGCAGTCCTTCAAAGCCAAAATTCAGCCATATTATTTTTCACAAAGCATCACATACGCTTTCTCTAGTTAAAGCCCAAGCAGCAACAGAGGTTACTTAGTCTTTAACATGCCTCCCCTGAATGCAGCCAGAACAGATTTATTCTTCACACTGAGTCCACAGTGCCAGTTGACAGATTGCCAGTACTTCTATTGGTCCCTAGGTGTGAGATTTTGGAGCACCGCTGCCTCATACGAACTTGCTGACTTCAATGAAATTATTCTAAATAAGTGAAATACCTGGGTAAATGGAATCAAAATCTCTCCCAGTGGTCCCTTAAACAGAGACCTAATGCTAAAGATGCAATTTTGTCTTTCCCTTGAGCTAGCCTCCAAATACCTCAGCTGAATGTCTTGGCAGCTATAGTTTGGATCCTTCTAGTGTCTGTTCTATTAATTCTCATCAGCAGTTTTTGTAGTAGTGTTGCCTGTCCTTTAGAAATACCTGGGCTTTGCCCATTGATTTTGGGTGATCCCATGAGGGATGGGCCAGAACCTTTATTTATCTGGCTGGTTCTTACAATACTGAGTTGTGATCACCGTGATGAAGAAAGTGCTACTTTGAGAAATGACTCCACCCCGTAGGTCACATCTGGGGACAGAGGAGCCGGGCAGAGGGACCAGCAGACTACAAGCCAGTGATTTGGATGGGATCTTAAAACTACTATCAGTGGGCTGCTTCCTGTCAACCTCAAGACATCCAGCCTGAAGCTGGTAGCCAGCTCTTGCCTAAAGTCAGCTTCAATAAAGCTGAAGCCCCAGAGCTCCTGAGTTAGCCTTCCTTTCCTGATAAGGGTGACGTGATGGTATCTGGGATGCCACACACCGCGGGTGCTACCAGAACCTCTCTGTGTGTTTTCAGGAGAGACACAATTCTTGCTACAAAATGCATCCCGTTCAGCTGGTGTGCTCACCTGTTTACCCAAGGAGAAACTGCT
Source organism: Sclerurus mexicanus (assembly GCA_013396755.1). Classification (NCBI taxonomy): domain Eukaryota; kingdom Metazoa; phylum Chordata; class Aves; order Passeriformes; family Furnariidae; genus Sclerurus; species Sclerurus mexicanus. Next base: position 724,865 of record VWZF01000741.1, read on the forward strand.
GAAGTCAGTGAGCTTTGTTCAGATGTCGCAGTCAGGTCCATTTCAGTATAACTGACCAGTCCCAGCATCCCCAGATTCCCCTCAAAAAACCCCAGATCCTCCTTCAGGAAACTGCATTCCCTCACCACAGCTGCTTCCTCTCCCAGACTCATCCCACCCACACACTGAACAGCAGTAATTCTTCCCACTCTTACCCCAGCAGATTGGAGAGAACCTGGCATCGCCCTCAAAGTGCCTGAATTGTTACTGACTCATTTGGCAGTGCACTGGTACTACACTGGTGCAACCCATGTGTAAATGAGATCAGAAGCAAACCTGCATTTGTTAGTTTGCAAGTAATCAGGAAAAGACAAAAAACCCCAATGAAACTGATTCTCTATGTAATTTTTTCATACACCCAAAGACTTATCTGACTTTTCTTTCCTGAACACCAGACAATGAGATGGAGGAGAGAGAAGCCATTCCAGTGCAGTCACAGACATGTTGACACCTCCCATGCCATGACTACAGCTTCCAAGTGAAAAGGCACCCATGGCATGTACTCAGAGTGCTGAGTTACTGTGTTCATAATAAAGAGCAAAACCAAGGCAACGAAAAACTCTTTACCTTTGTTTTAGCATTGACATTTGCTCCATGCTTGAGGAGAAAATTCACCATTTTGATGTTTCCATAGTGACAGGCCACAATTAAAGGTGTATAACCAAGCTACAAGAAGAGAACAAAAGAAGTAAAACTGCAAGCTCAGTGGAACATTCCTTGGACAAGGGCAGCACCCTTTGGTATGCTGGAGACAGCAGCCTCTCACTGGCTTACCTTTGTCTGAGCATCCTGGTTTGCACCATGTTTGGTGAGTATTTCAGCTACATTGACTTTATCCTCTTGAGCTGCAAGGTGCAAGGATGTCAGTCCAGCCTGGAGGTGGGATACACAAAAGAAAGAAACAAATAAATAGATAGATAGAAACAAGAATAAAGCCCTACTTTACACAAGGAACAAAATCCAGACATTTCCACTTTCTCATCTTTAAAACATGAACAGAACCTAACTATAGCTTCTGAGTATGGGTGGTGTTTTTAAACAAAGTGGAATTGATGTTGCTCCTGTTCCAGCTGACAAACAGCTCCAAAGCAATTACATCACCATAATCACAGAGGAAAACTTCCAGGCACCAATGCTCACGCTCGGATTTTCTACAATAATGTCATTTGGGAAGCTGAGGAACCCATTAATAAATTAGGGAAGTACATTCACTGTGCTTCCCACTCCTCAGACAGGAAAGGGAACCTTGACAGCTGCAGGCACGAGTCAGAATGAAGACATGAACTCCAGAAATAGATCCCATTCAAAGATGCCAAGCCAAAGGATGCAGCCTTTAACTGAAAGCTCACTGTGATCACGCACACAGCACCTTCACATGAACAACTCACTGAACACATTTTGTAAAAGAAATTAAAATTACCTTGTTTCTCCTAGCAGAATCCATTAATTCCAGACAAGGAAAGACCTGAGCCTTCTATTCTGATTTGTATAAGAAAAAGCTGAAGGCTTTTCACCTTAAGTTAAATAAGATCTCCACATATCCCTGGATAAATCCAGTGATCTATGAAGAGCTACAGTAATGGGATTTTGTTTTAGAAACTTGTTTTCTAAGGAAAAGCTGTCATGTACAATCATTAAAAGGAAAAAAGGCAAAAAAAATGGAAAGGTCCCACTTAGGATTTTTCTCAATCTCTACTCCAGTAATGATGTTGTTATTTGCCAGACACTGTCAACTTCTTCACTTGGAACAGAAGCTCAAGGATAGACACATGAAGAAAAGAGCCTTTGCTGGTGAGAGCACTGAACCACTTCAGACTGTAGCTCTTGGGTTTTGATTAAGTGCTGTTAAATCTACCCATGGACCCACAAACTCTAGAATTTTACATTCCTCTGCCTTTCCATCTAATGCAGAATTACAAGATACAAATTAACTGGTCAATTATTTTCCAGTCTTAGATATCCCTTCCTTACTTTTACTATTCACCCACCTGTTGTCACTCCTGCAGGCTCACAAACAGAGAGAATTCCTAGCAACGCATCATCGTTCCTGCACTGCACTGAGCATCTTACTGGATATTCCCACCCACAGTACTTTGCCTCCGGTTGTGAGTTACCTTCGTTGCCACATGGATGTTGGATCCTTTCTCCAAAAGCAAGGTCACCATGTCAGTGTGACCTTCTTGGGAGGCCAGATGAAGCGGGGTGACTCCCTGCTTGGTCAAAATGTTGGTCTCAGCCCCATAGTTCAACAGAGTGGTAGCTATCTGCATCTGATTTTTCTTGGCAGCAATATGCAGAGGGGTGTATCCATTCTAACACCAGCCAGGAAACAAAAGGAGAATAAAGTTAACACAACAGCCATGTAAGCCCTAAGAAGCCAGGCACCATAAAGCAGTATTATTTCATGCTACTCTTACTACTAGAGAGGAGAGTTCATTAAATCTGCAAGGCCAGACATGTCCCACATAGCCCTGCTGTTGTGCTGCTTTGTCCATCTGTTATTTTCGCCACCTAAACTAGAACAAAGTCAGCCCTTGCCAGGGTGGGCAGGTCCATTCCACTGACACCTTCAAATTACCCTGAGTTTGACACCTCCATTTTGTATTACCCATGTTGCAAATAATCACTTCTGACTGATGAGTGACATCCTCCATGATGAGTGATGGGTGCACACTCTCCATGGCATTATGCTTTTTCAGAGCATGTGGGTAGAGATGTGTTTGAATACGGAATTTTGATGCATGTGTCAGTCACTGGCTGGAAACAGCAATGGAGAGGAATGTTTTTGTGTCTGAATTAACCATTTAAGCACACCAGAATGGCATTTTCTGGCAATAAGAAACTTCCTATTTGCTTTATAACGTATCATGGGGGAAAATCCTGGGTGACTACAGACAAGCTCTGTGGAATTGTTCAGCTGGGTTGGGCTGTGGTTTGTTTATTTGTGGTTTTTTTAATGGGAGCTTTACCAAACTATCCTGCTTTCCATACACTGCCATGGAAACCACAGCCCCAGTACCATCCCTGAGCAGAGTGGCTGCACTTTGTGGCAGCCTGTACAGCAGCAGCCTTGCACAGGGTAGGGCATTTGATGTTGCACCGATTTGGTCACTATTTTCCCCTTACAGTAGCCTTTGCCCTACCCAGGAACACCAAGACACTGCTTCTAAAGCTGGAATGAATTCCCATGTGCACGTGCTCAGAGCACACATTGCTAATACTGCACAATAGTGAGATGACTTCCAGCAGTGTCTGAAGCTCTGGTGCAGCTGGGTCCCCTCAGGGTCCCCACCAAGCTCCCCCTGCCTACACAGGGATACCAGGACACTGACATGGATCCTAAACCCCAGAATGGATCCCCTGTGTGAGTGGCCAGAGTATGCACTGCTAATGCCATTGCTAATATTGCACAATAGTGAAGTGGCTTCCAGCTGTGACCAAAGGTCTGGCAGGGCTGGACTCCCTCAGTGCTACCCACACCCACACAGTGACACCACAACACTGCTCCTGGAATTCCCCATGTGCCTGGCCAGAATATAAATTTCTGATGCCACTGCTAATAGTGTACAGCAGTGAAGTGCCTTCTAGCTTTGACTAAAGCTGTGGCAGGGCTGGCTCCACTCACGGTCCCCCCACCACAAAGCGGTACTGGGACACCGCCCTCCTGATCCCAGAATTAATTCCCTGTATACCTGGTCAGAATATACATTTCTGATGTCACTGATAATATAACACAACAATGAAGTGCCTTCCAGCCGAGACCACAGCCCCGGTGGGGCAATGTCCCCTCATAACTCCCCCTCATGGTTCCCCCTCAGGACTCCCCTCATGATTCCCCCTCAGGACTCCCCTCATGGTTCCCCCTCAGGACTCCCCGCATGGTTCCCCTCACAACTCCCCTCATGGTTCCCCCTCAGGACTCCCCTCACGGTTCCCCCACAGGATTCCCCTCATGGTTCCCCCACAGGATTCCCCTCATGGTTCCCCCTCAGGACTCCCCTCACGGTTCCCCCACAGGATTCCCCTCATGGTTCCCCCACAGGATTCCCCTCATGGTTCCCCCTCAGGACTCCCCTCACGGTTCCCCCACAGGATTCCCCTCATGGTTCCCCCACAGGATTCCCCTCATGGTTCCCCCTCAGGACTCCCCTCACGGTTCCCCCACAGGATTCCCCTCATGGTTCCCCCACAGGATTCCCCTCATGGTTCCCCCTCAGGACTCCCCTCACGGTTCCCCCACAGGATTCCCCTCATGGTTCCCCCACAGGATTCCCCTCATGGTTCCCCCTCAGGACTCCCCTCACGGTTCCCCCACAGGATTCCCCTCATGGTTCCCCCACAGGATTCCCCTCATGGTTCCCCCTCAGGACTCCCCTCACGGTTCCCCCACAGGATTCCCCTCATGGTTCCCCCACAGGATTCCCCTCATGGTTCCCCCTCAGGACTCCCCTCACGGTTCCCCCACAGGATTCCCCTCATGGTTCCCCCACAGGATTCCCCTCATGGTTCCCCCTCAGGACTCCCCTCACGGTTCCCCCACAGGATTCCCCTCATGGTTCCCCCACAGGATTCCCCTCATGGTTCCCCCTCAGGACTCCCCTCACGGTTCCCCCACAGGATTCCCCTCATGGTTCCCCCACAGGATTCCCCTCATGGTTCCCCCTCAGGACTCCCCTCACGGTTCCCCCACAGGATTCCCCTCATGGTTCCCCCACAGGATTCCCCTCATGGTTCCCCCTCAGGACTCCCCTCACGGTTCCCCCACAGGATTCCCCTCATGGTTCCCCCACAGGATTCCCCTCATGGTTCCCCCTCAGGACTCCCCTCACGGTTCCCCCACAGGATTCCCCTCATGGTTCCCCCACAGGATTCCCCTCATGGTTCCCCCTCAGGACTCCCCTCACGGTTCCCCCACAGGATTCCCCTCATGGTTCCCCCACAGGATTCCCCTCATGGTTCCCCCTCAGGACTCCCCTCACGGTTCCCCCACAGGATTCCCCTCATGGTTCCCCCACAGGATTCCCCTCATGGTTCCCCCTCAGGACTCCCCTCACGGTTCCCCCACAGGATTCCCCTCATGGTTCCCCCACAGGATTCCCCTCATGGTTCCCCCTCAGGACTCCCCTCACGGTTCCCCCACAGGATTCCCCTCATGGTTCCCCCACAGGATTCCCCTCATGGTTCCCCCTCAGGACTCCCCTCACGGTTCCCCCACAGGNAGGGAGGGGAATGGGATGGGGATGGATGGAGGGAGTAAGAGGCCACGGCCGCCCCAGCAGCAGCCATTGGTAGGAAGAAGGCAGAGGACAGGTGAACAAGGACTGCAGGTGCAGACCTTCCATCGCACCACACTANTCTCCCTCACGACTCCCCTCACCACAGGTCGATCCGGGCACAGCCCGGTCCCAGTCCCGGGACGAACCCCCGGTGCTGGCGGTCAGCGCACACCTGTCCATCCCGCTCAGGGCAGTGCTCACCTTGGCCGTGGCGTGCGGCGACGCGCCCTTCTCCAGCAGCAGCAGC
>VWZF01000741.1:730487-920842 GCA_013396755.1 Sclerurus mexicanus
AGGGAGGGGAATGGGATGGGGATGGATGGAGGGAGTAAGAGGCCACGGCCGCCCCAGCAGCAGCCATTGGTAGGAAGAAGGCAGAGGACAGGTGAACAAGGACTGCAGGTGCAGACCTTCCATCGCACCACACTAGGCAATTCCCACCCCACGAGGGGAAAGGTGCCCCCTAGGACTGCGGGCAGCTTGGTGGAAGCAGTGCTTCCCGAGCCACCCTGTGCCCTCCGAGCTGCCGTGCCCCCAAATCCCACAGGCAGGGGACGAGCCCGGGGCAATGGGAGCCCAGCAGTGCCACGGTCACGGCGCAGGAGCGGGCGCAGCCCCCGTGGTGTGCAGGTGTGCACATTCACTCAGCTCTCCCTCCCTAGGGAAGAATCCAACACACCGCCGCCCGTACCTTGCCAGCGGAATCGGGACAGGCACGGCGCTGCAGCAGGAGCTTGGCCACCTCCAGACTCCCGTACTTGGCCGCCACGTGCAAGGGTGTGAATCCCTTCTGAAAAATCCCAGGGGACAGAACACAGGTTAGGTCACACTGACATCTCACTTTGAAAGACCTGTGTACTAAGCACTTATTCCTCAACCTCTACTGCAGGCCTCAGGATCCTCGAAAGAGCAGCGTATCTCAGAAGGAACACAAGACAACCCTTCCCCTTTTATTGTCCTTTCCTAGGTATGTGCTGTCAGACATTTTCTCTGATACACACACTCAGCGGGGACAAGGAAGGCACCTCTTCAAATTTACACTCCAAACCAGCTGTACTTTTGCTGTTTCGCGATGACAGCTTTAGAAATATTTCCTGTATTAATTGTTGCCAGTAACAATGGCACACCAACTAAATCCAGGGGAAGAAAGCTCCAAACTTCATATTCCTCTACTAGGGTTTGTTGTAAAATTATTTTGGCTCGTGTATCCGTACAGTCTTTAAGTTCTGCTGCAGCTAAAAAAAGCCCTGCTCTTTGCCTATTTTAATTTAAAAACTGATTAGGAAAACTCATGGATGTATGACAGTAGATGGCAGCCTGCACTGCTGCCCAGCAGGAATTTTGGGAAGCTACAATGACCTATTTGCCTGGAATGTAAGTGGTGTTTAATTTTTATTATCATTTAGTTCCATTAATCCCACCTTAAAACAGTTTTTATCAGGGAATCTCAAACATTTTCAGTTCATGAATCACAGGTCTGTAGAGATATGATCTAGTGGGCTACATCTTCTCCTATTCATAATTACAGAATGTTCCTGCAATACTAATTGCCATCAAGCAATATGGGAAATTAGGAAAGTATTTAGTGTATTTTTAGCCATTCTAATGTGATCTAACAGCTGGATAAAAGGAGAACAGCAAGCACTCCCAGTAATCCGTGGATCCTAATATGAAAATTGCTGGTTTAGTCTTCTAAACCCTGGAAGACATCCCGCTGTTCAAAAACATGTTTTAAGCTCCAGCTGTAAAACCAAGGGTACCTTAAAAAATAGTGAGAATTAAATGATTCTCACTTATCACATGCTTTAAATTTGGAAAAGATATCTTGGCATATAATTCTCTTCAGAGCTATCTAATTTCTTACGTGCTCACTGCTTTGTTAGGAACATGTGGGTAAACATTTGTGGCTAAAAACCCCCATAACGATTCTGCAGAGTATTTCTTTTACAACGCCAGACAGAACGGCCAGTTGTGTCACAAGACACCTTATTTATAGAACCACTGAAAATAGATTCAGTACCCGATGCAACCGGATAGATGCTGACCTGCATGTTTTAGTAGAATCAAAGAAAGGGAGCAGATTTATTTTACTATGTAAATAAACCCGGTACTGAAGAATAAGGAGGCCTCTTCATAAAAAATGTGCCATCGCCACTCCCTTTTTCTTGGGTAATTTTGTCCAAAAATCCCTACCCATAAAACAGTAGGAAAGACAATGTTGGGACTGCGTGTTTACCAAGATCTGCATTTGGCTGCAGTAGGAACCAAACCCAATTTTTCAGATAAGCTGAAATGTGATTAACTCCATACATCACTCCAGCCCACTGGACGGATTACGAACAAAGCCAACCACCCCAGCCAGTTCCACCTCCCAGTGTGGAATCACCCCCCTCGTGCTGCTGGGACAGGGTGGTGAGGCGCCCTGCCTTACCTTGGTGGCCATGGAGTGCGAGGCGCCCGCCTCGAGGAGCACGGAGGCCACGTCCACCTGGCCCTCGCGGGCTGAGATGTGCAGCGGCGTGTACCCGTTGGTGGTGGCGGCGTCGGGGTGGGCCATGTGCTGCAGCAGCAGCTGCACGATCTCTGTCTTGCCCAGGCGGGAGGCGATGTGCAGCGGGGTCTGTTCCTCCTACAGCTCAAAGCAAGCAGAGAATTAGCGCGGGCGGCAGCGCCCTGGGTGTGATACCCTGGTGATCGTCCCTGAAACAAGGATAAACCACAGAAATGGTGAGCTGGAGGAGCAGAAACTGCTCAACACCTGCCCTGCTGGAGTTAACAGGAGAACGTGGAGATGTGTTCTGTTCAAATCACTGGACCTGACCTTAGAAAACTCTATGCAATCAACCTAGTGTCATTCATCAGGACAATGTAGACATTTGCATAAAGTGGCCTTAAGCCAGGAGTTTCTGTAAGCTACAGTGATTAGGTTATGAACAATGAAGGCTGAAGAGGTCAAGGTGAGGAAGAAGAGTTAAAGACCCCCGGAGTAAGGCTGAAAATGGAAACGACCACCTAATCCTGATGCCACAAGAAGATTCTGGAAGGCTCTGCCCAAACTCTGCCTAGTCATTAATATGCATGATCAGATATTGTAATCTTATTCCTAAGCAAAATCGTATGTTGTATTCGTGTAGTGAGATGTATAAAATGGCTCATTTTGCACTTGATTCAAAGCTAGTTTGTCCAGCAGGAGCTGGCCAGCTTTCCAGCACTGCTTAAATAAATACCTTTGCTGCTAGAAGAACAAANACAGTGATTAGGTTATGAACAATGAAGGCTGAAGAGGTCAAGGTGAGGAAGAAGAGTTAAAGACCCCCGGAGTAAGGCTGAAAATGGAAACGACCACCTAATCCTGATGCCACAAGAAGATTCTGGAAGGCTCTGCCCAAACTCTGCCTAGTCATTAATATGCATGATCAGATATTGTAATCTTATTCCTAAGCAAAATCGTATGTTGTATTCGTGTAGTGAGATGTATAAAATGGCTCATTTTGCACTTGATTCAAAGCTAGTTTGTCCAGCAGGAGCTGGCCAGCTTTCCAGCACTGCTTAAATAAATACCTTTGCTGCTAGAAGAACAAACTCTCTTAGAAGTTCCTTTTATACCAAGGTTTTTTGGCATCACCCTACACTCACCCATGCGTTTGTCTTGCAGAGTCATAGGAAAGGGTAACACAAAAAATGGCAGTAACAGAGGGGTGGGAGGTGATGAGCGATTGCCTTATCCTTGGGCTTGAGTCAGAGGAAGCAAAAAACGTTGCAAGCAGGACACCTACCCTGGCTCGGGCATCAACGAGGGCCCCGTTCCTCAGGAGGCAGCGAACCACTTCCACCTGCCCGGCGCGGGCCGCCATGTGCAGCGCGGTCTCTCCACGCTGCAGGAAAGCAAAAGCAGTTATTTCAGCGTCCTAAACCTCTGGAGAAACAGAGCTCTGGCAGTGCCAATCCCACCCAGGAGAACCCGTGCAGAGACCTGCCTTCGTGCCAGATGAGCTTCTGGTTCAGATGCAGCTCAGGACAGGGTGTGCTGGGCCATACGTGTTGCTGGGCCTGGGTATGCTCTGGATTGCAAACTGTGAGATCCCAGACAAACATAACCTCAGCTACAGAGGGTCAGAACCAAAAGCCTGGCTTATGGAAGAATCTGCCATACAGACTTGCCCTGCTCACATCTGTTCCCCAGCTCTCTACACAGCAGTGCATCTGCTTGTGTGCCACACAGGAGATAAGAGTACATACACTGAGCCTTTCCCTCTCGAGGGATTGCAGGGCACACGAGCCTCAAGATGGATGGGGATGTTTTTCCAGATGGTCCCTTCCTGCACACTGTGTGGAGCTGGCAGCGTTCAAAGGCCTTGCAATGGCTGAGCACAACTGAGCCAGCATATGAAATGTGTAAAATCTGTGCTCGGCAGCATGGCTCTGCCTCCAGGCTGAGGAATCACTCTTGACTCAAGCCTTTTGTAGCCCACAGAACTTGAAGGGGAATAGGAAATTCTGGAAAGCTGACTGAAGTGAAATGGAATTTCAGGTCAGGAACATTCAAAGCGGTTTCTTGCAGAGGTTTGCAAAGCAACACTGAAAATGAGCATTCCTTGGTGATGGCATTTCTAGCTTAATTGGGCTCTGTTCTTTGAGTGCAGTGTCCTAAAGGGGGATAGAACGGTCCTTGTGCAGCTCATCACTATCTGGTACATCAGGTACTGGGACAGTTCCACAACCAGGAGCTCTGTATTTACCTGTTCTGCCACAAGAACATCAGAACAGCAGGACAGATCCTTTCTTTGTGTTAATCCTTCATTTTTCCTAGACTCCAGATGGAGAATATCCTGTAAGGCCTTTACCCCCTCGACTATCAAGTGCAATTTCCAAAATGAACGCTCTGGTTGAGGTCTTTGATATCAGAAAGGGAATCATGTCTTCTTGTTCTTGCTCTAGATGAAGCACCCTGAGCTTGCCTGCTATTATGAACTTCTAATTACAGCCATCCCTCTTTACCAGGAGCTGATTTACCTTGTAATTTTAACATTAAATTAACATTGTATTACCAACTGTGCTGAGTAAGCAAGCAACAAAATCCCACAGCCCTAGCTACAAATCTGAATAATTTCATCTCTATAAACTTTATCACCTGAAGAATGAGCTGTTTAAAATGTGAATAAGGTTTACATTTCGCACACTCTAAAGATCAAATTTCTACAACGACCTTTCTGAGTTTGAATTAGCAAAGCAATTTAGTTTTTGGAACCAGTAATTCAACAGGGAACCTCAGCTTACCGAGTGAAAGCCAAGACACCTGTGCAGCAGAAATGGTAAAGTGTTAAACTTTGCACACAAATGACCAGTAACACAATACTTTTAATTGCTTCCATAAGAATTTCTTGTTGGCTTTCATATCACCAATGAAGTTATTATATAAAGACTGCTTCTATGAGAAAGTAAGAAAAGCCTGTTCTAATGAATCACGTAAACAACTCTGTGTGCTCAACATTTTTACTGTGTTCCATGTAAGGTTTTTCTGAGAAAAGCTAATGAGTCCAGTTTTTGTTGGGAACACTTATCTATAACCTTATTTATTGGTAAAAGGCTGCTCTCAAAGAGCACATGGTCCCAAGCTGAATATTTGTTTGTACTGACAAATTGAAACACTAAAATATCTCTGAAATACAGTTCAGAAAACTACAAAGTTCTTTTTATTGTTATTCTTCCTGGTACCAAGGCTGCTGGTATACAAATACTTATTTCTAGGGTAAGTCAGGTTCTGCATTTTGTGTTACCTCCCAAAGGTCACATTTTCTAGATTTAATCACCAGTTCCTGGAATTTCCTGCCCAAGAGGAACATCTTGGGTTTCACAGTTTTACTCTTTGTTTAACTGTTGGGTTTTAAGCATTTTATATCCTTTCAGTAAAAGAAATGACACAACTTCATGGCAGCCAGTGAAGTTACTCAGGCAGAAATCAGAGCCATTTGGAGTTCAATTTCATCCTTCGGAATGGAAACACAGATTTTGTGGCATTTGGCTTATAATCCATTTTGGATGTATTCGGTGAGCTTTGTCCGTTTCTAAGGAAAACTTCACCTCCTCAAGCATTGTTGGAGAACACACGAAACCACAGACGACTTATAAAGCCAGATACACTCACCTTTTCCCCCTCTTCACTAAGGGTGCCAGAATAATTTGTCCTACAACGCAACCAAGTCCTAAAACATCATTAAAATGTGACCTTTGGTCGGGCTCCAGGGCAGGGCAGAGACCCTGGGGAGGTTCTGCAGGGGTGGTTCTAGTCCAAGCCATACTCACAATGTTAGTGACATCAGGAGAGGCTCCGTTCTGCAGCAGAAGGAGGACTATGTTCAAGTGGCCCATAAATGCAGCCACGTGTATTGGTGTGAGGCCCGACTGCGAAACAAAGCAAGAGCAGTTTTACTCCCCTGCACGGGCGTAGGGAAGGGGCTTCTTTGTTTAAATGAAACATATGTGATAGCGAGGTGTGAGAGGAGAGAGAGAAAAGAGGAAGCAGAGAAAGAGAGAAGGAATGTTTCTTCAGGACATGAAACATTTTTCTACCTCTGTTATAGCCTGGATTGAAGCCCCATATTTCACCAGGAGTTCCATGACTTTGATGCGGTTTTTCTTGCAGGCAATGTGCAGTGGAGTAAAACCATTCTGTGCAAAAGACAGTCACATTAGTTGGAAACATGCAGCCACGCTCCCCACGCTGGGAGCACAAGGGTTAGAGCACCAGAAGCAACTGTTCTCTCTCTAGGCAAGGCAGGTTACGAGTTACAGATGTCTCCAGTGCCTGAGGAGGAACAAAGCAGTGCTGCTGAGTCCTTCCCAGGGGAGAGAAACTGAACCTCCACTTCCAGAACCCAAATACAGACATGCCCAGCCTGACTGCCAAGTGTGTCTGTGCACATGTCTGCGTGGTGTTCCTGAGAGGGCACATGGGGGTCTGTTACAGAGGGCTCACAGTGGATCCCAAGGTTGTCTGACAAAAGGGAAATACAAGAAATTACAGTGATTACCTTGGAATCAGTGCCTTTACAAAGCATTTTCTGTACCTCTCTAGGAGAATCATAGAATCCCCAAATCACTTGGGTGGGAAGGGACCTTAAAACCCATCCAGTCCCACCTCCTGCCATGGGCAGGGACAGCTTCCACTATCCCAGGTTGCTCCAAGCCCTGTCCAACCTGGCCTTGGGCACTCCCAGGGATCCAGGGGCAGCCACAGCTTCTCTGGGCTGCCTGTGCCAGGGCCTGCCCACCCTCACAGTAAACACTTTTTTTCCTGATACCTAATCTAAACTTACTCTCTTTCATTTTGAAGCCATTTAAACTGAAAAAGAGAGAACAGAGAACTCCGTCCAGATTCCACCCTACTTGGTTGTTTTACCTGTAATCTAAGCACGTGCATGTACTAATTTCTCTAGTTACGCATCAATCTAAGGTATAACACTCATGTGTGTGTGTTCTGTGAGGTGTCTTAAGTAAAGAACTGCCACTGCAGCCGTGGTGCCTCGATGAACTATTGCAGTTAATGCAGGTTAAGTGTGTGCCTGTGGATAAGCAAACACAACACTCACCATACGTGAACAGTTTAGTGAAAAGCACAGGTAATGCTTTTTTAGATGATGTTGAAAAACTGCTCTCTTTTCTAATGAGGAGCATCAGCATTGCTAAACAATGAACCAGCAGCAACCACAACCTGGCAGGGACATCTTAGCTCATGGGAAGAGGCACGTGACAGGTTATTCTACAGGCAGCTTCTGTTAAGGGAAATGTTAATTACCAGCTGATGTGAAGGTGCTCTAAAGCATATACAAACTGCAAAAGCTAAGAACTCACACAGTGCTTGTATCCCCAAAGCATTTTGCAAACATTAACAATTATTTTTTTTAATCTAGCTGAAAATTAATTATTTGTAGTATTTATTCCATCACAGGGCTCTGCTGAATATTATTACTTCTTCTCCAGTTTCTAAAGAAGGAATCAAAACCATTTGATATTTTACCACCCACACAACATCTCTCAATGTATTTCATAGAGAGTTTCACCGTTTCAGAACTTTCCATATTTGCACTGAATTTTACCGACTGAGTTGATTTAATTTTGCCACTTCTATTTAAGTCAGGAACAGTTTGATGGGGGAGAAGAGAAGGTAGGAAAAAAAAGTATCACTAACAGAAATTATGAGCTTCATTTAATATATTAAACACTATAAACAAGCCAGAGGGGACAAGTCCCTGATGGGAGAGAAAACAAGAGAGAGAGGGGGGGAATAAAAACAGTTTGGTGGGAAGAGAGCAGAGAAGCAGCAGCCTGAGGGTGTTCTCCTTTCACTTCAGATGTTTCCCAGGGAGGGAGGAAGGGGAAGAGAAGGTATATTTCTGGTCTTGGAAGGAAAGAAAGATGTGGGGGGTGGCATAAAAATGCATGTGTGGGTAGCTGAGGAAAGTACAGCTAAAGATAATCAGAAGACTGGCAAGAAAAACAAAAAAGCATGAAAACAGCATCAAAAAAGATCAACCAAATGAACACGATGCTGAGAAAGACAAAATAAGAAAAGCATAAGAAGGAGCAGGAAGGGGTTGCCGGATTAGTGGGTATGGAAAGGTTAAATAAAAAGAGAGAGCAGGAGAAAAGGGTGTCAATGAAGTCAGTTCCAAGGAAGTACTATGAGGTCCTATGACAGAAAATTGGATTTGAATAGATTAAAGACTCTTGAAACGTTCCCAGAGCCAAACGTGGTGTTTTTCCCTCTGTCAGGGGTGATGGTCAGATCAGTGAGCGAGAGGAATCATAGCTGGGTTCTTGTAAGCACCAGAACCGCTTTTGGAAAGAAAGAAAAATGGCACCTAACAGAGGGGAATGCCATAATTTGATAAACGCAGAAATATTAGCTTTTGAATACATTACCTCTACGCCAACTAACTTCAGCTGAAAGCTTACAAATTAACTGTGTATTGTATCACAGAGCACGGCAAACTGAGGAACAGAATCAGTAAAACACCAACGCGTACATTAGCAACAGACAGAACTGGCTCTGGTCTTAGGAGCCCTGCAGAGCTCCCAGACCTGCCACCACACCCACTTGCCATGGGATGTATTCCACGATTAAGCCCAACAACACCAGCACTGGCCACCAGCAGGTGTGACAACCCCTGCCACGTGTTTAAGGCTGGCGGAGCGTGCGGGCAGCGATTCCGTTTGGCTGAGCTGGTCAGAGCTCCCCAGGTGCCTTGCCCAGCTCCGTCCCCCGGCCCAGGAGGGCTGTCCTTACCAGGGCCCGGGCGTTGGGGTTGGCCCTCTTGTCCAGCAGCAACTTGGTGACGCGGTAGTGGCCGCAGTGCGCGGCCACGTGCAGGGCCGTCAGGTAATCCAACGTCACGTCGTCCACGGGCGCCTTGTGCTGCAGCAGGTGCTTCACACACTCCACGTGGTCCCCCTGGGCCGCCATGTGCAGGGGGGACAGCCCATTCTGCAGCAGGGGAGAACACAACAGGCACCCCTGGTAACTCTCAGATCACGGCACACATCGGGAAGGTATTTGCTGTTGTGAGGAGCTGCTCGGTGGGGTTTGCTATTATACAGGTATGCCCCTGCTGTTAGTTTGGCCAAAGGGACAGAATTTGTAGGAAATGCATTGATCTTACACCTGTGTTTTTCAGAAATGAGCAAGAACACAGCAAAAGGAAAACAATTAGGAGAAGCTGCAAGTCACAGGTCCTCGCTACCTTATATAAAGGATCAGAAAACACGTACCAGGAATCACCTCTGAGAAGTGACCAGCCCTCCCACCTGTGTGTCCTGTGGGCTCAGGGAGCAACACAAGTGAAGTGCTGGCAGTGGCACTCCACAGCATGTATTCAGTCTGCCATTAGAAAGCAGGGCAAAGAAGTGCATACTTTTCATACATCTGGAAGGGATAGTCCCTCATTACACAAGCAAACCTTATTTTGGACCATTCTAGCCATTAACACGTTTCCCTTGGGAGGACAGAAATGTTCCTGTCTCCCTCCCTGTCCTTTCAGTGACGCTGCAGATTCTGTGGAATGCTACACAGAGGCGTTCCCATATTCCAGTAGGACACATGGAGGTGTTCACAGATCCCCACCACACACACACACCTTGGTCCGTGCGAGTAGAGGGGCACCTCGCTCCAGCAGCAGCTCCACAACCTGGTCGTGTCCACTCCTTGCAGCACAGTGCAGTGGGGTGAGTCCATCCTTCAAGCAAAAGGAGGGAAAACAAATGAGCACATCCCCAGGGAAGACCCTTCCAGGGATGCAGCCCCACACACGTCAGGGGAAGCTGGTTCCACAACACAAAGTGTCACGCTGTTCTTCCCTGCACCGTGAAAGGACACTCTAATGTTACTGTCTGAGGGAAGGAGCCTGTTGTGTGTTGAAATCTCTTACCACAGAGGATAATGTGAGCATGCTTTGCCACCTTCCCTCCCTCTCCTCTGCACTGCCTCTGCCTGCATAATGCCTGCTGGGCCAGGGATGCTCCATTAACCAACCCTTGTCCTTTGGAGTGCCTTTGATGCAGGGATGAAACATGTCTTGATTGTCTCACACTAGAAAACCTGCTCCAGAATTTTCTTCTGTTTTTAAACAGGCATCAGGAGGAGAAAGATTTTAAAACAGAAAAAAAAGAGAGAAACAGAACTAAAGTTTTCATTTCTGAGATTGAGGGGTGGACAAAAATCCTTTTGCTAAAGTTACTGTGAGACCACCAACTCCACAATACTTTTTTCCATTGCAGAAAACCATCCTGCACGAAAGACTTGCTCAGGCTACCAGTAATGATGACAGCAGTGGCAGCAAAAAGTGTGGTGATGAAATATTTAAATGGAAGAATGAATTCTAGGTATTTCTGCTACAATTTGGACTCCATGCAGAAAAATACACTAAACATGAGGCAAGAAAAATAGTTGCAAAAGAATATTAATGCTGAATGACAGAAAAAAGATACTGTGGAGGATATAGAAAGCCAAGTTTCTAACTCATTAGTCCATGGTGTTTTTCAAGCACGAACTCAGAGACGTCATTGAAAGAGATGGGTTTATAAAGGTGCAATGGGAATAGTTCTTAAAGGCTCCTCCCTTTAGACACTCTGCTCATCTCGGGTGACATCAGTGCTGTTATTCCAGGCAGCTCTCTGAAGAACCCAGTAACAGCTTCATTAAAGGAAAACATACTGGTCTGAGTTACCTGAGACTAAAAATAGTAGCAAACCCACAAAAACACAGCCTTAAGTATGAATGACCCTGTTCCACACACAGATGGAGTGTGTGCCTTGCTGGGGTCTGGAGGAAACTCGTCACTGTATTTTCACTTCTACTACTAACATTTTTAAACTAAAAGCAGCTCTAGACTGCGCAGTGCCATTGCAATAGCCACCTCCTTTTGGCAAAGCCAGCCCTGTATCACTGCACTAAAGGCCGTTCCAAGCAGCAGACCCTCCCTCATCCCCAGTTTCCAAAGCTCAGAGCCCCTCTCCATATGAGCGGTGCCACAAAGCTCCAATGCCACGAGGAACTCAAGTCTGTGGGGAGGATTTTCTCCCTTACTCATCTCCTTTCCAGAGGCTTTTCAGAGACATGAGATGGAGGTGAGCTGTGCCTCGGTGCTCACTATCTCAGAGGCATCCCTAAATCCCATGCAAGCTTTGCAATGCATTTCAACAGATGCAGCATCAAACCCAAAACCAGCACCCACAGCTTTGAGCACCTGGCAGATGGGGTTGGAGTAAAGAATTGGGTGTAACCAGCTTGCTTGGTTTTTTATGCACTGAAAGTTCAGAGTCCTCTAAACCAAGTCTTTAAAGCACAGCTGAGGTAGATGATCATCTCTCTGCCAGAGGGATTCATTACAGGTAAATCCTCACTGGCATTACTAAGGTGAGAATACATCCCAAAAGCACTTCTGGGGAAGGTATTTCTTTCCAGTTTCTGGCCTCTTGTGCTCTACATTTTTAATCAATGTGGGAGGTTCACTTTCGTTATCTGCATGGTGGCTTTGATGTTATTCTATTTAATAAAACAGCAAAAGATAAGTCGAATTGTGTGAATCCTTAAGAAAAGCAGACAAATCCCCAGAGGCAAAAGGAGAAGAAAACACAAGCTAAGAAACACAACAACTCTGCAAGAAAGTCTGAATAAAACAAAAATAAGAACTGAATCATTAAAAAGCATGATTTCTTCTCTGTTCCTATCTACAATTCCCTCTAAAAGCAGAGATAAAAATTTGCTACCTATCCTGTTCTATCCTGGCACAGCTTCCTTGCAGACTCCCCACAGAACCCTCTTCCCTGCTCTCTTTCTGCCCCAGGGAAAACAGCGTGTGTATTTTAAAATTATTGCATATTAAATACTTTAAACTCTACTTTTGCTTCCGCGCTTTCTTCCGAGATGAGGGGAATCCCTGTTGCAGTAGAAGAATTAGTAGAATAGAACACGACAAGGACAAGCTGACATGAGTCCACACCGAGAGACACATGGCTGTACCAAACCAAACCTTCCAGTGCCATTACCTATCTGCAGTGAGCCTTGGAGCCCTGGAGTGGGTGGCAGGAGTTTGCCCGAGGGCCTTCTTAACCATTCCTGTGCTAATTCAGGCACACACGGTGACAGTGACACCAAGCACATCCTTTGACACAGGACACACACTGGCACGGAGAACGGATATCCCAATAATCACAAAGGCTGCTATGCCCAGAGACAGCAATTCAGCAGCTGTGTGCTTTGAGAAGTCCAGTTTTTATCCCTCCAGCCCCCAAGTGACATCCTGCACCTGGCTGTTCTGTTGTTCCCAGAGCTGGTACCCTCCTCGCTCCCACTCCGTGGTGTCACCATCAGAAATGACACTACAACCCCCTCTGTGTGTGTATGGAAGCCATGGAAGCCCATCAGGCTTAATTTCCTCTCAAAATACAAGAGGTTTTTCCTCAAAAATCAACGACCAGCCATTTTTAAATGAATTCTGAATTCCGAGCAGGACTCCCAGCCGCAGGGCTAGGGAAGATAAATTATAGGGTCATTTCACAAATGCTTTCCTTCAGCTTCCCAGAGACGGAGACAAAAAGCAGCTGTGCTTGTGAGGGGCTTTTAATGGGAAATGATGTGGGCAGCATCTTCACTGGGTAGTTGCTCCCACTCAGTGCTCATTCGACCAAAGACTGGTAATAGACACGAAAGTCAAAGGCCAAATTATCAAACAATTACTCTAAACTGCAGCTGCACGCTCTTATTTTTATAAGGGTGAAGTAAAATTTTAGTATTCCATATGTCAAACATGCAAAATTGTCTAGATTTCCTTGACAAATAAAGGGCTTTTAATTTGTTCATTTTTCATTACGACTAAACCTCATCTCTTTAAAAATGAACGAGGCGAGTCTCCCTGTTGCTCTTGGCATAATTAAACACGCTGTAAAGTATTCCTCCAGGTCTGCCATTCAAAGCAAAAATTTTAAAAACACAGCGAAAATATGCCATGCATTTGCTCGAGTAATAAGATATCAACATAACTAATTCTAAATAAAAGTCATTATCTGTATAACTTGCTTAGACAACCCGTACAACATCCCTTCCTACGCACTTGTAAACGTTGTATGAAGTCACTGAATTTTTTATAGGCAGTATCTGCATTGTGATGAGATATCTATAATCTGACATTGCTTTAGGAACGGCAAACACTGCCAATGCGTTATTAGTGCTCTGTGTGCGTGTGGAGGAGAGGAGAAAATGTCAGAGCAGCTTTACTGCAGGAAAAGCCCTCTGTAAAACAGAGCAGGGTGCCAAGGCAGGGCCAGGACCTGCCGCAGTGGTTACCACTGCCATGTGGAACAGCAGAGCCGTGCCTGTTTTTACAGGAGGCAGACCGACAAAAGGAGATTCCACCACAAATCAGACTCAGGAGGTTCCCAGAAGGAGCATTAAGGGCTGTCTGAAGCACGTCCCCCACAAAAACCCACCAAACCCAGCGCCCACAGTTTCCTTCCTTTTCCCATTGGGATCATCCATCTCCACGACTGACCCACCACTTCTTTCAGCTCCAGCTGAGCCTCCTTTCTTTCCCGTGGTCCTTCTCCATCCCACGTGGAGCACCAGACCCTCTCCCACCACCACTCCCACTGCAGCTGCCACGCTCTGGGCACACACCACCCTTACTTTCCCACACAATAAGCTTCCCCTTCCAGGACTGCTTCACTCCAGGGATTTTTTCCAGCTGCAAATATTCTGGGTGAAAATCTGCAAGAGGAGTCTAAAAGTCCCGGAGCAAGAAAAATCTAATTTCAACGTTGGCAAGATTGAATAGGAAGAACACAAAATACGTGACAGGTGAAGGTGTTCCCTCCCCCTTCCAAGGGTGTCTGCACACTCCCACAGAAATGGAAATTCCACTGGGTGACACAGGCCTGTGAATAACACTGCATTTTAAGACTAAAAAAAAATCCCATACAAAACCTAAAAAAGCCTTTCTTGTTCTTACTTTTCCCTATACAATTTATAGAGAGAGATGATAAAAACAGAGATATTACCAAAACTGCATTCAGAAAGAATATTCCTAAACCCCTTTAACAGCCAGGGATATTTCAGTACCCCACAGGTCCTTATTATTACTATGCCACTGTATGAGGATGCTTTATTTAATAAAAAAATACATGCATTTTGGCCATGCTGGACTTGCTCTGCTTTCAAAAGCTTACACTAATTCTCCAGTTGTTCCAGCACGGCTGTAAATGCTTTCCTGCCCTCAAAGTGAGAACTACTAATTGCCAGGTTACTCCTGACCACACGACATCAAATTAATCACAAATTGAACCGTCTTTCAGAGGACAGGTTTCTACACACCAAGTCCTGACCCCCAGCTCCACTGACCCACCATCAGAAGCTGCACACGTCAGAAGTTTAGATCAATTTTAAAATTTTAAACAAAACCATGGCCATTGAAGGTCTTACTCAGGAAAACACATAGAGGATATAGGTTTAAGATTTTAAATATGAAATATTTTAGTATAGGGAATTTTGCCCATTAATTGCTAGGCAAACAAAACACCAGATAAGGCTTGTGTGTGTAAACAGAAGTAGCACAAATGTATGCCAGGTATTATACAGTATATGCTAGAATACTACCCTATTCTCACATAATAATTACCTACTGTTATAAGAATATATTTTATTATTACATAATACTAAATTACTATCTCTAACAGATAGTAATAATAAAAGTATCCTAATCATGTAACAGGGAATGGAATTTGCATTTTTGCTTTGGATACAATTTAAAAGAGAAATTAAATCCCACACTTTAAAAGCTTAGTTAGCAGTTAGTTAGGGAAAAAATTGTAAAACGTGCCAAATTATTAATCAAAACATTGTTTTAAAATACGTACTTGTGGCAAGTAAATTTACCAGCAATTCTCAAGTTTATGTTCTAATGAGAAATGCCATAAAATTTCAGTCAGTGCACTGTGAAATGTATAGAAAATAAAAATACTAATTCCTGCAGAAAGCAGGGCTTTAAATGCCACATTAGCTATGGAACAGCAGGGCAAGAGTATCATTTATTCCCTTTGAGGAACATACATTTTAATTTACGTTTTCAGGCAACACGGGCGTTCCTAATGAATCATTCCAGCGAAACGTTTCCCGGCACAAAAAAGCTTCCCGAGATTAACCCTGCACAACTGAAGCACTGGGGCTCGTCTGGAATCTGTTGAAGTCAGTTTTGCATCTTAATCCATGCAGCTTCAGATGGCAGGCAACAAGGCAGGTTAAAAATAAAGGCATCGAGGCCGCTTTTAAGCACAGAGAGGACTCGGATGCGGTGCGGAGAGCGAGCACTCGGCAAGGATATGCCCCAGTGTACTTAACTCCACTGCTTTCCAGGGATTCTGCCCTGCTGGAGGAAGGCAGCAGGGAAGGGAAGTGTGTTAGTAGGTGTGGTGTGCCCTTCCAGGCACAGGGCACATGCAGCACATCACCTGCCTCCTGCACACCCTGCAGCACGTGGGGGAAGCGGGCAGGGACAACAGAGACACCCAGAAAACACCAACAGCGGGCACAAAGACACGGGCAGTGACACCAGAGCCCTGGAATCTTCCCCGGGTGGAGCACACGGAGCAGGGACGAAGCAGGGCGTGGGGTACAGGTGCTTTGGGACACCTTGGTGGGTTTCCAGAGGTATCTCTGTGCTGACATTCCGAGCAGCTGACACAGGGCAGGGAGCCAAGACAACAGGAAGACTCTAAAATTAGCCCCTTCCACCTACGTTGGGCAAATCCTGCTCTTTCAGATTCACTCATGACCTTCGTGGGTGAGCAGGGAAGGGAACACACCCCGACCTCTTAAAACACAAAACATCCTCTACAGTCACCTCTGTCGACTTGTCTAAAACAAGTACCTAAATGCTGAACAGGAAATAGGTGAATTCAAAGCTGTCATTCCACAGGCCAGATGGACAACTTCCATATGGCACGTGGAATATACTGACTGCAGTGTATTATTACCAATTTGGGCCTCTTTACCATGAGATTTTAGGCACTAATTGTGGAAAATTTGATCAGGGATGATTTGTTGCACATCTGCATGAGAGGCAGTTTTTTCCATCAGCAGTAGTTTTTAAAAAACAAAAAAAAATAGCAAGAAAGACATCATTTCACAAATAATCAGAAATCTGAATCATAACCACATGTAGAGTTATAAAACAATAATGACTGTCTTCTGAGCTTATGAAGCAACACATGGTTGATGTAATTAATATCAAAGTAACTGCAGAGGTTGTATCAACACCAAGGATAGCTGCCTGCAATATCCTCTACCTTTCTACCTTATTAAACAAAAACTCTCATGTCCAGCTCTCAACTCTGTATTCTCAAACACCCTCTTAACACTGGGAGATACAATTTTGCAGACCAGTGCTTAAAAACCAGCAGCTCCCAAGAAGGAGCCCTGTGCAGTTCAGCATGAACAGAAGACCACGTTTTCCCAGGTGACTCCAAAATCCCATTTAAAACAATTAACCCTGCCCCACAGAAAATGACAGGTTTTTCTTTTGTCCTGAATGACTGTGAAATCACCCATAAATAAAGAGCAGAGTGAGGAAGCCAGTGAGTCACCTAATTGTCCACGGTTTGTCTGGGGGAGAGGCGAGTGGCCGCTGGCACAGGGCAAGTTACCTGTCTGTTTGTGACTGGCACAGACATTTAGGAGTCAGGGGACTGAAAGGCTTAGCTGAGTCCAGCACCTCCACTTCCCATGGCTGTGCACGGCACATGGTCTTGTGCTGTGTGAAGTTGGACCAACTAACAGGTTTATTCCCTAAAAAGGAGCAGTTTCCTTGTATGATACAGGCAGATTATTCAGGAGACTAAAGGAAATAGTACTTCTGCCTCCTACTGCCATCAACACCTGCTGTTCTTTAGTCTGATACCATAAAAAAGTCTACATAAAACAAACACACAAGAAAACCCCCAAAGAAAGCAAGCAAGCAAAAAAATCCCAGTCCATTCCCAAGAAGGGCAAATATCATATTCAGGGAACAGAGAGACTCACCCTGGTTTTGGCATCGATCTGCCCTCCGCGATCCAACAAGAGCTTCACCATGTTTGTGTTTCCCCTTTTGGAAGCCACATGCAGTGGGGTGATTCCATTCTACACCATGAAAAGAACAAACCATGAGCCGGATGGATTTGGAGGTGTGTAATGGGGGCGAGCTGGGGATCGGATCACAGAAAATGAGACCATCACGTTGCAGAGAGGAAACAAAAATGTACTCGAGCATCAGAGCTGGGCACGCACCAGATAAGCTAGAGTTAGTAATTCCTTTCTAAGCAACACTCTCCATTGCTTTGGGGTCCTCGAATGGACAAAGCAGGGCACCTGCCCAAGCAGCACACACCGCAGTGCCAGGGCCAGACAAAGGCATACACACACACACACCAGAGTCCCAATGAGCCAATAGTCACAAAACACTGACGCCTTTAAATCACTGCCACGTACACAGAGCACACAAACGCATCAGGAGCAGGTCCCTGCGTAGACTCAAAGTCCTTGAAAATGCTTGGTGTGAGCGAGGAGGTTATAGCAGCAGCTACTCCAGGCTGCACACGGGAGGAGGACAGTCTGCAAGGCAGAACCCTGAACTAACTCAAAGCGTGTCTGGCAAAACCAAGCAGCAAACACGTGGTCCAGATGCCCTAACTCAAGCTGTGGAATATCCAAGAGCCAAAGGACTGTAGTAAGCAGCTCTGCAGTTGTTTACCATACCAGAGTTTATGCAACGGCAATGCACACAATGGAGTTTTCAAAACGTGTTTACGTGTGGGAACATCAAATTAAATGGTACAGGGAATACTGAATACTGGAGAAGCCAATCGATCCTACACCGATTTCCAGAGTGCGTCCAACAGACAGAAAAGCTGAAGTGAGCTGAGACATTACGAGAGCAGGAGCTTTCTGGAGCTGGTCAAAGGAGCCTGCTTCCCCCAGCTGGTCACTACCCAACTCCCAGGGCCCCCAGTGCATTGCACGGAGACCACCTTTGAGAATTACTGCAAAAAAAGACGTCCTTGACCACAACAGAATTCCACATGACCGCGCTCCTCGCTTCGCTCAGCCCTTGACTAAGAGTTACACAAACCCAGCGCCGCTTTCAGGCTGATCCGAGTGAGAAGACAAAGGGGTGGGCCCGTACCCTGGCGGTGAAGTCGACGGCAGCTCCCCTGTTGAGCAGCAGCGTGGCCACGTTGACGTTCCCGTAGTGCGCGGCGATGTGCAGAGGTGTGAAGCCACTCTGCAAGGGGAAACAGCTCTTGTTAGAGAAATCAGCTTACGCACCATAATCAACTTAACTACAGCTTGATTTTAAACCTGCTGGTAAGCAAATGCACTGTGTCATTCTAGCCAGGCCATCTAGACTGTAGCACAACCTTTCAGTGCAGCTTTCACGTGAGAGGTTACCAAAAGTGCTTCAGTTTTCATTCTCCAACTCAGCCTTCCGCATCAGTGCCCAATAAGAGTAGTTTTCACCACAGAAAATATTAATATATTAGCCATTCTTAAAGAAAATAAAGGAATTCTCCTTACAACAATTTGGAAGCAACACAGATCTTGTGGGCTGTATCTGTTTACTGGGCTTGGATAGATGCCCACAAAGTTGCTGGACTCTCACTTTACTGCTCTTAGAAACAGAGACAGCACATCTCCTTCTGGGTTGTTTTTTTTTCTTTTTTTTGGAAAGCAGTAATTATTCAAAACGTAATCCAGGAACTTGGTTTACATAAGAAACTACTTCGCAGAATAGCAAGAGAATCATAACTATTTATGTTTATATACAATTTGGATCACAAAGGGTCTGAGGCAACCTTGCCATCTATAAATGAGAAAAACCCACAATTTACTCATTGTCTTTTGAACGCTAGAAGGTGAAACCTGCTCCGGCTACGAGATGAAGAATTGCTTGACAACAACATAAAAAAAGATTAAATTTTCAGAAAGTAGGACACAGAGCAAGCTTTTAGCCTCATAAGTAATTCGAGTAGAAAGGGCCTTGCTTTTGAGGTTTCCCTGAAGAGCTTTACAGTGATTTGATTGGATCTCACTGATAGTTACAGAAAGAGAAATACTTCTGGCTCCTCGACTGCAGCGCGTTCTCAGCTGGGTTTTGCTCCTGTCAGTGGACAAACCTCTCGTGGAACAAAGGAGGGCAGGAGAAGCTCCCACCCCTCACCCTGCCCATGTGTGAGCACACAGCGAGGGGGAGGCGCCTCCCCTGGGGGCAGCTGTTCATAATTCATAATGTATAATTCATAATTCATTCCCTGCTCCGACAGAACAGCTCCATTATTCAACAGCAGCCCTTCAAACACCGACTGCATTCTTGGAAATCACGCTTTCCCCTAAAAGTGGCAGTAACATTTTGGGGAGAAATCCCCATTCCAGCCAATCAGACCCATGGTTTTAAGTGGAAGGGCTTGGAGGGGTGGTTCCTCCAGACTCTGTATGAGAAATTTATTACTCACTGCAGGTAAATTCTGATTGTGTGCTATCCCTCGGGGCTTTGCAAAACTTTACGGAAAAGATCATAATAAGAACAACGGTGAAAAGAAGCAGATGCCCTGTTTTTACCTGTGGGAATTTGATTACACTTTTTATTGGAAAAGATGGAAAATTAATTTTACCATTATTCTGGCTGGGCCAGATACTTTGATTTAGTTATGCCAAGCGAGTGCATTTTCATAATTAATGAAATTGAGCTAAAAAAGCATCTTTATCCTCTTAGCTCCATTACTCGCTTCAGACTTCTTTGAACTGATGTGAATTCTCAAGAGTTTCCTTCACCAGTGACACAAATAAAGAGAAATTCTAAGACAAAGGATGAATAAAACCAGGTTTGCAGACTCACAAATTTCTAGGTGTTAAAAAAAGAGCCATATCTTCCCTTTTAGCTTTAAATAATAAACAAATATTGCCACAGAGCAAAGAAAATAACCATGACAGAAAGAGTAATTAAAAATGGTTCATCTCGGTACCTCAGTCGTCCTATTCACCATCATCTGATGCAGCGCGGTTTGGGAGAAAGAGGAACAATGTTAAAGACTGGCCGCAAAACCAAGGACTATTGTTGCTGTTACTGAAGTGGGTTACGCTGTTAATCACGGCACAAGCCACTCGAGCATGCATTAAGTTTAAACACCACCTATGCTCCCGTGGGCGACAAACCAGCAGCCATCCTGCTCGCCAAAAGCCGGTTCCCCAAAGACCAGGGAGGCGCGGGGAAGGAGCGGGCGGGAGTTACCGCGCGGCGCTGCCGGTGGAGGAGCGCTCCATACCTTGGACTGCACGTCGGCGTTGTGGTCGTTCTGCAGCAGCAGCGCCGCCGACTTGGTGTCATCCTTCCTGGCGGCGATGTGCAGCGCCGGCAGCCTCACCTTGCCCTTGGTGTCGTTCTCCAGCAGGATGGCCACCGCCTGGTTGTGGCCCTGCTGCAGCGCCACCGCCAGAGGGGTGAAGCCGTCCTGGGGGGCAGCAGAACAAGGGGTGCTCAGCACAGCCTCTGCTCCTTGCCAGCCGTTCTCCACAGCGTTTTTACCCTTGCAAACACCTCCAAAGGGCTTTCAGGCACCTCCGACACCTTCAAAAGGCTGTCAGGCAACTCACATGCTCTCAGACACCCCTTCCCCATCTCAAAACAGCCTTAAAGTCATATATGAGAAAAGAATTATTCTACAGCGTCTCTCTCAGTTGCTTTCCATCTTAAAACAGGCTACAAAGCATATTTTTAGCAATTTTTTTGGTAGATTTAGTGAGCACTGAACAAAGATGTGGAAAATGTACAGGGAACCCATTTCTGAATATATCACGTCTCTGGATGCATTTGCTGCTGTTCCCATTCCAAGTCACACAGGGACCATAAGGCAGGAAAGCCTGACCATGTTTAGAAATTCATTCTAATTTGAAGGAGGGAAATACCAGATTATCTGCAGTTTTTGGAAAAACAAAGAAAAAATATCTGACATTCATAGTTTTAGCTCTGTTTTAAAATGAGTTTCAAATTGTCTTGTTCCTCCACACGTGCCTGGGATGGTCAGTGCCGTAAAATCCATCACACAGTCACAGCTTGCTTTCCCGGCTGAAGTACTGCTTGCTCCCAAATACTTTATTTCCATTTAAAACGGAACCTCCCTCTGTAACTACATGAGAAATAGGACAGAACTGCTCTGGAACAGGAACATGGAAAGACGATAGAATAACAAAGGCCAAGTTCGGAAGGAATGAGAGCTGACATATGCTGAAAGAAACATCTGAAGAATTGCCAGAGCCATTTTTCCCCTTAGCAATGGAATAACTTTGGCTCCCCATTGCACTGAAGGGAGGGTAGGTGTGCTGTAACAGCGATACCGCTGCGGTTTCTGCCTGTAATAGAGACTCAAGTCTGGGCACTGAATTAAAAAGGGGCGAACAGCTGATGAAACAGCTGAACTGTAAAGATAATTCTGAGATTGGGGCTACATAAGGTGTTGAAATGGCTTAATGCATTTGCCTTTCGCCTCTGGGAACATGAGAACAAATCCTGGATTAGAGGCCCTGTGAAACTGAGCTCATCCTTACCCTCCTTTTGTACCTAGGAGCGTGTAAGCCCGAGAGGAAACGAAAGGCACTCACAGGCAGTGCAAATTTCAAAGCTC
The DNA here is from genome assembly GCA_013396755.1 of Sclerurus mexicanus. Taxonomy (NCBI): domain Eukaryota; kingdom Metazoa; phylum Chordata; class Aves; order Passeriformes; family Furnariidae; genus Sclerurus; species Sclerurus mexicanus. Next base: position 752,394 of record VWZF01000741.1, read on the forward strand.
CAAAGACGAGATCACCCATTTGATTTGCACCATTTCACCCTCCACCCTCTCTAAAAGGACACCACTCATCCTGCATTTTCTCTCCTATTGCCTCTGGCAAGCACGGCTGGCCTCCCATGGGGAATGCCAATCTGTGATGCCAACCTGAAGGTGCTTCTCCACGTATTCCAGCGGCACCCACAGCTCAGGCTGCCATCACACCTTTCTGAATGTACTTTTTCCTCAGCCTGTTCACGAGGTGAACTCTGGGAATGGATGGTGGCTCAGGAACATGCACAGGCTAATGGACACCACCACCTCAGCAACACCTGAGCTAAAACTGACCTAGGTATGCAATAAGGAGGGTGACAGCCTTTGCTTTCCAAGCTACAGAAGGGAGAACTGACCTTTCCCAGGCAGCAGACAGACCTGGAATCAGGTGCAGAGTGGGGATATTTTATCTTTTTTCTCTCCTATGCTTTTTTTTTTATAAAATCAAACTATAGTGTGACTTGTTCACACGAATCCCAACCATCTCGGCCTCACAACTCCTGTGAGCTGACTGAACTCCCAGTGCACCCGGCCAGCCCAGCCGGCAGCAGTCAGTGGGAGAAAGGCTGCCAGCAGGTGACCATGGCCTCCCTCACCAGGAGTGTTCCCCACCTTGCCTGGCACTCAGAGCTGGCAGGGAACGTGATCACCCCAGAGGAGAGCATTATTTCAGGAGCTGTCATCGGATGGGACAGCATCCACTGAGAGAGGGGACAGCAGAGCAGCTGCTAATGGAAGGAAGGGGAGCAGAAATGCACTAGCATTTCAAACTCATCCCCCCATGGAGGCAATCCAGAACGGGAATGTTTGTGGACAGACTAGGGGAAAGTAATAAACGTGAGGAAAACCTCTGAGTGGAAGGGAACTTCCCTATTGCTGCTTCACATGGCACGAACAGGAAGATGGCACACCTTGCAGCACAGAGCCTGTTCACTCACCCCCTTGGCTTGCAATAAAAGAACATTTGGCAGACTGAGAGCAAGAGAGGGAACGGAATGAGCACAGTCCTCATGACCGAGGAGAGTTTTCCCCATTGTCCTTTAAATGCCCCTTTAATTATTAACTACCTGTTGGTAATAATTGTGTTTTGTGCCATGTTACACCACACACACAGACACCCCTCTGGACGCAGCCCACACAGTCCTGACTTCAGGCAATGCCAACATAAAGACAAGGAAAAAGATGAGAGAAAAACCCCTCACCTCCGTAGCTGTGCTTTGGTTGGCTCCATTCTCCAGGAGGTATTTCACCACCTCAATGTGGTTCTCCTGAGCTGCCATGTATAAGGGAGTAAAGCCATTCTAGGGAGAACACAGGAGAAAAGGTTAAGGAAAGGGAATACACCAGCAATGACAAACCACAAGTAAATACTCGGCCAAAAACGCATTTGTGGTTTTTTAACTGAAATACTGTAGGTGTGTAAGCAGAACAACTTTGTATTTTTAACTTAATACGTTTAATGCCATTTAATCCCACAGAACTCCACGTGCTTTCACACCCGATTTCTTCTGACACATCTTCTCAGGAAGCAGTGGACACAGTAATTATTAATACAGCTATTCCCTGCTGATAGCGCTCAGGGGCTGCAAAGCTGGCAGCAAGGTTTTATGAAAGCTGACAGCAAAGCAAGAGTTGCCCCCACTTATTACACTTACTTAAGCAAAGACGTCAGCCCCTGGAGACCACCAAGTCCGAGCCTCCTGACAGGAGATGGCAAAGCCTGAACACCCCACATCACATTTGGCAATACATAAAACATTGCAAATCACCCAACACAAAGGAACTCAGCTTTGCAGAGGAACAACTGCATCTGACCATACAGCAGGTTCATCTATCATTTAATTAAAAACATACATTACAATGTCTGAGAATTATTGAAATAATCTGCTCTGCATAAAACAGTGATTTCAAAAAAAAATTCTTCTGAGTTAAGCGACCTACAGATTCATGAGAAATGTAAGTTCTTCCCATTAAATACTTTAATGCAAACAATTTTAATTCATTTCCTACGAAATCCTACTGAAACACAAGCACGTCAGTGAGCTGTCTGCCTGATTAATAACTTAGAAGAGTTTTTAGGATTGCTGAAAAGACCTTAGAGAACTCTTTAATATTGTGCAGACTACCATGTAACATAAGAGGACATGATCACCTATACTTCTGGAAACATTCCTCTGGCTGAGAATGGCACTTTTAGATGGAAAATAAACGCTAAACCAGACTTCAACACGCAGTTTATTTGGGCTATTATTATCTTGTGTGGTGTCACACTGAATGACGGGGTCAGAATTAATGCAATGATAACGAAAAACCTGCTTTCAGAGAAGCCAATATTCCTCTTTCTAGCAAACCTGCTGTGCAAACATTCCAATAACTTTCTAATGAAATGAAATCTCATTTTTCAGCTCCCAGATAACACAGAGGTTGCAGAATTGATGCCTTTACAACCCCCCTCTGTGTTCACAAATGTGGAAGAGTGTTCAGGCAATAAACAGCATTGATGTTGTGGATGCCACGTGACACATGCCACAGATGTTGTAGCAAGTCTTTTAATACTGCTTTGCATAATATTCTGACACTTCCACTGACAATCTTGGGACAGACCATTAAAAAATGGCACCCAGGGAACAGTCAGCAGCAGTTCAGTGCTACACGGGGGGATGTATTTTGAGTGGCCTTGCACGGGAGTCAGTTATTACCCAATACCCTCAGAAATCACTCAAGGAGGGAACTGAGTGCTCTTATTACAGTCACAGACGGCATGTTCTGCAAGCCCACCACATCACAGGACCACCATTTCAAACGTACCCGTAACCCTGGAGAAAAAAAAGCTACAAAATTAATTTAGTAAGGACAAATACAAGTTTCTCCACTGGTGCAGGAAGAAAACTCTGCACACAGGGAATTGGTGAGTTAGAGAAGAACTGTGCAGAAAAGGACCCGAAGGTCATGGTGGTCTTCCAGAGGATCAAGGAGCTCATTTTGCTGTAACAAAGGCACAGAAATGAATCTTCCCAAGGAAGTAATTTTTCCTTGAGAAAAGACTAATAATTGGTGGTGTTCTGTCAGTAAAGAGCAAACGAGGAAAACAAGGTAACAGCCCTTAAAGAGAAGAGCAAAGATCTGTCCTGCATGATCATGATGACTTAAAAAAGCACAGAGGTTGCTGGAGGGAAAACTCAAATTAAACATCAGGAAAAGCCTCTTCACATTCAGGTGAGTCCCTCCTCCCAGATCACTGCTCGACCTGGGGAGGGAAGAGATCCCAAACAAAAGGAAGGAAAGCTGCTCAGGGTGGAACCGGTGTGAGCTGGCGCTGGGAACTGGGGACAGATTGGATTCTTCTGCACTGCACTTGGGCACGGGAGCACAGAGGAACCTGCAGGGAACCCAGTTGGCTCACTGGGGCATTCTGCCTTTCCACTCCGGAAAGAAACAACACGGCAACCTATTAGCCATAACTAATAGTAATTTTCCACCTGCCTCATCAGCATTTTAATACTAAAGTCTCATCTTCTAGGCGTAATACATGCCATTTGTAAAGTCCTCCCAGCACTGAATATTACAAGGATCGCATCAACTAATATGAATTGGGGGAATATGACAATTTTCAAGCTAGAGTAAATCAATTTGCTTAAAAGCTTTGAAGAATCTTTTTTTTTTTACTATTTTTTTTAATTAAGTCCCTGTTGCTAGAACAGAATTAGAATCTATAAATCCTGGATTAAGAGACCATAAACAACGTGTATAGGACTTCATGATTTTAGTACCAAGAAGTAGTAAATGTTTTTCCACACAGAGATCCAGAAGAGTGTCCACTGTATCATCCCTGTGCAACAATCACACCTGAAACTGCAGCAATCGGGGTAAGGAAATTATTGCACCTAAAATCATAGCCTTTTTTTTTAAACTCAGTCTTTACTTCTAGTCTAAAACCACTGTATATACTTTCTTGAAATCTGGCTTATTTGAGGAATTACAACAACATGCCAAGACCTGGATGCAAAGCTGCCCATACTGATAAGCTGGGAAAAAATGCCACTGCATTTGTGCCCCTGGCAAGGTCAAGCCTGATTTTCTCAGTCTGCTTTCAGAGAAGCTCTGGTTTCAGAGTTCTAATTGCAGAGTCCCTGACCCCACAGCCCCGGCCCTTGGCCAGAGAACTCCTATTTTAGGATTGCCAATATGCCTGCTCTCCTGGCAGGGCTGTGCCCAGTGGGACTCCCTGGCAGCCCTGCTGGGCTCTGCCTTCTCCCACCTGGCTGCTGGTCTCCAGGTGTTCCACACCTCCTCCCGCCCTGCCTGCCTTCTGGGATCCATCTGTCTGTCTGTCTGTCCCCTACACAGCAAGTTTGTCTCTCCCAGACAGTCCTGCAGCTGAATGGAATTGCCCACACAAAAGCACATCATCCCAAGTCTCCTTCCCTTTTGCCCGTGTAAAATCCCTCTCCCAGTTTCTCCGCTTTCAGTTTCCAAGAGCTCTGTGCCAGCACTTGGGTTCTTGGTTCTGCTCCTAGAAATCTCCAGATACCAGATGTCTCCAAATGGAGCAGAACACCTTTTCCCTTGACTTCTGTTTCACTGTTTCAAAGTGTCCTCTACCAAATCCATGGCATGCTGGTTAGTGGTTTTCCATGGATGATTCTTCCCTCAGCATGTGGAACAGGACGGAGAGGGTTTACTGGGCATGGGGTAGGGAACAATTATTTCAATAAATTTCCCTTCAATTTGTGGCCCTGTGACTGTATAAACACAGCCCAGAATTAGAGCAAAAATACTGACTGTGACCTGAAAAAGGAGAAATTAACTATAATGTGCAATCATGTCACATTTATACGTTTACATTTTGTGCATCATCTGAAAAATCGAAATTAATTGTATAATGATATATAACATTCATTTCCAAACAATGGTTTCATCAGAGTATTTATGGTGAGGACAGAGTACTCCAATTTCATTACCCTTACAAATGTGAACTGCAAGATGTTTACTGCTATAACATAAAGTCAGAATGAGAAATTATCACTAAATGGAGTATATTTCATACTCCATTCTTTCTACTACATTCACTGATTTACTGGCTAATTGGGGAAAATGAGTAGCTCTCAATGATTCTTCAAGCTATTAATGCAAATTGGCAAGTCTATCTATGACTCAGAATTTGTATCCTTAAATTTTGCCCGAGCCCTAGTGAAGAGCACAGGCTGAAGACGCAGAGGGATTTTTGGAGCGCTGAGGAAACCCTGCAGTTCCATGTCTTTCATGGCAGGCTCACAAGGAACCTGGACTCCCTCTTTGCATGCAGTACTGAATTATCAGAGGTGGACTTCATTGTCCATATACCCACAGTATTTATACACCAGACATCTATCTGTCATCATACTGATAAAGAAAAGAGATACAGCATCTCTACGTTTTGCCCCCTCGAAGAGGATTCATGAGCCTTAGCAACATACCCTTCCATTAGATTTACACTGTTAATATAAACCCACACGGACAAACCTATTTTGTTTGAAAGGCCTCCAGGAAGTGCCTCGAACTGCATTAGAAGGTCACTGGGATTCCAGGAAAGACAAGAAAAACTGGCACCTCATGCAATGGTTGCACACAGGGGCTCATTTCTTCCTACTCAATAAGAAGAAATAGTGGTGCAGAGAGCGAGACAGGCTTAGATTACTCACCCAACAGCTCACACACAGTATTAGATCTGTGTGATTCATGGTCAGGTGGTAAAACATCCAGGAGATCATAGTAATTTTGGGGGCCTGCAAGTCCAATAACTGTTTCAGGATTTTTTCCTACTCTTCAAGAACGGATCCAAATCTTTAGGCAGTGATACACAAGATGACCCCCAGAGGAACCTTCCAACCTCAGCCCTTCTATGGTTCAGTGAAAAACCCTCTAACAACCCAAGCAACAAAGTAATTGTGACCAGTGAAATGTGAGAGTGACAGATAAACGCAACCCTGGGAGCTAAACTCAGAGCACACGTCTCGATAGCACCCCTAATACCCCAATTCTGGGAACTTTGCTGTGCATTGTGCTCAGAGCATTATTTTCAGCCAGCCTATAAATAAACCCTACGTAAGAGGATTGTATCTGAGCAGGAGAGATTCTCTGTATAAAAGGGTGAATTAAGGATAGATCAAGGTACCCACTTCAGCTGTTAAAGCTCTCTTTTTTGTTGCTCTTAGCGTACATCAAAATCTGCAAGTTTCATATAGCAGTAACTACCAATTATTCACCTTCCTATTTTTTTTCCATTAAAATACACTTCCTACAAAACAGACAGATAATCCACACTCTTTTTCACAAAAAAACCCCTTATAAATAATTAGAATATGATATCTATACTGGTATTCAATCAAATACGCAACTGCCAAATTTATGAAGATAAGCTAAAGGGAAATTCAGATAATTTAATTTTAAGGTGCCTAAGGAGTCTCATTTTGCTATTCAGTCAAGGGAAAATGGGCTACTCCAAAGAAAGGTTTGGAATATTTGAATCAAGAGCTCACCTGGCTGAACTGCAGCTGCAGCAGCCCAAAATTGAGGATGCAAAGGTGGATAGAAGGACAGTGCCCTTTATCACACCTACAACTGAAGGGTATTTGTGAGCACAGATTTGCCCAGAGTAAAGTGGCACATCCTGAGGGGCACAGGAAGCTACAGGATGCTGAGCTGCTGTAAAATACCCAGGAGGTGTCAGCAAATCGTTTAGGTGACAATTCTCACATCCATCACACACGGCAGATGCTGAGGGCCACAGGGACCCCCAGATTAAAAATGAGAAACACATTTAGGAAAAGGGCAGAATTAGTGGGTTTAGGAGATTCTCCTTTATTGGTGCAATCAGTTGAACAAACAAAAAAAAAGGAAAGGGTATTTTCTTGAGATGGCAGATCGTAAAACTAATTCATAACAAATAAATTCCTTTTTAAAAATGCAGCGACACAGAAGCCTACACTGAAAATAGCACCACGCCTTCAGCTGTCCCACTAATTCCCCAGTAATATAAATAGTGTTTGCCACTCTATACTTACACCATAGCAATAATGATAAAGCCTATGGCTGAGTGGTGTTGTCGGGGCTGTAGAATCTTGGTAGGATCATTCAGGAGAGATCCCCCAGGAGTCCAAGGGCAGCACAATGTGTATGACACCTGCTGCAAGACCCTTCCCTTGGCAAGTGGGATTCTAAGTCACTTCCCCGCTCGGACACTGAATTTAAACAGCACAAACATTCTGTTTCAGCAACTTCAAATACCACGATTCTCTCAACAACCGAGCCTGACACACAGCCAGGCAGAAATCTGCATGTTCCAGGCCTTGGAAATGGCATTTTTATGAGGAGGGAGCAGAAACTGGGCTGATGGAAAATAACACGTGAGAAAACACCATGCTGGCACCAGGCACAGGTGAGGGCCCAAAGGCTCAGTCAGGTTTGGGCTCTGGGCAGCCACCCAGAACTGCATTTGGGGTTTGCCTTTGGGACATGGCAAAGGAACTGCAGGCCTGGAAGCATCCCTGGATTTTCTGTTTGTGGCTGAGGGCTGGAGGGAAGACAAAAGCTATAAATAAACCCATAAATGAAGCATTTCTGTTGAGTGGCTGTGGCTCAGTCACCTCTGCACCCTCACAGACCCAGGTGGGTAACACTTGCACCCCTGTCCCTCCTGCTGGGACGCTGGGTAACTGCAGCCTCCCAAAGGTGAGGCCCTTCAAGGATAAACATCATGGACTGCAAAAAAACCCCACTTTTTGTGTAAATTAAAATCTTGCAATTCACCCCTCTATGGCACTTTCAAAGTAAATTCATCAAATAGACTAAGGCACATACTATAAATATTTTCAGTTGGCTTTCACCTCTTGTTGGTTGAGATATATAGGTTTTTTCCATTGGTCTTAATGTATTACTTTTGTTTACATCTCTCAAAATCCATATAATCCTCCAGAAGGCATTTCTTGCCTTTTTTCCCTCCCTCCAGTGAATGGATAATGGGCCTGATCCTTTATTACATTAGCAATGATGAAGTGCAGCTAAATGACTCCTCCTGATACACAGCAGCTAAAAATCTGCCTCTCTCAATACACGGATATAAAAGCATCACGCCCAGCTGGTGGAATTAAAACCTCTTTTCATAACAGAGCAGCAAATACTCAGTAAAATATGCCCCATTCCAAAGGTAAGATTATCCTCACAAACCACAGGGAGAGCAATCCCTGGTGAAGCAAATCCTAGGACGCCCTGAGAGGGACAAGCTGATGGCTTCTCTGGGGGACACCTAAATCCTCCCTCTGCTTTTGAGGCAACAAAAATGTGGGCATTCAAGGAGCTCTTGCGGCTCCTTCTGGGGAAGGCACACTGCGGCTGGAAAGGTGCTGCCCCAAGGATTGCCTCAATCCCATGGGCAGTCTGGATAAGAACACTCAAGAGTCACCACAGCATCTGCCATGTGTTGGCACAGGGAGTGGTGACCCTAATGGGGGCAACTTCAGCAAAAATGTTTCTTGGCTGATGTGTTCACAAAGCACTTAAAGCAGGATGTCGAGGAAAGAAAACCGGAGCGCTTTTAAATAACAAAATCAGCTTGGGGGAGGACTGATTTATCTAATCCTTGCTCTCTGTATCTGGGTCACTTTAAATAATCTGATGATTAAAAAGGAGCTCCTCCTTTTGTGAGCACGGGTCAAAACACAACCCGGCTCACGGGGAACACATTCCACCCTAAACTCAGCTGCAGGACTTTTAAAATTGAGAGGAACCGCTTCTTACTTAGGTGACTCCAGGACATGGCAGCTCCCCTGCAGTTACCAAACAGGAGCAGGCTGTATTTCCTCTTTGCCTTTTACTTTTCAGCTCTCAGTACCTAAATCACCTCACCCTAAGAGGTGCAGCTCTCCACATGAGGCTTTGCTTGACCTTGTTTGGGCTGGAGGAAGGTCAGGATGGATCCATTCCCCAAGGAATGCATGGGCAGAACAGCTCAGCATCATTGCTGCAGGGACAGTCTCCAGGTAGACTCTGTTGTTAAGATTATTGCTTGTGCAGTATCAGCACATTAGGATTCCTGTTATGGCACATCTCAGATCCCTGTACAAGAGTCAGATGGTACAATCCAACTTCAAGGGAAAGCAACAGAGACAGATTCTCATTTGTCAAGGGGAAGGGCTGGACTGACTAAATCTGGTGATGTTTCTTACACCAGGGAAAAAAGATCAGGAACCCTTATTCCTATCATGTCACATATTCCTAAAGTGTCACAAGAGTAGACACTCATTGGGAGGAAGAGCACCAAAGTAATTGCTTTTCTAATGCACAGGCAACAACTAAGAATAGGTTTGGGGTAAAGAAGTGATCCAGCTGTGAAAGGAGAAGAGCACTGGGCTCAATGAAAGTGTAACAGGGACGTGTGTGGATTTGGGAGAGGTGAGGGTCCAATTCCACTTCCATGGGTCTACCTGATGGAACACTTCAATGCTCCCTGAAGCCTTTACCTGAATTTCCCACTGAAATCACCCACCCAAGGGAATACCTAGTGCAAAAGATGACATTGCTCCATGGACCTCGTTCTGCTCTGCAAGGGAATGCAAAGCCCAAAAGAACAACCTGGGCCACCTCAGTAGATCCGTCACAGCCACTTTGCTCTCTGGTTTGCACCGTCCAGTGCCCAGACCAGATTCTGTACTACCAGTGAGTGCAGCCTGGCCAGACCTACACGAGACCAAAATCACAGTCAAATCAAGAGGAGAAATCGCAGAAATTGCTTTTTCACTTGATGGTGCCCATCTAGATCTGCTCACTGAGCTATGAGCGGAGGCAGCCAAGCGAAGGGTTTATAGACACTCATTATACAAATATATTTACTCCAGCAATACTTGCAGCAAAAGGCAATTCTAACCGAGCCCAGGAACTGCACGCTTGCCCAGTTCTAGGGGGAGATACGCCAGAATGGCCAAAGCTGCTGGTCTTTTGTGGGTGTGCCCTCCTTTGAGCCACTGCCTGAAACACACCAGAGGAAGATGTGAGCTCCCACACCACGCAGATGCAGGTCAGAGTGGAGTCACTCAATTAGTAATCACCATGCAATTAGGCTTCCTATCAAAATAGAAATTACTTTTCTAAAAATAGCAGCGATGACATGTTAGCTCAAAAGAAACAGACTTTTTCAAAAGAGGAAGAGGAGCAAAACAACAGCTCTGAAGGGCAAAGCAAAGTAATCTAATAGAAAGCCAAAATCCATAAAATCAGAGCCCTGAATGCTTAACAGCCTCAGATAGCACAGATGGGGGTTGTAATCCCAGTGGTTACAGGGGTTTTAATAGCATTTTCTGAGATAATTCTGTTATTTCGTTGTGGCAAGGAACTGGAAAGCGAGTGTGGCGTTTCAGATGTCACTGCTCATAAGTTCGGATAAAGGCCAGTGTTTTTATGCAATTTAATGGAGAAAATGAAGGCAAAAGCAATAAACTGAACAAGCTGGAGTTGTGACTATTCTTTCAGCTCTCAGTTCACCATCAGAGAAGAAATTCTGTCACTGTGGCACACTGTCATCGCTGGAAATGAGAACAGCCCTGACAGACCCCGAGTTCTGTAGAGAGGCAGTGATCGAGCAACGCGAGGAACTTCCCTGGCATTAAATCACTCCCAGCAAACGGCAGCTCACAGGGGCCTGGAAAAACACAGTGTGAACCTGCAGGGACACCGAGGAGAGGAGGTCAGATACCCCAACAGCAACTGCTACCCCTGGGAGGCTCAAGGGGCACGGTACAGCACCTACTTTATAAAATGGAACCGAGGCAAAATGTAGAAAGAGAACCTGTATTCAATTTCACCTCGGATTTGTAGTTTTGTGCATTTCTCTTTCTCAATTAACATCTTGCCTGATAGAATAATTTTCTCCTCATCTTTTCATCAATGACATATTTCCTGACCAAAAACTTAGTATTTGAGTACTTGAGCACATTCTGTTCAATCACTCTTTTTCCCTTTTCCTACATAACTTCATCTTTTATGACCAGCTGTAGTTACAAGTTTGACCCTTTTTAAATCTTTAATCATAAATCACGTCTTCTCTTTATTAATTTTGAAGCTTTTGTGTTTCTTCTGGTTTTTTTGTTGCTAACATTTATTTTCTATGACGTGATTCTTGGCATGTCAACGCAACCTTGAGCACAAAGGCAGCACTCACCATCCTCATCCCATTCGTGGAACATTAAAAAAACTACTTTATCATTAAAGGACACCTTTCCCTGGAATTCCTCCTTGGCAGCTGCACCAAGAACATCCTCTGAACATCTCCTGCCTGAGGAGGAGAGGTAATCCAGCTATTACCCATCTTATCCATCTCTACTAGAGAAGCACAGCAAGCCACAAAGACACAACCCAAAGGCCCAAAGCTGGATGACACCACTTTAAGGGCTCACCCTGCCAGCCAAGTCAACAGGATTTGTTTAATTAAGACAGTGTGTCACAAATCCAGGACATATGTACCCCAGCAGTTTGAATTCATCCTGTCTGGAGGCGACCAGGGAGCAGTCATGGGGGGAAAATGTCCTCCTCCACCACATTAATTCAATTAAATCAAGTAGCAAATGCCTGTTAGCAGCTCTCTATGCATTACACAAAGCAGCCAGTGCTAAGCACAAACGTGTTTCAAACCAGAATACTCTATAAAATAATACCTGGGAAAACATTTTCCTATTCCAACTGGATTTTTTTTTTTAATTTAGAAAATCTCGTTTATTTCTCCAGCAGAAACAAAAGCCTTTATGAAGACTTTTTAAGGGGTAATGCTTCATGAAAGTACCATTTTTCACAATTATTCCTCCTCTGCTCAAAACCCTAACATTAAAGACAGTATTTTATCTTCCAATACACATGAAAAGGCTGATAAATGTATGAAGAAACCAACGAGTTTGCTCATTATGAAAGGAGCTGGCCAAATTGTTGAGCAATGGAAGTACAACATCTCTTATCTTTAATGGGAGCAGAGCACGGGCAATAATTGAGCATCAGCTGTCCCGAGACAGCACTTTAGGACTCATTTTGGGCCAAGGAGAATTACACCCCAATTCAAATGTACATCACAAACCTCTGACTGAAAATCTTCCTGACCGTGCAAGAAAGGAGTTCAGAAGCCCGGAGTAAGTTATCTGCGCATTTTCAGCCAAAAAATAACCATAAAAAGCAATTGCATAAACGAAGCTACTGAAAATTATATTCTTCATTACTGCTGATAAAATTCCACTCAAACATGGTATTTGTACACTTTGAAAAATTCCTGAAACAAGTTATTAAAGCACGCTAGGAGTTTCTAAAACGTTTCAATCACCAACAATGTGAGTTCCTGTATCACACAACGAGCATGTAAAGACTTCAATTTGCTATTTACTTTTATTCTGCTTACCAGCGAACACCTCAATGTGCTTGATTTGTCAGGTGTGGACATTTGGAATCAGTGTCTTACAAAGCCTCACCAAATCACTTCCAGAAGAGAAAGGGAAAACAGCACCATACCTGAGACTGTGCATTAATATTGGCTCCTTCTTTCACCAGAACCTTGACAACTTCAGCTTGTCCTGCCAAGGATGCAATGTGCAGGGCTGTATTCCCTTTCTGGTGGAGGGAGGGGGAAAAGAAAGATATTATTACCCTTCTTCAGGAATCATTTCAACCAGCAGTTCTTTCTAACAATCATTTCTAACATGTGCCTGCCTGTGGAAAGGCTGAAGGCAAAACAACTTATCCCACAGGTGGTTTTTCCATTGTGCCCATGAGAGAAAAGGCTCTGCATATGATAAAGTCACTAATTTCCACAGATTTGAAAAAATCTATTTGGAGCAGTATTCATTCTCTCTAAAATGGGAACTTGTCCACTGGAAATAAGGAAAAATCTGGCATTGCCGAAAGCTTTTAATGCTTCCCCTGTGTTACTGGACAAATATTTATTTACTACCCACGGGCTTCAGCAAAGAAGACTCGGAGGCCATAACAGAAATAACAGTCTAAACATCAGTGAGGTATTTATATCTTCTCTGTTCCCCACGTATTTGACTTTTCCTTTCTGCGAATAAGCACGCGCGGATTACCTTGGTGGCAGAATCCACAGCGGAGCCTCTCTCCAGCAACTCCTGTACCAGTCCCACGTGGCCCTCCTTGGCTGCCAGGTGCAGGGCATTGAGTCCATTCTGCAAGCACAGGGCCAGATCCGTGACAAATATCACACACACATTCCTACCTTACCCTGGGATAAGAGGAACATTAGGGCTGGGGTACTGTTACACCTCTGAGCTGACTGTCTGCATAAGTCAGATATTTGGGACGTGGCTCTGTGTGACAAACTTCTCCAATAACATTTTTTTCATAGCAACAAAGACATCAAAACAAAGCGGATTTTGCGAGTATCCAGAAGGGATTCCTTCCTTTCCACCTTGGACATCTCCATGGAGCTCAGTATTTCAAAACTTGAGTGCACTTCTGCCTTCTTTTCACTGTAACCTTATCCAGCCCCCCTGAGGAATTACCAACACTGAGAAACCACAGGACTTAGCCAAATTTACACAGGATATGTCTGTTCAATCAGGATTATTCCATGCTGATGTAGCTGAACCCTGGGCTCTCCTCTGGGATAACTGGCATCAAGTACAAACCCAAAAGCACAAACAGACCAAACTGGTTGTTGGTTACTTGTGGCTTCCAAAGTGATCCCTGATCTGGTATCTCTGCTGGTTTCCAACCAAACTTTGAGGTTTCACAACCTCAATCAAAAAGGAAAATTAGTGAAACTAAAGCTAATATTGTCAAAAAAAGCAACCTAAGAAAGTCTACAGATCTAAATCCTTTCCACGTTAAGCAGGAACAGGATAATTTATCTCATATAAACGCCAGCCATGGAAACTTTACCTTCTTCCCAGTATCCCCACTGCACCCAAGGGGAAAAAATAAAACGACAGTCTACTGTAGCTGAAAGGCCAATCTGTTTTTCACCACCCTACAATAATTTTCATGCTACGTCAGGCAGGTGGCAGGAGCAGATCCTACCATTCCCTCCAGCACTCTCCTGGTTTCCACACTGACGCATCAGGAGCCATGCTCAGGGGTTTGAGTAACCAGCAGCAAGTGCAGCACTGTGTAATTTTTATCACTTTCCTCATCTCTGAGCAGTTCAGAGTCATTTCAATTGTGAACTAAACAAGCAGCTTTCTGGCTTCTATTTATCCATCCCCAGAGGCAGTTCAAGCTTGTAATGCCCAGTGGGATTTTAGGGCACTTAGCACTTCACAGGAGGCATTTGATGGGAGTGGGTCCAATGGGTTCAGACGCAGCAATCCAAATGCAGCTCTGCACTAACCCCATTTAATTCCACATCCACGTGAGCAGCACTGGCAGATTCTGTGGTCAAATTCAGCAGTGGAACTATGAGAAAAGCAAAGGGACTGAAGGAAGGCTACACTCACAGGCTGCCAAAAGCAGAGGAACACACTCTGGTAGTTAGGAAATGCTAATGAGAAATGTGGTTTCAAACCCCATTATGTGGGAAAAGCAGCAGCAACCGGATCCTCCCTAATCCAGAGGAACTCTTAACTACAGAGCTGCAGAGCCCAGGGGTGGCAGCAGTGCCATGCCCTGGATCAAGGATAAATCCTTGGCCCAAAATACATGCTGAGGTTGACCACAGTCACCAAGGAACACTGCACATGTCAGGGAATATTCTGCAGGCTGGGAGCATTTCAGAAACCTCTGATCCTCCCTAGGTTTTAATCTCAGCTGAGTATTAACTAACCATAATTACAACCTACAGTGGCTGAGAGCTTTGAAATAGTATTTTGTGGGAAGCACAGTGTTCTTCTCCTTGCTTGAGGGCAAAGATCTGTTCTCAGATCTGATCTCACGGATTCTGTCACCAACACTTTCCATGGGAATCCGAAGGGCAACTGGACCCCTCCCAGCTGTACACAGCTGATGTATTGCTCCAATCTGCTATTAACCTTTCTGACTCTTTGGGAGCAGACTGGAGCCCACAGGCAGCAGAGCAACTGCAATATTCATGGCCCTGAACGCTGCCTCTGAATGCACAAGGATGAGGGCAAGCTGCTGGTTTAGTTTGCCACGTGCCAAAGGATGGGGAGAGCAAGGCTTGTCCCGATGCTTCATGTGTAGGAATCTCCTGAAATACCTGTATTCTTGCCCCTGAGACACATATCTGCTGCTGCCACGTTAAGCACCTGAAAGCTGATGCTGCTGCATAGACTACATGAGTTTCTTTGTAATTCCATGAAAAGTTGTGGTCCAGTAAAAAGGTCACAGGAAGAAAACTCCAGCTTAAACATGGTTCCTACTATACACATTCAAACTCCATAATTCCTTAAAATAAGCAAGCTGGGGTAAGCAGCAGCCAGCTCTGCATTTTAAATGCTGAGGGCCAGCACAACTCAAGCCTTAAAGCAACCTTTGTTCTGTTCCTCCCTAATCAGAACCAACGCTGCAATTATTTCCCAGCCCACGTGGCTGATCCCTGCCACTTCTGATGATGGAATCTCAGATTTAATCAATGCAACTCCTCCGTTCCTGTCAACTGGATTCTTGCAGTTCAGAACAACAAAGGTTTCTGACACGTCCCTTTTTTCTCTCCCAGGCCCACCAAAAAGTTGGGGAGGCTGAAATTAGTTGTGTGCTAAGCAAAACTGTGCAGCACGAGGACAAAGCACACATATACCATAACTGCTGTTCTTCTGGAGGCTCCTTGGGAATTTTAACTCCCTTCAAAGAACACAAGACTAAGCCTTCCAGGCTTCGTTCCTCAAGTGTCTCCCTGCAGAGCCTTACAACCTTTATTAAATATAACAATTCTTCCTTCCCTGAAGTTTCCCTCCCTTTGAAGGCATTCATTAAGTACTGAGCATCTCAGGAAGCAAGAATGTATGCTGATGAAATTAACCCCCATCTTTCCCTACCTGAAGGGCCTGACCCCTGCTAACTCCCACAGAGTGACAAGCTGGGGTACAGCACTATGGAGGAGGATTTGCCAGCAGTGGCCACAGATATATATATGTGAAGTATTTTCCAGCCTTAACTATTCCATGATTCTACGACAAAGGAGCATAACGTAAAAACGCAATGAACGTTAGCTCACCAGCAGAGGCAGAAACTCAAAAGCAATATCACAGTCTTTGTTCAAGTCAAACATTTTTCTCTGTCTCTTTAACAGATGTCTGTCTAAGGTTGCTGCAAAGTCTCTCCTCTGGGTAAATCTCTTGGGGGAGTAAAAAGTGCATGTGGCCAAACTCTTTTCAAGAAGATTTGGGCAAGGGCACATTAGAGAGCTGGGCACGGCTGTCTCAAGTTGAAGCCTTTCCTAAAAATACCACAAAGCAATGAAGTGAATCGCTGACAAAAGAAAAATAATTTCAGACTGTGAAAAACTCTCCCTTTGTGTCGCTTTATAGCCCACGAACTCGAGAAAATGAATTAACCTAGTGGGTGACACCAAATGTGATCCTGCCGAGCTCATCATGACACTGAGCTACCTCAGGCTACAGCTGGCACTGCTGGGAGCAGGAGCGCCTTTCCACTGGGAGTGAGCCAGGGAATCAACAGCTGGTGCTTGGCCTCACTGTGACTGGAGCAATAGGCACCAATCCACCTAGAAGGAACCCAACAAAGTGAGGGCAAAGCCAAACAGACCTACATTTGAAGAGCTCTGGAGCTGGAGGCCCCCAGAACCACCCAATATTTGAATCCTGGTCTGTTCAAGGCATTAGACTTCTCATCCATTTCTAGGGATGCAGAAGACTTCTTCAAAACAAATGCCAAAATCCATCAAAATTTTCCTTCTGAGAACGCAACTCTATCACCAGGAAAACCCACAGTCTCCCGAGACAAAATGGAGCAATGTTACTTTATGCTGCCTTTGGATCTCCAGTTCTGTTGCAAAACTCAGCAGGCAGCCGGTGAACCCTCAGGCCGGGCAGGTGTTGGGGTTCAACTCTTGGGCTTCCCAAAAGCAGAGTGTAAAATTAAAGGTCGTTTGAACATGACGCAGAAGTAAGTTGTTTTCTCTTGCTGCATTACTAGGAACAACAACCACATCCTAAAAAACTGCATTTGTAACACAAGGAAAATAGCTCTAAAGGAATCAGAGATTTCCAGTGACCACCAGTTACCCAGCCTCTAAAATACCAGGAATTGGATTTTTTTAATGGACCGTTCTTAGAACAGGAGACTTTTTGTCCCCTGACACTTCTAACCCTCTCCAGAAACAGAGAATCAATGTATGAGTTTAAAATAAATGATGGTGCAATTCCATAATAATTGAACTTGATAGGAAGGCAGCACTCAACAGAGCATATTTAAATAATGTCTAATTAACTATATAGCTATGTTAGTAACTACTCCCTGTATTCAGTTTATCCAGAAATGTTTAGTTCCACCAGATTTTAGAAACAGATACATTGGGAAAATACTTAGATTACCCACAGAGACAGACCTCCCTGAAAACCCAGGATGTGAGAAACAAACACTGAACTTGAGAAAGCACCTCCTGGTGTTCTCTCTGTTCAGGAAAGCTTATCCTTAACATTCTGTACGTTTTCCCAGATGGGATCTAGTCTAAAAATAGCATTATACTGGGGGAAAAAATAACCCGCGTGTGCAAGGCTTCATTTTTGAAAGAGCACCGAGATGTCTTCAGGCTTAAAAATAAAACCCAGCCCTGCACTTTGCCCAGACTGTGCTGTGTTAACCTCTCCCCTGAGACAGCTGCAACACCAGTGCACACCCCAGTCAAGCCCTGAGGAGGAGCAGGACTAACTGGAGGGTTGCAGCAGGAGCTGCCATGGGTTATTCGCTATCCCCTAATCCCTCCAAGAGGGAACCTGCTTTATAAGGCACCAGAACTGGAGTCTGCAGGAAGCTGGAGTGCCTGTTCTTGCTGAGGGGATGGTGAGGGATGAGGAGTTTGGGTCAGTGGTCCCAAGGATGCGATGCCCCCCTCAGTTCATCCCTCACACCTGGGACCTCCCATGCCATAATCCATGTCCTCAGGGAACCAGACTGGCCGGGGCACACAGAGCAGCTTTCCCTGGCAAACAGGGCCCAAGTACTCCAAATTAGACATTATTCATAAATCTGAAGGGGTTACTTCAGCAATCTAAGAGCTCAAAACACTTCACACATTCTAGGGAATTCCTGAGTTACCTCAGTTGTAACGTCAGGCAACATTACTTAATTAAATCCTGTTAATATGGGGTTTCTTTCTGTTTTGCCCACTAATCAACCACTTTTTTCCCTCCCTAATAACATCTAGAAATGCTTTATCTATCTCAGGCCACTAAGGTAATTTCAGTCTCTCTCCTGATGTTTGCATTCACCTGGCTCTGATCTCACCTGCACAGTGCAAGAGGAGCTTTGCCACCAGCTGCAGGTGGGAAGGTCTCTCCACAGGAGAAAAATCTGCAGCAACCCTGGTCACATTCCTCTTGTAACCAGCAAAAGAATAGGAACACTGGAAAAAAATCCCTCATGATGTTCCCAAGTAATTATCATATTAACCGTACTCTGTCCTGGGGGTGAATCTCTTTGTTAACGTTGGTGCTTATAATAAAGATGGAAAATTTGCTGGATCTCTTTGAACAAAAGGATTTGAGTCTGATTTAGTCTCTCCTAACTGGGGAACTTGAAGTTTGCAGGTCATGTCCCACATAACTCGGCAAGTTTTTCCTTGACATAAGTCTTCCACTGGAAACTTTATCCAAGATAGTAAGAGAAGGATCTGTCTGTTTCCACTAAGCAGCACATGAAAAGCCCCAGCTCTTATCCTCCTCATCTTTAAATTCCTTGGCACAGACAACAGAGCTGCTCTCACTGCTGTGCCCCAACTTCCACTTGACACAAGCCTGCTTTAATCACCTGCAGCTTCCCTCCAGCAGGGAAGGTGATGCCTCAAAGTATTTCAGATAGTTCCCTTCTTACTCCTCCTTTTTCAGCAAAAGAAACAGTGGTTGCAATTCTGGGGCTTAACTCCCAAAAGGCACAGCCACTGTCCAGTTAGTGGTCTGGCTAAGAGTTAGGGGAAAGCTGGACACCACAAAGCCTGAGCTGTCAAAGCTACCCATGAAAGCAACTGCACTGACTTCACTGGAACCTCAAGACACTTTCCTGCACTGATGCAGACCCCTATTTGCATATTTATTTCAAGTCACAGC
Organism: Sclerurus mexicanus; assembly: GCA_013396755.1. NCBI lineage: Eukaryota > Metazoa > Chordata > Aves > Passeriformes > Furnariidae > Sclerurus > Sclerurus mexicanus. The sequence continues at coordinate 771,629 of VWZF01000741.1, forward strand.
CACAGCCCTATGAAATGTGATGGTTCCAGTCACTTACACACACATTGCAAATGTAGGTCCCTAAGCTGTGCAGCCAAAGTGATGGGATTTGTATGACAGACCCACAAAAGAGCCAGGCTAAGACGTTCTATCCCATTACAATCAAAGCAATGGGGAAACTTCAACGGTGTATTCTTACAGCAGTAATAATGTCTCTGGAAGGAGAGGTGGTGTGTTCAGCATAAATGTGAGTGCACATGCTGAACTGGGTTTGATCCAATGACTCCCAAAATATCCCCTTCTACAGGGCTTAAACATAATACATTAATTATTACAAAAAATCATATTAAACAAGACACCACCGAAGGGCAAGACTGAAAACATGGCTTGAGGTGAATCAAAACACCGATATGAAGGAATCCAACCTGTAAAACTAGGTTTTGAGGAGGTGCCTTGCAAACTTCTGACCTTCCAATATCTTACCTGATTGCAGGTGTTGATGTCTATTCCACTTTTCAGGTATTCCACTACTTTGTCCAGATTGCCAGCCCTGGCAGCTCGGAGAAAGCTTGCATTGCTGTCAGACTGTAAAAAGAGAAGGGAAAAAATGACCTCTAATTAGGTCCTGCTTAAAAGAAAGCACAGCTTCAGTACTGGTAAAAGGTTTCCACATTTTGTGCTGCAGGATAATAAAACAGTGAAAAACCCTGACTTTGCGTTATATTTGCATTAATTAACATAGTCAAATTAGCACAAAAGGACTGCAGACCTGTTGGAGTGAGCAAAATAGTGCAATAATTGCTGAAATTCAAACCTTAGCAAGAACCAAAAAAACCGCCCCTCCATAAATCATAGTAACTAATACTGTCAACAAGGGAAAAATAAATGCATCAGCTTGCTAGCCAGAGTTTTCTGGACGTTAAAAAACCCTACAAAAACGTGTTTCCACGTTGTGGGATGCACTGTGAGTGTGAAATGCATCGGCCCTCTGGCCTTTGGCTGTGAGGATGACGTAGAATTACAGGGGTTGTTTGAACCACACGTGGGTGAACCAGGACCAGGACTTGGTGTTCTCCTCCCAACGCCTCCAGCCCGCTCCTCTACGGATTGCAGCTCCCCAGCTCAAACCCCAGGCACAGCCACCCCTTCCCTTGGTGAGGACACCCCGAGAGCCTCCCACTCATTGCAGGCCTTTATTTCGGTCCCCCACCACGCTGCACCACCTCACTCCCCAAAGCCCGAGCCCGGCCTATTTTAATCTGCAGCAGATGGATGCCGTCAAAGCGGTTCTCCTTATAACTGCACCACGTGCCAAGACAAAAATATTCCCTTTGAGATTCCTTTCACCAAACCTCAGCACGTTTTCCACATCTTTGGCTGTCAGGAAAACGGACCTTCCCTCTAAAGAAGCAGCAGGGGAAGGGGAAGGTAAGGTGGCACAGGAATTCAGGGTGACAGAACCCTTGGATAGCTTCAGGAGCATCTGGATGAGGTTTGACTCCAGCCCAGATCCTGACAGGTACCAGAAAGATCCCTTTGAAGACTGAAGGATGGCTACGGGCACTGCACCCTCCCCCAGGATTTGGATGTGCCCACAAAGACACAGAAGTATATTTCTATGTTTAAATGTCCTTGAAAAAAATAATCCAACATGGTAAAAACACTACCCAGTATCAAATACTTGAGCACATGAGGAGTAATCTGGACATTATGGTTGGGAAAAGCATCTTTGCCCTCAATAGGGCACTGAAAATGCTGAAGACTCAAATTACAGCTAAGATGACACAGGCAATGCTTTCCAAACAGATGCTCATTTCCTTGATTCAACATTTTGTTTACCTCAAAATTAAATTACTGCACTGCACGTCACTTCAAGACAATCCCCATACACCTGAACGTCAATCACAGTGCAGAACATGAGCTTCTTGTCTACACAAAGAGCAACTCAGCTACAGAATATGTAAGTTCCCATCCCAATACCAGGTGCTGCTTCCATGATACTCAAAAGATCCAGCACTATGTTTTAAAGCTTAGAAATCCCACAAATTGGGAGCACACTCAGACCTGTATTTCTTTCCTGGTTTGCCATCTCTAATTTTTCAGTAGGCTGTCACCAGTTTGTCCTTTACCCTGTTCTTTTAAGCCTCTAAAAAGCACTTTTGTCAGTGCTACTGTCCCAGCCATTTACTCACTTTAGCACATTACAAATTCAAATCCCTTTTGACAAAATCCCCTCAGCAGGCAGCAGCAGCGGTTTCCTGCAGTCTGACCATGCCAGGAAATCAACATTTTGCATCTGTGAGCTTTTCCAATGGATTCAGTAATCTCACGGAACGTTTTGTTTCCTTACATGTACACTTCTAGCTGAATTCACGATGCTGTTTCAGTGACGGCAGAACTGAAGACAAACTGTCACCAAACTGTCACTGGAAGATGGTTTCACAGAACACAGAGCCAACGTCCTTTGCACCATATGATATTTATCACATCCCCTCTTTGCTAGGCACACACCCCCGAGGGAGTTTCTTTAGGAGTTTTACACATGTAAGCAGACCACACTCCAAAGCAAACACTTTACCAGAGGGGAAAGGAAAGGTTTACAGAAACTAAGAAGCAAAAAACCCCTACAATAATAATTAAAAAAAACAACAAAGCCTTAAGTACACTCACAGCATAAATACAAGCATGCATTTCTAAGTACCCAGTTGCCAGACACTGCATAAGAAAACACAAGAAATGATCACGTGAATACAGGATTAATTTTTTAAAAAGACTGCGAGGCTGTGGATTCAACTTCTCTCCTGCTAATTGCGATGCTGGAATTCAGCCTGAGTTTGAAACATGTATCTCAGGGAAGCTCAGTAATTAAATCATACATGGAAATTAGTATTTTAATCAAATAGTGAGAGCCCTTCCCTTCTGGTTCCTCTGTCCTCGCTCCGGTTGCCCTTCCTGTCTCATAAGGTACCACATCACGTGCCCCTTTCTCCAAGGCCTCTTGGAGAGAAGTGCAAAAATAAACCCTGAAACCATATGCTGTACCAAACCCAAAGGAATTTCTCCACGTATTCAAACTTGCCGGTGAAAACCAGCTTCATGCATAAGGAGGAAAGGCTGGGGGAGTAGGAGGCTTCAGCTTTCAGCAAAACATTATCCAAACCATCTAAATACTCACTTGAAATCATGTCTACAGAAAAACTATTCCTGCCGGCTGGATTTGGGTTTTTTCCCCTCCAAATAAGCTGAATGGCCTCAGCATGTCCTTAATCACCAATACCTCTGTGGGAAAACAGAGTCCAGCCACAAGGAGAACTGGACAATTCTCGACTGTTAAATAGTTTACTCACTGAATGACAGCAAAGCCATAATTCAAACCTCAAGTCTAATAACCACACAGTACGTTTACACCTTAATATTTGTGCTGTATGTCTATTAAAACGTGTGTCTGAGTAGTAGCAACCCTTTCAGCACAGGCTCTGGGATATACTACTTTATTTGATGGAGACAAAACGTACTGAGCTGTAACTCTGGAAGATGCTGTCCCTGACCATGAGGTGAGCAAAACCCGCTCTGTGTAAATCAAGAAACCGAAACCCTCAGCAGCGACAAAACTGTGGTGCTAAGGTGAGTCCTGTATTATCTCTGCAGGTAAAACCAGCATTAATGCCATTTGCAAACTCCACAGCTGCGAGGCAGTGTTTGTCCAGCAGCTGTTTCTATCACTAGCAAAACTCTGATGGCTTTTGAACTCTTCTTCTTGGTTAAAAGGCTCTTAATGGACTGGTGGCTCATCATGTTCACCCATCAGGGAATGCCGTGAGTTGAGAACTCGGCTCAGGGCAGCAGGAAAGCTGCACCACCTAAACCCAAGTTTCCATGGCCTCCTGATGTTATTCAGTACTTACGGAGGGAACAACAGGGATGTAAACACATCCACTGATTTCTTTTATTCCATACTTTCTAAAAGGTCAAGTCTGTGCTCCTGCCCTTGGGACAAGCAGTGAATTTTGTCCTGCTTGCCTTGGTTATCCTCTGATTTCAGGACCCATCTGTTCCAGCCAGGCACTGGATAATTGGGTGCAACTCTGAAAGCAGTGCAGACCAGGTGTTACCACTGGTGGTCACACAGCTATTTTGGGCCACTATGGAAGCTCCTTCCAGTCAGCTGTAAAAGGTGGGAATTCAGAAGCAGCGCTTTTCCTCATGGAATAGTTTCTTAAGACTTGGCAGGGAGTTCCTCAGTGTCTCACATTTTATCTGTACACTGAATTATTTTATTGCTGAGCTGGAAGTGCTGCTGATCTCCAAAGGGCACCACTGCAGAAGAGACACCAGTGCGTGCAGGCAGGAAATGTGCTTTTTTTAAATTATTTTTTGTTGTTAATTAAACTCCCAGAGCAGAGTCTGAGTCTGCAGCTCTGATACACACACCAGACCGGGAGTTAAATCTTGCACTTGCAATGGCACAGGCTCAGTAATCCAACACTGATAAATGACTTAAATGAGATAATAACAGCTATAATGGAAACATATTTTCCCAGCCTTTAATGAAATAACATTCATCTTCTGAAAGAAAATAAATACAACAGTGCTTTGCTTTCAAAGCCACTTCCTTTGCCCATAAAAATGTATGTTTTCGTCCTATTCATTTACTGGAAGCGATGAAGGAAGACAGATTAAATCGCAGATCTTGAAGAAATTTCACTATCTAAATTCCTGGATGAACAACAGGCCCAATTTTCTCATTTCAGTTTCAAAACAAGCATTTTTATCACTCAGCTTTCCCCATTCACACAAGTGCAGGCATTTCAGATCTGATTCATCCCACTGTGTACCTTTGGCTGTATAGAATTTGTTCCTAAACTGAAAAGTCCACAATTCTGAAATAGCAGCTTTCACTAAACAAACATCTTGTTCCCATAACCTCAATCATCTTCTTATCCAGGAAAAGTTCACCACTGGGCTTACAATAAACTAATGTGTGTTAAGAAATGAGAAAGACCACCAGAGGACCTGTGGGGTGTGATCACTAGAAGTTAAATATTCAGTGCCAAGATGGAGCTAACAGCATCGAGCAATTATTTCCCATCTCAGGGGTCCGTGTCTCCAGGGTGATGATGATGGCTATAAATCCAAAAAACAAAAGCACTCTTTAAGTATATATTATGCACCTGAATAATTTAAGGTGCTTTGAGCATTTAATCACAGAACACCAGGAAGGAGATGGAGAAGCTGGCACTGCTTTTACTGGCACTGAGCTGGGGCTGTGGCTGGAGCTGCCCTGCCCATACTGCTACAGACTGTGGACATGGGCCCACGCACTGGCATAAAGGCTAGGCATATTTACACAAGAAATACTGTGTATTAACAAGATGTGAAACAGCTATGAGAGGAAAGCTTTTGTGCTATACGCTGCAGAGGACCCAGGATTAAAACAATCAGGGATTTCAAATCAAAACCAGTTTGCACGTATTTAAACACGGGAAGCGATGGCCTGACCTGGAAACCTGGGACAGCACTGACTGGATTCCAAAGTGACCCTGTCAGTGTGTCCCCTGCTCCTCAGAACGAATGTCGGATCTGCTAAGGGATGTGTAGGAGCCCGCGTTACGCAGTGCCAGAGCAGGTGGGAAGAGTAATGTTGTTTGCATATATTATACATATCAATAAAAGCTTTCTTGTGTCAGACAAAGAGGCTGCAACCCAAAGGAGAGCCAGCCTGCAACAAGCTTCAAGATGTGCAGCATCCACGAGAAATTAATTTGGAAAGAGCCACTGCAAAATAGAAGCTCAGAAAATAAAACTAGGTTGAGAGATGTATGATTTATGCACATTATAAATGGCAAATGCATTACAATTCCAACATATTTTCATTAACCTGAATTGAAAGTCTTCTGCCAGTAATACTAAAATTTGCATGTAATAGTTTTTTCATACCTTCCCACAAAGACTGTTCTGAGAAAGCTGCATTTGAAATTGAGAGTTTCTTACTGCTGCTGCCAACAAACACAGATTTTTAGCAGCATGAGGAGGACAAAACTGGCCAGGTAGCAGCTTTACCTGAACACCAGTTCCTGCTCCAAACTGACACAACTGAGCACTTATTAATACTGAGGCACACTTTAATTGTCACTAATGGAAGAGCCAGGCTTCACCTATTCCAGCAATTATTTTGCTTTGATGCTGGTTTTTATATTTCAGCACCTCTGTCTCTTCTGCCAGCTCCTTGGAGTTCCAGAGCTTGCAGGGTACCAGCCATCCAGCCACCCTTCCCTCTCCCCTGGAATGCACAAAGGCCTGAGCAGTTTGGCTTTGCTTTTAACCAGGAGAAGAATAAAGGGCTATTCTGGCAAACCACTTCAGCTGTGCTTACTTTTTACCGCATCTTTAGGTCTAACGGATCTCAAACTAAACAGATTTAAGGGAGGATTTAAACACACGCTTAAGTGCGCTGCTGAATTTGGGCCAACACCAGCAAATTGAGCAGCAGCAAAAGAGGAAGAGAAAACCACTGTAAAACCAGCCCTTCCTTGAGCCAAGAAGCAAAAGGCTTGTGTAGACCCTCTGTGATCCTGAGCTGCCTCAGAGGGGTCCTCCCACTGCCTTCACCAACTTGCCATACTGGCCTGGCTGCTGACTGGCAGAACTGAGGCAAAACTCCAGTTTTCTATGAAAAAAACCCACCAGAATAAAAGCTTTTTATCCATCGGCATCTCCCTTCCAAGGGCAATATTTGAAATGACACAAGTTCTTTTAGTCTATGCTGATCTTAAAATATAAAGCAACATCAGTAATGGGGTTCTAATCCAGGACAGCACATCAGTACCAGCAGACCTTTGGGCCTCCGTAATCCCTGATGTCCCCCCGGGCTGTTCATGTTCTCAAAAACAAACATTTTCGTACAAGTCCCAGCTTGGAAACAATGTGTGTGAGTCTGAAAAACAGAATCTCAAAAGGGCCTGGAAAACATAACCTGGATATTTAAGAAAGGGGGGGAAAAAACCCAAAAAAGCAACACCAAAAAGCAGAAGCAAAACAAACAAAACCGGAAAACTGAACCCCACCAACTTAAACACAACAAACCAAACTCCAAAAGATTTGGATTTCAAGAATAATAGATTTTCCCATAGTCTGAGTAATCTTCATGTCTTTTACTAAGACTTTTGAAATACTCTAAAAAATAGAAATGGATAATCCTGTTGTTTAATGAGAGTATTTCCTGCGCTGGAATTTGAGTGGAAGCATCATTTAGTAATTTCCTGAAACAGCAAGGATTTGGGATATGTTCAAGAGAGCCACAGGGTGGGTCTTGGTTCTCCTACTAGACACACACATTTACTGAAGCCTCCTAAATACTGACACGGAACCAAGATTTCCACTGCAAGAACTGAGTAATATTCAAGGAAGGAGAAATATTTAGGCTCCTCTGGCTACCATATATCGAGATGCTGAGGTGTTGGTAACAACCGTGGAACTTGGCAGGCACCTAAGGGGTTTCCATGGCAAGTTTCCATTACTGATGGTGTTCCCAAATAGAGGGAATAATGCTAGGACACCTCTGGAAGAATTAGGATGCCATTCCAAGCGTATCTAGCAGGATAATGACTAGGCTTAACAAAAATCCAGCCTGCAAGTGAAGTTTATGATGGACTGTTGACAGATAATTCTACCGCTCTCCGTTTTTTCACTCCCCGTGGTCCAAGTGCCATTTCCCAACAAGAGCAATGTGCAAACACCACCTGTGCTGAAGAGCCAAGCTGCTTTCCTGCCCCCAACACCATTAACCGATCGCCCATCGATTCCAGCTTGCTGCTCCCACAGAAGAGGAAAAAACAATTCCATGTTGCTGTGGGATGGACTGAAAGAGATGCAAACAAATGGGAGTTGCTGAAACACAGGAGTCTCTAGTTCAATGCCAGCAAGACTCATTCACAGAGTTCTCACTTGTACAGAAAGGTAAAATGGGCACTGAAGGAATAAATGAATCCTGTAAATGAAGGATCCTGTAATCCTGGGCCTACACCTCAAACAAGTCAGCTCAGAGAGCAGAGAGAGGAACCAGTTTCATCTAACTTCACCTGCATAAAAGCAACAACAAATTCCACAGTGCCAAATCCACTGACTGGCCAGGGAGGGAAAACTCCTATGAGTGCTGCAAGTAGGAGCCTGGCACGATCCTGTCCTGAAATTCAGTCCCAGGCAGTCTGAAACACCTGGGCCTGAAGCAGCAGATTGCACTGGATTTTAGTTTGGAGAAGATTTGATTAGCAAGGCAGTTTTGCCATGGGAGTTGGCTGAAAAACAGCTGAATTGTTCAAAACCCTGTATCCGGAACAGGACTCCTGGAGTCACCACCTTCTCTTGGTGTGGCAGCTCTTTCGAATGAGCCAAGACAGGCAGCACAGCAGAGGAAACGTACAGCTGGCAGGGTATTGTGCTGGATACCAGATTCCTCTTTGGGAAAAATCATAGATACACAACTTCTCCCTGCAGGACAAAACTTCAACAACATTTCTGATTTACAGACTCTCTTTCTTACCATTTCTTTTGTATGGAATCACAGGTATGGTGAGAAGCTGTGAACCTTTTTGGGGAAATAGAGGAATTTTCTGTTGTAATCCACCAAGCATTGTAGTGTCTGAATCAAGGCAGACATTCTAAAGAAAAGTGGCCAGTCCCTACCAGAGCCATATAAAGCCAAGATCTTATGATTAAACACATCAAAGACGCGATCAAAGTGCCTGTTCTCTGCCTGCTATGAAAAGCTGTGTAGGCTGAATGAAAAGTATACAGAAAAAGTTTAAAAAAAGCAGGAAAAAAACCCCTCAAAGATCACATGCTGCTCAATCCTGCCTCCTTAAAAACCTGACCTTACGCCAAAGGGCAGCTCCGAGACTGTACGTGCAGGGAGAACTGCCTCAGAGCCTGCTCGTTTGTGTCACAGGGGACTTCCGGAGTTTCATTTCACCGTTTAGCTCAAAGAAAGTTTTATTTCAGGGGGTTTGGAGCTAGGTGATCTTTAAGGTCCCTTCCAACCCAAACCATTCTGTGATTCCATCAAGGGCGGGTCCAGCTGTGTTGTCAGTGACACACGCAGTGAAACTGGCCAGAAAGATCCAGCCAAACAAATTTCCCACCAGAAAAGCAAGGCAGCATCAAAAGTGTTTTCTGGGACAACGCAGAACTCCCCGGGAGCTGCTGCTGGGAACGCCTCTGGTCTCCTCCTCCCCCACGAAGGCTGGAACTCAGCTCACCTACCTCCTACCTGCCCTGCAGTAATTCAGGCACGTGCCAAGCACAGTGCCGACCTGGGAACAATTCTATTATAGATAAATAGCAGAGAACACAAGGTTTAGGATATACTGACACTGAAGGTTTTCTAACCTTCCTGTTCTGCCAGAAGCTCTGACACTATATCCTTTCACTGCCAATTCTGAATGAGATAAGCATTTAACAACTAATTTCCCACACAGAGGAAAGGGGAGGGGGAAGGAAAAAAGGGAAAAAGAGGCACTTCAATTGCCACAGACACAGTACATGTATTCATCTTCATGATTTTCTTCTGGCTTGCAGAGCAAGTGCTGACATTATCACCATCAGCATGACCCCCTTGCCTGTGCCTGGTCCTGCTCCCTGTAACCCTCAGCTGCATTAGGATCTATGGGGCTCTGCCTCAACTGCAAACACAGAAAATAATGCCACATACTGGGCAGACAACAGCCTAGAAATGAGTTACTGAGTTCAGGTTTGGAGAATGACGCGCCCAAGACGATTCCCAGCATTTGTGCAGACCCAGCTAACTGCTTACGTCCATTCACTGAAGGGCTCATCTCACCCACGGGGTTCTCAGTCCACATCCCTAAACCTTGTGGTAGCTGACAATGCTTTGAAGTGACTTCACAGCTCAGCGACAGCTGCTTTTTAATCACAGGCATGACAGCAGAGCAAAGCTTCAACATGGACACGTTTAGCGGCTCTCCCAGCATTGCAAGCCCTCGAATGAGGCTCTGAGCAGAGAGATCCTCTTCAAATCTAACATGCACAACCCTCACTTTTCACTCCGATTCCTGATTTCTTCAGCCAACACTTACCAGGGCTTCGGGATCTTTGCTTTCTTCACTGTTGAATCCATAATAGTCAGGGGTTCTATCCAAATCGGGGATGTTCCCTTGTGCTCTCAGACCCTTCTGTGAATGACACGACTGGCAGATTGGAGCATTGCCCATATCAGTTCTCCGCTCAGGCCGGCCGGGGGGATTGCCCTCACGGCGCAGAGGGTGCCCAGCGCTCCCCAAGGGCAGCTGAGCAGCCAGGAGGAGGGTCCCAGGCTGCGCTCCCTGAGCCCTGCCGCGCGGCAGAGAACCCGAAACCCCGGCGAGTGCGGGCAGCGCTCGGTGACCATTTCCAATTCAGGCGCTGCCCGGCTATTTTTACACCTACCAGGCCAGCTATGCATGTCAATGGCGTGGGGTGGGCCGGGGGATGGCTTTCCAGCACGGAAAGTTAAAGTCCCACCGGGCGGAATGCTCTGCACACACGGCTTATTGAGTTACCCAGCCGCGTGCCTTGCAGGGCTTTGATTTTTGCCCCGCCGCGCTCGGCCTCGCTGCGTTTGCACCAAGAGCTGAATTTCAGAACGTTGCTAATGCCTGCAGAGCTCCTAACTCAAAAATATAATTAATTCCAGCTATTTGATACTTACAAACCAAGGCAAAACGGATGAGCAGAGATTTCATCCCTGCGATTCACAGGGTATGCTCATGTAGTAATAACTGTGATGGGCTTGCTTTGGATTGATATGTCCTCCGGGCACGATTTCAGATGAGCTCAAATGTATCCAAGAAGGACAAAATCTGATGCTAGATCACTTTCACTCTTGTCTCTGTCACGTTTGATCTTGTTCTGGGATTCTGCTGTTGGTTTGGTTTAGGGTTGATCTTAATTTTTTAGCTTCAATAGCAATTTAAAAAAAACAAAACAAAAGCAATAAGCAAAACTCCCATCAGGACTGAGAATATGGACATTCCCTGTGGGCTGGAATTAGTTGCCATGACTGCACCCATTAGGACAAAAATAATTTTGAGGGTTACATGTTGGAATCCACCCATTATCCTAGCAGAGGCTTGCTGCAGAATTTAAAAACTCCAAAGCAAAACAAGTTGGTTGGGAAATAATTAGTAGTTTCCCAGTGCTTCAGGCCCAGCTGGAGGCAGTGGGGACAGACTACACTTACCAGAGTCCTGCAGAGTACACCACAGTGCACATCCAACCCTAAGAGGAACAGGGCATGTATTTGAAAATTTAAGCCCCCAAATTGCTCAGAAACGGAGAGACACTCAAAGCATTGCAGCAGCTAACCAACACTTCTCTCTTTGGCGTTTCAGTCCATCGCCAATACAGCAACACACGTCAGCAGGCAGCTGCCCATGGCAGCCTATTGACTCGCCCCCAGTTACCCTGCCCAGCAGCACCAGTCATGATCCAAGAGGCTGAGCCCTCCCCAGCCCCCTGCTCAGGATTATTGATGGGCACAGGGTTCTCTTTTGTGTTAATTACCGTGAGGGAGATTTAAACTGGCTCTATCATTTTCCCTTGCTGATGGGAACGCCTCAGGTGCTGTGATGTGTAACGAGCATGGATACATGCCCAGTATACACATGCACAAAATTCACTGCCATTCTTACCTTCTTCCCCTTTTTGCCAGCAATTGGCAAACGTTTCAGAAATGCCCATGCAAGGTCCACCTGCCTGTAGTGACCTGACACTGATTTCCTTCAGCTCTTCCAAAGCATTACCCCGTGGCTGTAGTAAGGTGTGTACACATTGCCACAACTCCTTCAACGCAGTTATAAAAATAAAAGGAAGCAAAAAGGAATCCCTCCAAATGCTTGACTCCACCAAAGGTCTCACAACCAGAGTTCCAATGCAAACTGGAACTGAAAATCCTTGGAGAGAGCGAGCTGTCTAATGTGAAATGAACTTAGCGCAAAGCCCAGCAGTGAGACAAGGCACCACTTGCGAGGAAAGGGTGAGTAACACACATTCCTAGGAAATAATGCCTGCAGAAAGCAACAATCTGGGCAGCCATCAGAGGCAAAGCAGTGCAGGAGCTCTCTGCCAGAGCCTTTCAACAATATTACTGTTGTTTGCCCAAATGGCTCGAAGTCGTTAGGGCAAATTACTCAGAAAGCAAACACACATTCGTGTTTTGCCAGACTTTGTATGGGCATCGTATCCTAACAAAGTACATGTCTCATGGTGTGGGGTTCAAAGCCCGCGTGGAGGAACATGCTGCCACTTCTCTGTAATTCCCATGCTCTTTGCTGCGTTGTTTGGGCTGCAAACCTCTCCCAGCAGGCAGCAGGGGAGAAAGCAAACACAAAGGCACGATTTGGAAGCATGGAGCTCACAGCAGAGCACCTCAGTGCCCCTCTCTGTGAGGAAGAGTCAGAGCCTGCTCTGTCACACTGCCAGAACTGCTCCAAAGGCTCCTCACGGGGGAGCAGAGCCTTCTAAAGAACCTCCTCTGGGTACTTCCCTGAATCCACTTGTTTTCCCATGCTTTAATGTACCCTCTCCTCCTAACTCCAAACCTTAATCACTCCCTTAACCAGAAAGCCTTCAGAAACACTTTAAAGTACCTGTAAGAAGGAGAGCAGAGCGTCTCATGTACTAAAGCACTGATGTTGGGACAGGGTCCCTCTTGTACCACAAAAAGGGGCAAACATTCTGGTTTCAAATCTAAAGTCTTTCTAGGCCTGCAGCAGTTATGATTACCAGCCTTAGAGCAACACAAACCCACAGAGCCCTCATCAGCGTTCTGGGAATTGCATCTTTTCCAAAGGCTGTTGTGGTAAATGGCACAAGAGTTAAATACTCTGAGTTTGCTACTACTGACCACAAAGGAAAAAACCCAACCCCACTGTGGTACAAACCCACTGGTTTGCAGAGACTTGCAAAATCCCAACCCAGACCTCAAAGACTGACAAGTGATAAGCAGTGAAATCAAAGCTGTAAGCTGATCTCCCAGGGAGAGATTTCATTTGATGGGATCCCATTCCACGGACCAGGAATAAGCTGGACCAGGAGTACAGACAGTCACACGCACCCAGGTAGGCAGCAACAAAACCAGAACTGCTCTGTTTCCATGAAAAATGCTTCTTGATCTTTTCTTGCCATTACTATTAAAGCTTAGCTTGCCCATGGATGCTTCAATTACACTCTACTGTAGCTAAAATAACAATTCAAGAGCTGCCATAATAGCACTTAGTACTGCAAAATAAACACAGAAGGGAATAGATGAAGGAAGAGAGAAAAAGTTCCAAGTATCAAGACAGGTGTTAGTGACATAAACCCCCACAATTATTACTGTCAAAACTTTCTCCAAAGAGCCATTTCCCATTACACTTTTATGGTTAAACATAGTAATTAAAAAAAATAAAGAGAGACTGCACTGGGATCTACATATTTCTAGGGGATTTCCCAGATTTTGAAGCGATTGCTAAATGCAAAGTCTTTCACTCTTGGGGATTGTTCCATGGGAAGGTCAAGTACAACACGGCTCGCTTGCTGCTGACAATTATTTTGGGTCAGACCTTGAGCTCAGGCACAGCACAAACTCTGATGATTCATGCCTTTATATCATTTATGGCCCCGCTTTGTGTTTTACAATAGTGACACTGATGCAATCGCTATTCCCCCAAAATTCAGCCTTTTCTCCCTTCTGGACACAGAGAGCACACAGAGCAATCCCCAAAGCCCAAGCAGCCTTTCTGAAGGAGCAGCTTTGTGCTCCAGTAGGCCTAGCAGCAAATCCTCTCCAGCTTAAATAATTTGAGTCCAATCAGTTGCAAAAATCTATTTGGAACCATTTGGAAGAGGGCTCGCTCTGCTTTTGATAGTGAACCATTCAGCACATGAAGCCTAACTATCCTCTCTGGACAGCTCTCGATCCAAGTGGCACCATGTATATTGTGATCACTCTGAGAACCAGCAAAGAGGTAACCTGGGGTTTAATCCATGCAGCTACAGACCCTGCAGGCACAGGTGTGACAGAGCTGGGAAGAGATCGTTTCACGGATAGGGAAAAAGGTGAAAACAACCCCAGTTTTCCTGGAGATGCCCTTACAGGCACAGCAGTTGATGTACCAGGTATTTCCCTCATTAAAATCACAGTCAGTGTTTCTTTTCTCCCCCAGCCCTGCTTCCATCCCATCAGCAAAGTAAGACATGTTAACATGCAGCACTGAATGGCACAGGGGAACTATTGCAGGGGTTGCTGTCTAATCACAGAACTACAGATCAGAGGAAGAAGAATTCAATAATACCCTGAGGGCAAAGGGTTAAGATGCAGTTTAGACCCACCCATGCCAACACAGCTATAAATAAACTACCACTTCTTGTGCCCAAAATAGCTTTTTTTGCTGTTGTTTTCATTTCAACAGAAGTAAAACATTTTTTGAGCACTTCATGTTTTTATACCCCCCCTGTGGCAGCAGGCCCTAAATGGTACCTATTTGTCTAAATCTAAACCAGATCACTGGCCCTTGATTAGCCCTAATTTTTGTTCCTTAACATGGACAGGATACTAATTCTGCCTTAAGCATCCTGCAGGGTATTGGGAAGCCACCACATTCTGAATTTGGAATATCAAACAAGGCCTCAATCCTCTTCTCCAAGCTAATCATCCCACCTTCCCTTCTGGACACATCAGCAGGAGCTCACTGCTGACTCTGAAAATTGCAATCTCCTCAGTCCTTCTTCCTCAAATCCACAAGTTTCTCAAGTTCTCGCTTCTGTTGGATTTCTTACAACGTTGATACAACTTTCAAAACCAAAAAATGCCTACTTTCATAAAAAATCAATTGGGGGGATATATATTTCACACATAACATATAAAAGATAGTATCCCGTGTATATAGATAGATACAATACCCACAATACAGTTTTCCACATGTTGCATCTTTTGCTTTACTGTAGTTTTAAAAGAATCAATTAATTCAATGAGGAATGAAAGATAACTATGTTAAATACATAATTTTACCATTGCAAAGGAGCTTTCCATTCAGTGGCATTCACCAAAATTGACTTGCCAAACATTTATTAAAGTCTAAATGTTTTCCTGTCTAAAAGTCAATTGTCCTCTTACTTTTTGTTTAGGAAGCAGGAATATCTGCAATGCTGGTAATGGGAATCCAGAGGTTAATCAATCAGAATAAAACAGAGCAAAAAGAGACAGATGAAACAGAGAGAAAGGGAACTGCTTTGCTCTGGGACTGAATATTCTGTTCTTAAACTGATAAAGTGGAAACACTTCAAGTGCTGCATGTATGTTAACCAGCACAAAATCTTAGATCTGGAACACAAATTGCAGGTTCTGAACGAGTTCCTCGTTGCTTCATCCTGAAAACAACAGTTCTGTTCTAAAATAGGTTTTTCTCTTCCTGAAATGTTACCTTATCACAAGCTTTGAACATCCTTTCCCTGAAGCTTCCAAAAGAATAAAGGTCTGTAACTAAAGCACCTTCCTGCGAGCGCTGTCCAAGGCAGGAGGATGAAACCCACTCACAGTTTGACAGATGCAAAATGTCACGGCTGGTAATTAGAAGTTATATGGTCCTACCAGGCCTTTCGTGCAACTAGGGATAAGATCAGATTTTTAAAATGCTTTAAAAAAGGCATTTTTAATTTTAACATGCAATAAATCCTGAAGTGATGCCTATGTAAAGGTATTGCTTGTAAACTCTGCTTGAAATTGCTGGGCAGTAAAATACCCCACTGTCTGAGCAGCAGGTACTGCCTGGGGGCATGTTCCCCCAAGGGAAAGGAGCAGACTCAGGCCTTCAACCCCTGAGAAATGCTCCAAGAAATTGATAACACAATACAGAAACACAGATTTCAGAGTCACCCACAAGACAAAGTATAAAAAGGAAAGAGCATCAGATGTAATGGAAACACAACTTTTGTTTCCCCATTCCTGTATTTGTCAGTTAAAAGGGAAAACCAAGTATATTCTTAAGGAAGCCTCAGAGAATGACACAATTTTGTACCCCTGATTCCAGCTTCTCCTCTCCCGTTGTATTAGTGGCTGCTGCAATGGTGCATCATTAATGGTAAATAATCCAAAATGGCACATTACAGGCCCTTAAGTGAAAACCCACAGTTCATTCACTCAGTTTCTGTTTTACTTTGTACCTGTGCCTGTCTGTTACCTCAGGGCCCATTAATAGTAACTCTTGTTTCTAAGAGATGCATTTAATCCAGATAAGAAAAGACTCACACCTTCAATATTAAGCTATTTGTTTCAGTAAATTGCTCTTTATGGCTAAACTAGAATCATAAAGACTATCAGTGGCACTGAAAGGAAACTAAGGCTAATCCCCTCATTCACTCACCAGTATGAGGCAATGCACCACAGATGCAAACACACCCCCAATACACCTGTACTGATGCTTAAAGCAGCCTGGCTGTGCAAAGTGCACTTCCACTTAGCTGAACTACGGCCATAAAGCTGTCATTTTTCTGTTCTGGAACATTAGAGCTCAACTAACGGCATCAACAGCTGCTTGCAACAACAAAGCAGAAAGCAGCATTACTGACTGCCAGACTCTGGCTTTAACAAGGCTTGGGTGCAGATCAGGAGACACCCCCTTCGGAGCCCGCTCCAAAGGGTTCACCTTCCCAGTCCTGGAAGAAAGAGTGAGTCATGAAAGGCAAAGTTCTGTGCTGGATTCATCACATGTCAACAAACAGGACTTGAAAGCTTGGGTTTGTATCACTCCTGTCTCATACTGTGCCTTTGCCTGCACTGAAGGAGTTGCAGTAGATGATAAATAAAAGATGACAATCTTCCATAAGCAATTCTCTACGATCAAAAGGATTCTAACGGAGCACAATCAGGATTTTTTGTTTCTGTAAGCAAGCAATTTGTGCTTTATAGTTATATAAATCATCCAAACGAGGGCCAGAATAGCATGAAAAACAAATAAGTCTGCTGAGCAACTGACTGAACTTTCATTATTGCACCCATACATACATTCTAAATAGGCATTTTGAGATCTTGTGATTGAAAATGCATCTTCACTTCATTTATCAGCTAGCTAAGACTTGCTACGCAAGGAAAAAACCAAACCACCTCCATGCAGTTCACAGAAACATAAAAGGACGTGGTGAAGAGCACGTCAGCTCTAACCAAGTCTGCACCAAAGACATTCTGTGGTAATTCTGAATTCTGCACAAATTAGAAACTGACAGCAGACAAAGCAAGTGTTTGTGCACTGTAGTCTCTCAGGACTATTAAATCCAGCAGCACCTATAAATTAAACAGAGCCAAGGAATGCACGATGACAAAACTGAGGAGTTTATTTCCAGATAAATCCTAAGAATGCTGCAAAACTTTCCTCAGCTGCCATTCATAACTCATGGTGCTGCAAAATGCACAATATTAACAGTGCACATCCTGTGGCTGTTTAACATGAGGCAAAATAACCAACGTTTTAAGAACTGAGTTGCGTTCTGAGGAAACCCTTAGCCATGACCACTCCCCCCAAACTCCAGCGTGGACAGAGCCTGAGTAGGGAGCGACCAACTGGGACAGAGATGTATAAAATTGCAATCACATGCAACAAAAAATGAATATATTTCCAATTAGGTAATAGGCAGGAACAAAAATAGATCCTCATTACCTGTTGCCCTTCCTTTCAGAGAGCAGCACTTCTTTCCACAACCGGCCTAAGCAGGGAATTCCCACAGGCTTCTTTATTTATCAACAGAAAAAGTACTGCTAAAGGGCTCCTCAAGCTGTACCACAGTTAATAAAACATTTTAAAAAACAGAGAAGAAGAAACCAACATTCCCATCTCACTGGGAACAACTCTCTATTTTGTGGAATACTGCACTTTGTCCTTCCTGTGGCACATGCACCTTCAGGAACTCAATCCAGGCGACATTTCAGAACAAAAGCAAAATATGTTCTTTGAGACCTAAATGGCTATAAATCAACAGTATGATCATTTATTTCAACACTAATAAAGTGAAACAGTAGATGTAAGTATTTCAGCCCAGGGTCATGAAGATCACTGGCAAAACCCCACACCCCAGGTCTTCATCAGCTGGACTACAATTCCCACTGGAATCTGTATTTTATATTCAGGAGTCAAAATAATAGGGAAAAATAAAAGGAATTTTGCAAGCTAAACAATAGCCAAACCCACTAGATAAGTAAAAGTACATCAATTATGCAACAATACTCTAAACCAAAGTAATTTTGTATAATAAAAAACCTGAGGAGGCCACCCCTTCCCAGGGCAAGGGAACACCGGGTGAAAGAGCTCGGATTCTACCTAAGAGCTGTGAAAAGTCCTGCCGCATTCCAAGTGACAAATGCAATCCCTCATCACTGCAAAGATGGCTCATTTATGGGAGGATCGACACCTTGGACAAGGGAAGCAGCTGCCTGATTAAATGTGTATTTGGTTATTCATACCCACTCTCCACCACTTCCCTGGGCAGCCAACACAAACTGACAATGCTGCCCACCACCTGCTGCTGCAATGTCTTTGCACAGCAAAAAACCTCCTATTTTTAAATTTTTAACACTTGTACAAATATCTGAGGAAAAGCCACTGAAGCCCTAAAGCAACATTTAAGAAGGGAAGACTTTTGTTCATTCTCTGATCCTGTTTTCCACTGACAACAGGGGTCTCCCATCCCCACAAAACTCTAAGGGGATTAAAGGACCAGCAAGTTTTCCCTCCAATGCCATTTGTGATTTTTCAGCTCTTTCTGTTCCTCTAATTATTTTAATCATTATTTTTAGAAAGGTACCAAATTTATGAATAGTTCAGAACACCAAAGCTCAATCCTCGTGCCAACAATATGAATGGGTCACAGAACATAGGACTTATGTAAAGAACATTTTGGAACTAAAGGTATATTTGCGTGACATTCTTTTCCACCATGAATAATCTCCCAGAGCGATATCACAAAAACTGGACACATGTTCAAAAATCACATTAGAAAATATAAAGCACTAAGACGATTATGCAATAGGAGGTGAATTATCTCCTGTTTGAAATCATCCAGGAAAAATCCCAAATCTCTTGAAATCATTGGCAAATCTTTCAGGGATTTCAATGAGTCAAGATAATAATGTATACTGCTATAAAACCAAGTGTTCCTTTATAACCTTTAATTACAGTTCCCTGTCTCTAAATTATCCTTGTCCGTCTCAAACACCTTTTCCAGGAGTGTGGTTTCTCTCAAGCTTTCTGTTTTTTTAACAACAATTTTTCATATTAAAGTTGGTTAAAAAAAGGATCAAATACTCTTCCTATATTTCAGGCTTCTGGACTAATAATCATTACTCCAACTATGTAAAGACTGCAAAATAATGATGGTTTATTGCTCAGAATAAAGGAACACGAGCTGCTAAATCCAGCCAGATGACTTACAGAATGGCTAAACTGAGCTAAAGGGAAAACTGATGTTAATTAACCTTTTTTACTGCCTGCATATTGATTGGCTGTAGCAATACCTGCGCTCCTCCTAAGCTGCCCTCAGAGAATTCCCTTCGTTCCTGTGTTTTAAAGCATTTCCAAGCCCTACTAAGAGCAAGCACACGCTGGGGTTGGTGTCAGAGCTCTGTGCCACAGTTAAATGCTGCAGGGATGAATGTTCCAGGTACCTGTAAGAGACACAGGAGCCCTCAGCTCTGCAAGGAGCCACATGCCACCTTCCCTCCTGCTGGAACCCCATCTCCACCAGCAGTGCCACCCCGCAGGCACAGGGAGCACCACCAAACGCCACAGCTAACAGGGTAAGTGCCAGGCTTCCTTAGAAACACAGGGACCACAGCCAAGCACGTACTTCCTTAAGCCTGGGAGAACTCGTGCTGCAATGCAGAGCCGGCTCTGGGCACAGCTATTAATTATTTCTCATTTCACTCGCTTGGGAAAGGTTTTCTGGGGCCTCATTGCTCACCAGGCTAATACCCTGCACCACTTGAGGCAAGCAGCTCTACTGAAGTACCTCTACCCCAGGAAAGGAGTCGGTAAATACATTATTAGCTACCTTTCAGACAATGCTGCGGGCTTTGTGCTGCCCCCCCGATAACGAAGAGAAGGGGATAAAACACATCTCGGGGATTTTTCACCACCCTACCACGAGCCCTGGTGCAGAGGCCCTTAGGTGGAGCTGCCGTTTGCCAGGCAGGTCGGGCTGTGGGGGTGGCTGGGTTCTCCCCAGCAAACACAGCAGCGGCACGGAGAATATAGCACACATCTCATCTAGTTGCTATGGAGTCTCCGTGCATTTCTTCAGGAAAACATTTCTGTGATACAACAGTTGCTACTGCCGCTGACCATTCAAAATAACTTCTTTTTTTTTTTTTTGTACATCTAAATCACTTTTTGCCTGCAGCAAATGTCCTTTTGTAGAATGAATCCATGCTCGTGAAAGCCACCCTGCTCTGCACACTGCAGCTTGGCATGGCAGCGTAAGGCTCACATCAGCATTTTAGATCTCACTCAATTCCTCCTGCAAAGTCATGTCACCCTACCAAAACACATTCAGAACATCTCTTCTCCACAAGCACTGCAAAGAGAAAAAGGCATCATTTGAAAATGACTGGTTTTTCTTTTGAGCTTTTAATTTATTCGGTGCAAGAATGTTATTCCAATAACCTTATTTTGACAACAAGGGGTAACAGCATCACACTGGGAAGGGTTAGATGGGACATTGAGAAGGAATCCTTCCCTGGGAGGGTGGGCAGGCCCTGGCACAGGGTGCCCAGAGAAGCTGTGGCTGCCCCTGGATCCCTGGAAGTGCCCAAGGCCAGGTTGGAGGGGGCTTGGAGCACCCTGGGACAGTGGAAGGTGCCCTGTCCGCGGCAGGGAGGCGGAACAGGATGGGCTTTAAGGTCCCTTCTAACCCAAACCAGTCTGTGATGCTCTGATTTCCAACAGGAACTGAACAAGTCTAATATTAAACCCGTGGAGACCCTGTGGAGAGCCTGAAACAGAGCTAATTTACACTGTTGCCTGACTAAGCTAAGTGGAACTGAGTCTCTGTGGCCTGGAAATGTGGATGATTGCACCAGTTCCTTTCCCCCGGGCAGCTCTGATGTCCAGCACCACGTTCATCAGCAAAAATAGAAAGAAAATACTTGCTGAGCATAACTGTTCTCTGTAGAGTAACGGGGCCAGCTGGGAAAGCTTGGTGACTGCCTCTTCCTGCTCCAGCAGCAAGACATGCCCAACATGGTGCTTGAGATTCGTCCCCTCCCTTCCTTTAAAGAGAAATGAAGCAGGGGAGCAGGCAGGCTCCAGAGGGTCCAGCCACTCCCCAGTAAATCATGGCCTGAGCAGGAAGCACAAACCTTTTGCGTGCTCCAGTCTCCTGTTGCACTGTCAGCTTCACTGGCTGTGAGCGGTGACATGTCCCTGTTGGACACCCTGGCACAGCACAGGCCAGAACTGGTCAATAATTAAAACTGAGCTTAAATTATTCAACCTAAAACAGCCTCGAAAAAGGCTTGTCATTATGGTTCTATCAGCTGAAAGCATTTTCTACCAGCCTGGGGAAATAAGAGCTGCACCCATTCTGGGTGAAGGCCACTTCTCAACGCTGCCTGTATTTACATACAGGAATAAGGAGAAGGCAGGTCTAAACTATGAAGCAAAAAGCAATCCACACCTTTCCTCACATCACATACAAGAACACCATCACATCAATGTTCCCTAAATATGGAACACTGGGAGTTTCCTGACCTGATCCAGACAAATAAGTCTCACTGGACTGTTTCAGAACGCATACAAACAGGGTGACTTTTTAAACCCAGTGTCACTTCCCTCCCCCTTCTGTTCATTCCTATCCTCCCTTCATCAGAAGGGTTTTGCTGCAGGACAAAAAGCTGACCTTAAGTAGGAGGGTTCCCAAAAGTGAACTCTCAAACACACACAGGCTCAGTTCCCTGAAACTCTCTTTTCTGAAGCCTTAAGGAACTAATGAGCCTGCAAGATTTTGGAGAGGTTAACATGCTAAATTCTTTATTAGCATCAACAAATGGATGGTAATGGGAAACATTTTTTTTAATTGCAGAGTTTGTTTGCAGTTGCCTGCAAAAGGGCAGCCACCAATTAATCCACATTGATCCCTGTGGGGAAGGTCTCAGCAGAGAGTACTAACCCTGAAAAACCATGAGCAAAACACTCCAACTACCTACAACATAGGGAACTTTTGCTCAAAATTACCAAGATAAAACCTTTGAACAGCTCAACATGTCAGCACCTTGCGCAGGACCAACTCTGTGAAACATCTGAAATCAATTTAATTACATTGGTCAGATTTCAGTAATTCATATTATATGCTGCAACACTGTACACAATTGCATAATAGTGGGGAATATCTACTCCTACCTGGGCAGCTACATGGATTGATCAAGAAAGAAGTACCGATTTTAGCTGTCTAAGGCTTAAGGATTACTAACAGGTTGCTAACAGGCACATGCATCAAGATGTAGTTATGTATAGAAGAGTTCATCAGACATTCCAACAAAACTACCAGTGCCACAGTGACTGCACAGAAGGAATCACTTGGGATTGACGAAGAGAACAGGAATTACTCCTTAAAAGACTTTCAGTAAGACATGCATTCTCAAAAAGTAACACACAAACATTTTGTGAGCAGCAAGTCAAGTCAATAAAGTATGAAGGTCCATTTGGACTGCCAGCTGCAGGACGTGCACCACCTCAGGAAGGGAGTGTTGCCTGAAGGGCAGCACTCCTACCCTTATGGACACACTGGCTGCACTATACACTGGCAAATACACACACAGGGCACGGCTCCAGACTTCACCATTCACCTAGGAACTCGCAGTGCTCATATGCCGCTGCTGAGTCAGGTGCCAAACTTTCCCCAGGAGCGCAAGGGAAGAGCCTGAGGGACTAAATCACACCAGCCAGGTTCCTAAAAGCTTGACACTTCCCAGATGAACATCTGACATCTACACTAAATGGTCATTTTTAAAAATTGTTTAACACAAAGCTGCCCAAACATCACCTAGTAATTCTTCAGTGGCGCAGGAAATATCATTAATTTAAAGGACATAAGACATTTGATGAGGAGGTAAACAAAACTGCCCCAAAAGCCATGGAAGTTTATCAGGGATAATCTCCTTCAAAGGGTAAATGCTCCCTCAATTTCTTCACTCATTCATGGTTCCTGACAAGTTAAATTTGCAGAGACAGGAGAGGTGGATATTCACTATAGGCAGGTGCTGAGATTTCTCCTCTCTCACCGTTGCTCTTTTTAAAGTTCTTTTTACTGAAATAGACAGAGTGAGAGATGGAAACTTTGGCATTTTGGACACTTTGTGGAAACAATCACATAATGAATCAATCCAGCCATAAAACCCAAAGGGTATACCATTATAGTGGGTTGTACCAAGCAAGCTTTACCATGCAAAGGGATTGAGCATTCCAGGGACAGTTTCCCCCTCCTGAATACAGCATTTCAAATGACAGAGCCAGGAGACCCTGTCAGTATTTTCTCCAGTATCCTACATACTGAATAATTCAATTTAAACCCGTGAAGAGGCATATTCACCCTCAACACCAAAAACACGCCGAGGTAAGCGATCTGTGTTTTGAAATACTGCCTACGTGTGATTTATGAAGACTGAATAAATCTTGCCTTTCAAAAATTACCAAGGAAATTAAGTACCACATATAAATCACAGTATGGTTACACAACAACATAAAGGTGAGCACGTTTAAAACTTGTAGTGGAAAATTGCTCCTTTCCCATCAGAAGTAAGGGAATTGGAGATCATCAATCTTCAGTACAATCCCCGGCTTGTTTCGTTCCAGAACGTTGTATGTTTGTTCCCATGCACGTCACCCCTCAGACAGGACATGGATAAAATGAAGCAGCAAGCCCCAACCCATTCTGAAATGCAACGTCATCTAAAGAAGCTCCATTTCAGCAGGAAGCAAACAGCAGGGTATCCTTTCCATGCCCAGAAATATCTTCATGAGGAAAACGTAAGTTTGAGATAGGGGAGGTAAATGCTCAAAGGGCATCAGGAATAGGCACCTCCTACGCAAACACTCCATTACAAAGCACCAGAAAGACTTTCCTTTCGTGGCTGGAGAGACATTTGAAACATCTAGAAATCCCAGTGAATCACAGAGATGTTTGCCAAGGCAACGAACACAACACTGAACGGATCAGACGTATTCGGTGCTAAAGAAAGAACAGCGGGTTAAAGCTGCAATGAACCCTGAAAGCTTCAACATACACAGGTCAAACAGTGAGAGACAGACAGAGAGAGACCTGCTTTCCTTTCCTTGGCCTGGTATCAACTCCGTGACAATCCTGCAGCAGGTTCACACCAGGGGAAAAACTTTGGTATCCATGAACCAACACAGGAGTGACCAAGAGTGAACAACTGGGGTTCCATATGACCTCCTCCTCCTTGAGATGCCTTTTCCCAGCATGCCCCAACTCACTAATTCCTCCACAGCCCTCCTTCCTCACTGAACTCTGGCCCTCTTCAAACTTTTTAAAAACACTGAATAAATACCCACTTACTACTAGAAGAGACCACAGCTCGAACTCTGTCCCCATCACTGATGGTTAGAAGGTAACAGAATCAGCTTACCACATTTGTAACATTCAAAAGGTATTTTCTTTGGCAGCAAAATCCATTTTTGTAACAGCTTTTTTTTTTTCTTTGGGATTTTATTTTATGGGGGTTTTCTAAAAATCTTTCCAACACTTGTCACATGCAGCAACAGGAAGCCCTGTCTGCTTTGAAAAGTACTTTGGACAGGGAAAAGCAAGTGTGTGTTACCCAGAGCCAGGGGCTAGGCAGCTGGATGCCCAGGCTGCAATTCCAGCCTTGCTGCTGACTCAGGGAGTGACCGCAGTGCAATCGCAGCCGTTCCCTCTCCTGGCTCTGCAAAGGGTGAGCCACAGTCGGCTCCCTCAAAAGACACCAAGGGGCAAGGGGAGCTGGGCCTTACATATTCTGCATTCAGGTACAATGGAATTAATCATGCCTGAATGTCACTGAAATTCACATACTTAAACTGCTCAACTCCTGTTAGTGCCTGGCTGTTAATGCCCTTGGCACTTTGGGGATCCACGCAACTACTCAGACTGTTGGGGGATTTTTTGTTTACACAGATGTGTTTAGATTAGCATCTGTTTCTCCACATTGCAAGAAAAGGTGTCCTGCATAAAAGGGAAAAGAACCCATTTGAATGCAAGGTGAGGAGAGCTGCCTCTTGTCAACTGACTTTTAAAATCAACTGAGTCAATCTCAAAAGGAAGGTCTTTGGCCTGCAAACTCCTTTTCTCAATTTCTGGGTGTGGACTAATTCTGTTCACCTATGAGGAACTGTTAAGGATGGTTAAGGAGACCATCTGAGCAAGATTGCTGCTGTGCCTGCTCCCAGCTCTGCCCATGGCCAGGGAGCTGTTCCGGCTGGAGCCACGTCAGGCAGCTGACAGGATGGCATTTAGGAACATTCTGGTCCTACCCAAGCAGCACAGAAGCTGTAGCCTCGGTGTGTGGTGCCGCTGCCAAGACAGGTGATGATCACACTGCAAAACACCACGAAGGAAAACACTCAGGAGAAGAGGCAGAGCCACAAAGAGCCCACGCCCTGCAGCAGCCCTGGTAGCTCAGAGAAGCACGCGATGGTAGCAATGGATGCCCAGACATCCTGGCAGAGTGGAAAAGCTAAAGCCATGGCCCTTCATTATCCTCTTTTGCATAATCAGGATGTTCCAGGAACACAGAACAGTTTCCATCACAAGGCCAAAGGAGTGCTTCGTGCACACAGCATGTACTGGTACATGGCACATATCCCAAAGAGGATTTGAAAAGACAGTCCACAACACCTGACATATTCCCACTCTCACTATCCCTCTAGAGGCAAAATGGATCTCCATTGTACTGAAAATCCAGCCCCTACAATGCAAGAGCTTTCAAACAAATCACAAAGCCAGGACCATATTCTCCCCATGCAGAAAGAGTTTAAGTGCTGAGAGCAATCAAAAAAATACCCATTTCCATTTTGCCACTCATGGACCTGCACCTACAACTAGTTCTTAGCCTCCATTTTCCAACGAAGCCAACAAAAATTGGGAGGGCCCTGCACCTACTAGGAGATAATCCCACTCCACAGTGGAACAGTTTATTGTTCTTCAAGAACTTAAGTGACGTATTTAAAAGTACATATATCTCACAGATATCTATATCACTTAAAGTGCTGAATAAAAACATTACAGGACATGCAACACATGTTCTATATTTGGGTTATTCTGTGTGTATGATGGGTGCACACACACATCCATAGGTCTGATCTCCTGTACCCCCTGTGCTGTGCTCAGCAGGAGCACGTATACACACAGACACAACAAACTCACCCCTGTGCTGCTGTGCGTCTCCTGCAGCAGGAGCAAGAGGGAAAAGCCCAGCCTGACCCACCCCCAGCCACGTGAAGGCAAGTTTAGGGTGCAGCCAGGCACTTGTTTATGTAACAGCGAGGTACAGCCGCAGTAGGACGGAGCCAGGAGCAGGGGCTGAATACTAAAAAGCAAAAAACACACACAACGCTGAGGTGTTCTCCATGTTTTCTAAGCCACGACCACTGGAGATCCCTGGATCTGAAAATCTGATTAGGAGCCTGCAGCACTACGCATGATTACTAACACCGATGCGGCCTGAGCCTGCCTGCTTGCAGTCAGGGATGTGCAGCTCTCTGGGAAAAGAGAGAGCAGAAGGGGCAGTATTAATTCTATCCAGCTTTAATTCAAATAGTCAAGCAGGCATTCGAATCAAACACGTTGCTGAAATAGGATTTGTGAAAAATCAGGAAAAATAGCACGCACTGTGATGAAGTAACTGAGGTGGGTGCTGGGCAAACATGGAAAAAGCCCTTCCAGCAAGGACATCCACACATGAAGCACATCCTTTTAAGAAAAGGCTGTTTTGCAGAGGATTCCACAATCAGAAATGTAATCACAAAAACTACCTTATGCTGCAGTGTCCCATTTAAGGGATTAGGAGAGTAATCACAATCTGCCCCAAGCAGCTCTGCCCGGCATCCAGGCACTGCATACTCTGGAAATGACATTGCTGTTTTGATAAAGAGAATTTGGATGTGACTTAATGAACTCTGCAAAGCGAGCCTTTGAAAAGTCATGGAGATCACACCCAAAGGTCCCAAAGGCATCAAATGACCTCAGTCATTTTATTTAAGCTGTGCACTTCAGAAAATAAAAATCCATAAGATCGAATGCAAAATGAACTCAAAATTTCCAGGTATGCCAAGGGAGCAGATGGCTTCTGAATCCTAGAGATCTGCCAAAAAGGATCTGTAAATTCAAGTGTTACATGGCTGGATTCTATGCTTTTCTTTTTACAGAGATCTGTATTTACATGCAATGTAGCAGAAAAGGAAAAAAAAAAAGTCAGATTATGCCTTTTGGTATTATTCCTTCCAGAGAAATTTATAAACAATGGATAAAAACACGGTGTCAGGGAATGAGTTAAGGCATATGACAAGACAGACTCCAGAGATGGGAGGAGAGAAACAGCAATGAGGAGGCATTAACACAGGCACTCCCAATGTAACAGTCCTAAAGCTAAGCTTAACAGAACCTTCAGGTTTTTACTATTTTTCCCACTCTTGTATATTTTTTGTGCCCTTGGACTACAGAGTGATCTGACAAACAAATCATGTCTACTAATTTTTTAATTCTTCCTTATTTTTTTCCCTATGGCAATGGGAGTTGTCATTCCCCATTTCCAACACTGAAGGGAAACAACCATCGACTACAAATCAGGAGAAGCCCCCCCAAAATCTGAACCACCTAAACAGAGAAGCCTCAATAGAATCAGTGCCTCCAGCAGCAGCCGCCAAGCCGCCAGATTGCAGCCCTGCGTGCCAGGCCCTCCCCCGACAAATACACCTGCAGTGTGCGGTGTCAGCGCACTGAATCACGGCGCCAGCCCCAGAAGCCCCGGGGACACCCAAAAACTGCAGAACGGCTCCACCCCGAGACAGGTCCTACACGCAGCCCTGAGCGCTGCCGGGGGGCTGCGAAGGGGAGCTGGGGCAAAATGCTGAGGAGGAGCAGAGAAATGCACCTTCACGCGGCAAAGCGCAAGCACGGCCGCCTCCCTCGGCTCAGCTGGGGGCTTGGAACACCTGGCTGGGAAGGATGCAGGCAGCTCCGGCGCTTTCGGGGATGCAGGGAAGGCGGCAGCGCTGCCGTGCCATCTTTGTGGGCAGGGTTCCTGGTGGCGGTGGCTGCCATGGCTGGCAGCACTTTAATCTCTCTGCGGATGGGCTGAGTCCACAGCGGGACTCGGCAGGGACAGGCAGGGATGCAAAAGGGAGATGTGGCAGGAAAGGTTCCCAGAATGAAGGGGCGAGCATTACACACGGCAGTGAGCACCTGCGAAGTGCTGCAGAGAGGGAGGAAGGATGGGGGAGAAAAGGAGAAGGGGCCGGTTTTCCCCTCATACCTTGCGTTTCCGATCAGCCCTAGAGATTTTCCGCTGCCTTTTCCTTTCCTTCTCAAGGTTCCTCTCCCTCTCTTCGAGTTCAGACTCTCGAACTTTTTTAATGGAAGCGGCTGCGTGAGCCATTTTGGCGAGGCAAACCCCAGCTCCAAGGCAGCCGTTCCCACCACGCGCCGATATCCAGGTGATTTATATTTATTTTTCCCCCGCAAGGGCAGTGGCTGGGACGCAGAACTTCGCGGCGTAAGCCACTGTTCCTCCTCCGGCAGCCCAGGAAAGGTCAGGGCTCGGCTCCAGCCGCTGCAGCACCCATGGCTCGGGAGCGTGGGAGCCACGTCCACTCGGGAGATGTCCCAGGTGTGCCCGCAGCCACACACACACCCCACGGGGACAGGGAGCGGCCGGGAAGCCCTTCAGCTCGGCTGCGGCAGAAGGCGGGCTTCAGACTTAGCTGGGGAGGGGGAAGGCGGAAAAAAAAGGAAGAGCAAAATCGGCCTTTAAACACCCATCACCGAAGTGGGAAGGTCCTTCGGGATTCCTCCGGAGAGGCTGCGTCTCCTGGCTGGGAGGAAGGCTCCGCTTCAGCATCCCCGGCGGCTGCGGGAGGGGGCAGCTCCCGTCAGCTCCTCACATCGCCTTTACGCAGGGCGAGAAGAAAATGGTGCAGTCTTGGTGACTTGCTGCTGCGCCCGTCTGTGCCGGAGCCCGCCGCGCTGCTCCTCAGGGTCTGCCCCCGCTGCCGGGTCGGTCGATGGGAAGCCAGGAGGGAGATGTGCCGGGCCGGCAGAGCCCCGGCTCAGCCCGCTCACCTGCAGGCAGCACGGAGAGCCGCCTGGCAAGGGCTGGCAGCGCTCAAGTCCTCATTGTGCCTGCCCGCAGCCACGTGAGGCTGCATCAGGAGAGCCGCATTCAGCGGCGAACCAGGCGCAGCGAGGAGGGGGAAGCACCGGCCTAATCCGCGCTCAGCTCCACCGAAGCCAAAATAATAACACCGAGGGTGCTGTTTATTACTATTCAACCCCAAAAGCTGCCCTCGGCTGCCTTTAAGACAACTTACAAAGGCCTGCATTAAAGATGGAGAACGACTATAGCTGTGGACCAACAGAGATCAAAAAAGACAACAACAATATGTTATTATTTAGTGCCCCCCCCCCTTTCCAAATATCATTTGGGCTTGGGATACTAATTTCTAACATTAATATCAGAGACAGATGGGTCTGTCATTCCCTCATTGCTTATCCCCCTGCTAAAGCAGCACATCAAAGTTCTACTCCCTCCTCCCTGGGTAACTTATCACTATTAAGCATCAAGCATTTATTCCCCAAAATAGGATGTGGGCAGATAAAAAGAGCCTTTGCGTTAGTCGCTGGCAGACAGCTGATATCACATTTCAGGTCCCTCCAGCATCGCTGCTCTGGCCTCTTCCAGGCATGTCCTGAGGGAGCAGAGCTGCTTGCATCCCTGGCTCGGGCACCCCAGAGGCACAGGAGGTCACTGACAGCAGCACTAAACCCCACCAAAGCAAAGACACAACTCCCTTAGCCAGGTTTCCCTCTGCAATGTATCCCTTGACTCCAGGCCCAGTTTCGCTGGATGGCCCCTAAAGGCGAGCACCATGGACTGCTGTGTAACAGGGCACCACCACACCAGTGACAGACACCACGGGAGCTCTTCATGTGGCACCCAGCTCACAGACCAGCCCTAATCCCCACCTCACGTTACTGTGGTCCCCACAGAACTTGCTTTCAGTTCACATGGACCAGGACCATTGATTACCACCACAGACCTAATCCTCAGGGATGACTTCTGTTGGTACTATTAGGTTTCACTTTGAGAATCTCACAGACCAAATTTCCACAAGGGAATATATATGGAAACTACAAAGCACTATAAAAGCATCTTTAGAACAGCGATCTGTTTTGTGTTTGTGCCACTGATCTGTGCATTCAATCAAAAATACGTTTCTCTACTGGAAGGAGGCATGGGAGGAAGCAGGGTAGGCAGTGCCAGCCAAGTTTTTCTGGCTCCTCCATAGGTACACTCGGATTTTCTCCCAGTTGTGAGAAACTAGGCTACACAAAGCTCATGGCTAAACACAAGGAATAGCTGCAGCGACAGCCACCAGCAAAGTGAGACAGGTGCAGGCAGTTACAGGGATAAAATAAGGGGGAAAACTGGAATATTTAACAGGACTGGGGCATGCCTTGTCCTCTTAACGTTGCACGAGCCTCACCTGTAAACCAGAAATTAACAGCTGGTAGCCTAGAACTCAACCTTCCTAATACCTTCCCAACCTTTCTGTGGGATCTTACACAGGAAATTTGAAAATAAGACCCAGTCGCAGGTCACCACATGTGAAAAATCCTTGTCTTAGGATTTCCCCAAATCACAGTTCAAGGTCTCCTTAACCCACTAAATGCTTAAATCCTGATACAAGGTGCACACAGTAGAGTTTGATACACAGGAGGGTTTACAGCAGTCATTATTATTAAGCAATTTGTTATCCTCTGATGATTGATACGTGCAGGCTCATCAGCTCAGTATCAAACCATTTTTCTTTCCGAAAACTCGCTTAAAAGTTAAAAAAGGACTTGATGTACTTTGTAACCCAGGTTACACAAGAGAAAAACATCAGACACTGGCACTGAACAACTGGTGCCAAGTGAGACAAAATGAAACAGCAAATGTTGTTTGCAAGATTACTGCTGAAGGAGAACGGCAGGTCAGCTCTGTGAATTCACTATTATGTCCCATAAGCATTTGCTTCCTAACCTCAGAGAGACATAAAAATATTTCTTCAGCATATGGCAAAAAAAGTAAGTGACTTTTAATAGGTTATTTTGGAAAGAATATATCCAGTCTGGGGAGAAGAACATAAAGTATGTATCACTTAATGTTTGACACAGCTTATGTCCCTGCAGGAAGCAAGTGCTCTGTTTTAAGACAGATTTTCCTAAAAAAAAGTAGAAAAGGGCTTGTCATCGCATTATGTATTTAGATCTTAACAAAAAGAAATCCTGCAGACACCAGTCTGAAGATTACATTTGGAAGCAAAAATGGAGCCTGAGCAATTTCCCCCTAAACACAGCAAACGTATTGTGGAGCTGCTCCATGAGAACAGGAGAATATACAGCACTGCTGCCACAAACGGTGTGTGGGAGCGCAGTGGGAGAGTGGGCAGATGCACAATAACACAAGAAGAACACAGTTCCAGAAAAAGGGTGGGTTTTCTCTGAACAGCATGTGTCACCACCAGTTCTGAATGTAGAAATACAGAACTCGTGAGATTCAACAAATTCCCACTTGGGATAATGAAGCTTGTAAGACTTCAGCCTCCAGGGTTTGCTCTCCAGGCTGCCCCAGCAGCTGAGACACTCAGCTCCTGCGCTGCAGTGCTGCAACAGCCACAGCTGTGACCAGCACTGGGCTTCCCTCCCAGCTCTCAGGTAGGCAGACAAGATTTCCTGAGCAAATCAGCACTTTCAGTCTATGAAAACCAAGAGTAATTGAGTACCGGAAGAAAGGATGTAAACAAGTGATTATCTTGCCTGAAGCACGTCCACTAACAGGGGTCCATCTCACAAAGATGAGCCTTCACATAAATCATGTGCGCAGCACAAACACAAAGTAAAAACCAAGCCTGGAAACCAAGCCAAGGAAGTGTGACTCAAATCTCTTCCCAAAGGTACAAAAAAAAGGGAGGCAGGGATGGAGTGAGATAAGCCTTTCATACTTTGAACCTGGAAAGGACACTGCTCTTTCCAGTTCTAAGCTCTAGCACATTCAGGAAACAGCCTGGAAATCAAAACTGTTTTCAAACAGATAAAAAGGAGAAAGGGCTGTCCCAGGCAATAGTTTGGCCAAGATTAAAGCTGGGCAACTCGACTTTTTGTCTAGTGCTGCGGAAAACCCTCCAGCAGATCACAATTCCATAGGGAACTGGGCTCCCTCCAAAGCAATGCACAGCCATACTCATATGCAATACCCAACGGGTACATCCATGAGGTATTTCACAAATAAACAACCACCAGCTCTGTCCCTGCAAACGGTGCCCTGATGAAACTTTTCCTCCTTGCTGAGAGGCAGGACAGGTTAGACCAGGCTTGGAGATGTGCACACAGAGGTGCTGGTGGCCTGGACACTGGAGAGCCCTGACTCATGGAATTATCTCACCTCCACCCACAGCACGGATGTCCACTTCCCACTGGCTGCTATTCCAGCCAAGCTAAATACCTGACCTAGGCACCCTTGTCAGGAAGCTCTTCTCTCAACACTTCCTCTTGAGGGATGTGGATGGAGGTGACAGAGTATCTGTGATAGGCACAACAATATTTGGGATGCCAGAGCAGGGTAACAATGCCCTTAATTCAATTATTTAAAATTATTCAGATAGATTGTGTGTATTAGCATATTCAGCCATTTCAGTATCTACAGAATTACACAGTCTTAGAAAAGAGGGAAAGTAATCCTTGTGGAACCTAAAAGCACAAAGCTAACAATGGAAGCACAGGCTGCAGTTACAAATTGCCTCCTGTCTCGCTCATTGTTTAATCCATACTCTTGTTTATTAGTCACACACGGTAGCAATTGTCCTAATTCTAGAGGTACAATAACCCTGGAAGCCAGTGACCAATCACACACCCAATTACCTACCCAGCATCCAATACTGGGTAGGTTTCAGTCTATATTTCCCGATAGAAAAAATATTAACATTAAAAAATAAAAAAGCTCTACACTTTCTCATTCTTATGTTACTATGTGAAGACAATATGTTCCCAAAAGTTGCAGGCTGGAAATTAGTGTCGCTGAACTGGAACTGAGAAGAGAATACTTAAAACTGTGTTCTGGCTTTTCTCTGTACCTTGAGGATATTTATTTTATTAACTGAAAAGCAGCAATACAAAACAAGAAATGAAAAGGGGCAAGTTCAGGTACAGACAGACCTAAATCAGAGCAGTCTTGACACCTTTCTTTTCTGTTAGACCACCTGGATATAAATCACAGCTCTGACATCTCAGTGGTCAGCACAACACATACTGCAGGTGCAGTAATACTTGCAATACCACACCCTCCCTTGCACAGCAGGTTTCTGTCTCAAACATGTGCAGTTCAACACTGACAAACTCTAAATGCAATCAGTAATTACCACAGGAAAAAGAGAAAGATACTGCTTAGCTACCTTCATCTTGGGAGAGTTACTGAAAATATTTGTCTGTTCTTATAAAATTAACTTTTCCTATATTATGAACAAAGTGAATTATATGTTCGTAAGGACATAAAGAGCAATCACTGTGGGATGAGACCAAAGTCTTCTGGCTCCAGCAGTGGCCTGAAAGATGACATCTAGCAAAGGGACAAACATGGATGATGATTTCAAGCACTCTCCCAGCTTCTGGCCATTTCAGACTGCTGGGCAGCTGTGCCAGGCACTTCCCTTTGGGTAGCCATCCTCACAGGCTGTTTTCCATGACCTTGTGCAGCCTCGCTCTGACCCTTTCTGAATTTCCAGCATCCATACACATTAAGGCCAAGTTGTGCAGCTCAACTGCACATCCACAGTGCCACTGTCACAGGTGAGTGCTTACAGCCCAGCCAAGAGGCAAGATACAGTAAGTGCCATTAGAGAACCCTGAGAGCCCTTGCAGCCATCCCCTTGCCACTGACTAAACTGTGCAAGACTTCCCACATCTTTCCAAACACCAAGAACAGGATGGAGAAAGGCCCTTCAGAGAGTGATGCCTCCTGTTCAAAGAAATACCCCAGTTAAGAGGTAAAGACATTCCAGCTGTGTCCAGGTTGGCAATTCAAGAAGCGTATTTATTTCATCAGAATCCTAAATAAACTAGAGATAGATATTTCTGGCCAGAGTGCCCATCCTGTGGTTTTCCAATGCCCGCTAAGTTGCATTAACTCCCAGTATCGCTCCACTTAGTTTTCATATCGACTGGAAATATTGACATCACATGTATTTTAACTAAGTCAAACAGGGTCTCTCAAAATAGCTCACTAAGGGCAACAGCAGACATTTTATTGATGTCAACGGACTTCAGAACAGGACCTTGATCATCTACTTCAACACTGAAATGTGCCTTCTCATCCTCCTTCCTGCCCTACCTGCTTCCGTCTTTGATTATTGTTCTGATCTGGTGAAGATGCAAATGCAAAGGAGGAGCCAGGGGATCATCCTGAAGGTGCTGCAGACCTGCCAGGTCTGATTCCCAGGTGTGCACTGTGTTCCTCAGGCTCCCTGCACTTACATCTGCTGGATCTGCTGAAGAGGAGCAGGGCCCCACCTTCTGCAGGTGCTGTTTGCCAACCTGGCCTCTGCTCTGCTGACAACACAAGGAGGGTCACCCACAGCCAAGAGCAGGGCAGCTTGTTGGGATCTGCATTCACCCTGCTGCTCCCCAGCTACCACCTGGTGCCATGGACAAGTGGTCTGACAGCCTGAGGGAACGCTCCTTCCCTAATCCTGACACAGTGCATATTCCAAGTTTAAGGGTAACTATCCGGGAAAAAGTTATAAAAAGCAAGTTATATGCTGAAAGGCACTGCCACACATTTCACTTGTATCCCTGACAGATCAGCCCTACCAGCTGTGATTTAAAAGTCCTCTTGTTTTCCCAAACACCAGGGGAGCCTTGCCAGTGAGCTGCCTGAGCCATCAAAAGGAGGGCTCTTCATTCTAACTCCACTGACCTACCTGCTCTAAGAGTTCATTCCACTCAGAAGTGATCCTGTTATGAGAATGTGGCCGGCCTACAGTGTTGTATGGTGTGTAACCCATTTAACAGGAACATCTGTTGATCTGGGAACAGAACTCTGTTCTCTCAAAGCCAACAGCATGATGTAAATAAAAATAACTTCACAACTTATAATGGTATGAAAAATAATTATGGCTGGGAAGCAAGAGCTTATGACAGGAAAACTGACTTGTTTGCCACAGCGCTGGAAGCCTGTAAACCAGTGTGACCCAGATCTCATCCACTTTAAATCCCTTCAGTTGCAACCTAGATGGTGCACATAATCAGCTCTGCTTAAGCATCCTTGCTGTTACATGTAGAAGTGTCCCTGCACCTCACAGCAGCACGAGGTCACACGGGTTCACATCTGAATAGGACCGATCTTCCCTGAATTCAAACTTTACCTGTCCACAGTGATCCAAACAAAGGCTTGAGGGATTGTTACTCATACAAATATTACTCATTACAA
The DNA here is from genome assembly GCA_013396755.1 of Sclerurus mexicanus. Classification (NCBI taxonomy): domain Eukaryota; kingdom Metazoa; phylum Chordata; class Aves; order Passeriformes; family Furnariidae; genus Sclerurus; species Sclerurus mexicanus. The sequence goes on from VWZF01000741.1 coordinate 807,360, forward strand.
ATATATGCACATATGTTAGCGCTGCATAGTTATGTGTGTATGTAGCAGTTTGACCCACAAAATGAGCCCTCCCAAATTACAGAGGACCTAGAAAATAAACAATTGTATTTCACAGTTTCAGTTTGCAGAGCACAGAAGAAAAGCATGACCAAGTCGTGCAGCTTTATATTTACATAATTTACAAGAATATATACTATGTATATGGTACCTAAATGGCATTTGTATCGCTGACATACCATCAGCACTAATGATACGGTTTGATTTCACCTACCAACCTGTAAGCAGGCTCAGAGCCTGAATGTTTAGGCCACAATAGTGGATACCAAAAATAACCACTCATAATAAAGATTCTAACTGCACAATTTCTAAAATACATTCAAGTACCAGCACACATTAGACTAGTTTACCTGCTATAAAGTACACGATGCTGTTTCCTCTTTTGTTTGTTGTAATAAAAACACCGTGAGTTAAATAATGCATTACTTCATGGAATACCTATGGCAGAGAGGTGTATCACCCGACATGTCTTTCAAGCACATTTTCCCACTGCTTATAACAAGAGAAGACCTGTCTGCTACTTGTTAAAAAAACCAGAGGATAAATTTTTACGCTAAGGATTCTTCAAGAGCTCTAAGAGACTATTTTTAGATGCTCCCCGAATTAGCAACCCTGTTAAACACATTAACATATTGAACTCTTTTCCTAAGCTAGATGTTTTTCACCATTTCCTCTCCAAGGAAAGAGGGTGAAATTCCTTTCCCTTCTGATTCTCTCCTCCCGCTCAAGCAAATTCAGTGGTCTCAGTGCCTGACCAAACCCACCCAGAGATAGCCCATGGAGCGCTGAATCCCACATAAACGGCCACCCAGTGCCTTTAGCAGGGTGTTATTTGTCAAGGACAGCAAAAGGACGTGAGGAATTCGCTGCAGAGCGAACCCCAAGGCCGAGAGGTTCGCGCTGCCCTCGGTACCCCGGGCAGAGGCGTCTCGGTGTGTCCGGGGATCCCTCCCGGGCGCTCAGGACCCTGGAGAGCGCTCAGCAATCCCCCTGGAGAGCGCTCAGCAATCACCCTGGAGAGCGCCCGCGGCGGGCAAGGAACACGCACAGGGCACACGCGGGGTCGGGGCCGGCTGGGGACTCGCCCTGGTGCCCCTCCGCAGCCGCTGGAAAGGGGGTTCTACCATCCCAGCAAGGCAGAGCTGCTCCCCGGGCACACGCTGGTTTGTGTGGGAAACACGGAGGCAAGGGAAGCACAGTCAGTGCTGTGTTTCCCACCGGGAGCGCCGGGGGAACGGATGGAAAACGATCCCCCTCTCCTGGTCAAGTAGTGCTAAGGCAGCCAAGGATTCACGTTTCACAGGATCACTGAATCACAGAGTGGTTGCGTTTGGAAGGGACTTTAAAGACCGTCTAGTTCCAAGCCCCTGACACCGCCCACTATCCCAGGTTGCTCCAAGCCCTGTCCAACCTGGCCTTGGACACTTCCAGGGATGGGGCAGCCACAGCTGCTCTGGACAACCTGTGCCAGGGCCTGCCCACCCTCCCAGGGAAGGATTTCTTGCTAATATCTAGTCCAAACCTACCTTTTAACTGTTTAAAGCCACTGACCCTTGCTCTAGCCCAACATGCCCTTGTCCCAGGTCCCTCCTAGCTTTCTTGAACCCCCTTCTAGGCATTGGAAGAGGCTCTAAAGTCTGCTTGGAGCCTTCTCTTCTCCAGGCTGAACAATCCCAACTCTTTGAATGTGTCTCCATAGCAGAGGTGCTCCTCTAGACCTGCTCCAAGAGGTCGTTCCTGTGCTGGGACCCTCAGAGCTGGATGCAGTGCTCCAGGTGGGCTCTCAGAACAGTGGAGTTAGAAGGGCAGAGTCACCTGCCCTGACCTGCTGGCCACGCTTCTGACACAGCCCAACACAGTTGTGTCACCATCAAAGCAGCCCAAGCACAATGTCTTGGGAAGGTTAAAACTCTGCTCTAGGGTAAGACAGAACAGGATGCTCCCTGTATCACATACACTGAGTGGCCCAAAGACACAGACTGCCAGGGAATTTCTACAGGAAGCACCAGAGAAGATCCAAACACCCCTGAGGCAGCACAGACAAAGAAACACACTCCTCATGTGACAGATAAAAGCCAAAAAGCCAGGTCTGAACACCAAGCTCAGCAACAGGCCCTGGGTTACACTCTGCAGTAAGCATCTGCCAGGTGACCTTTTAGAAGCATTTCATAACCTATTACAAATACTTTTTCTCAGTCACATCAATTTTAAAAGTCATTTTTGAGTCGGCTAAATACACAGATTCCTTGGAAGTCATAGGGGATGTAGCTTGGTGTCTTTTTATAACTTAAAAATTACGTAGATCTAACTTCCAAAACATTAGTTTTCCTTATCCTTCCTAAAAGTAGTACTGTAGCAAAAGTTTTATTTGTTAGCTTCTAGACCTGTGTTTATGGAACTAAATATAACAAAGAACTCCTCAAAGACACACAAAAAAGGTGTATTTGCTGAACAGCGTTTTCTTTCACTGTGAACTCACTGGGTAGAAGAGCTTATCCATACCAGTACACCTTCAGTTATGTCAGACAAGGCATTCTCTAGGACCAAGAGATGTGTCTGACACACAGAAAGGCATGTATTACCATGGATTTGTTCCTCAAGTGCCTTCAATTTCCATTAATTCCTGTGGAGGATGAGGATGAAGAATTTGGCTTCTCAACTCACAGGAATGGGTCCCAACTCATGGAACAAAGGCAGCACGCTGTCCACATTAATCATCTTCAATTTAAAAACAGTATCTTTCTAACAAGAACAATTTCTGAAAAACACTTTGTGACTTCTTGGCAGCCTTGGGAATAAAGACCTTACAAAAAGGGAACTGCCTGAACCACTTTCCCCAACAACCTCTTGTTGTTATGGAGATTGGAAAATGCACTGCAGAGATCATTACCAGAAACACGGCCTTGCAAAAGCACGCTGTAACCCGACATGCCTGATGTAACTGGGAGCATTACCGCAACTCGGCTGAGTTCATCTATTGATCCCCCCGACTATCACTACAGACTTGGTGATTTAACACTTCACCAAGACAACAGCATTAAAACAAGGAATAAAGACTCTGGGAATTCACCCATTTCCTCGCCCTTACTGTGCAAGTCACAAATGGGATGCACTTGCTTGGACATCTGGCATCTGGGTGATCATGGTCAAGGTGATAATGACCCGAGGTGGGAACGGACTAGAAACATTTGGGCACCAATCTAAGCAAAGCTGGCCCTCAGCTGGCAGAACAGCTCAGATTTGACCTGGACATACCAGTTGGTACACAGGCAGCAAAAGGGCAGGTGATCCAGCAAACGGGGTTAAGGCTGTGCTCTGCACTGGAAAGGGATAAAAGCAGCAAATACACACTTAATATTGAAAAGGAAGACAAAAAGAACTGCAAATGTCTCGGTCTATATCAAAAACATACTTCATCCCAGGCTTTTTCTCAATTTATCATCCTTGAGCTCTTGCAAAGAGCAAAACAAGCTTGTCATCTCCACGACAGCCAGCACAGGATTACAGAGAGTGTTTTAATTCCAACTCTGCCCTGTTCATGCTCCTGGAGCACGTGTGAGGAAAGTGTGGAACAGAACAATCCTTCCTCCTGTACAGAGCTGCCAGAATGAGAACTCCTTTCAAGACAGGGAATTCCTTTTAAGACACACACGATCCTCTGTTGGCACTGACAATTACATAGGATGAGTTTCGCAGCAGGAGGCAACTGGCCTGAGTGGAAAAGGCAGAAGCTGGACTTTCCAGCAAGAGACAGTGAAGGCAAACACTTTAGCACATCACTGGGGATGTGAGAAACCTAGATTTAAAATCTCAGGTGTCCTATCACCCCAATGAATGAATGGCCCAATTAAAACACTAATATTTATGTAAAGTAGAACAACTCCAAAAAAAGGAGGAACAGCCTAGTCTGCACTAATATATTCATTTGGGACTTGAGAAAGCCCTCTGAATCCAAATAATCTCCAAGTAAAGTCTTAACCACCAGTCTTCTGACAGAGATTTGACACCATGGAATGGAGAAGACCATCAAAGTACTGACTCAGCCAATGTACCCGCATGGCAGAGCACGCTGCTCGGGTGGGAAAAGCACCTCAGCACATTGGGCCCCATCTTTTACATGGGTTAATTTGCAGCCTTGTGCTCTCATGCTTCCCCGTCTGTCTTGGTGCTGGCTTGAAGGCCACTGCATTGGCCACCATTCCATAGTGCAGTGACATCCTGAGGTATCATCCTTTCCCCCTACTGAAGGAAGGCTTGTAAACTTTGCAAAAATCCTAAACAGAACAATGGATTCACATCTCCATAACTGCAGCCAGCCAGCAAACAGGATCTACCAGTGCCTTCCACTCCTTCAGGTGGCCTGTCTTTTCTCTGAGGACACAAGGATGCACAGCAGAGGGCTTCCTTAATGAAAATCAGGCTTTAATCCAACATCTAAAGAGAGGGAAGGAGCGGCAGAGAGGAACTGGTATGTACTGCCTGTAACACTACAGCATCCCCCTACAAGGATAAAGGAGCAAGGCTGAGCCTGGGAAGGGGGAAGAACAGTCTGCTTAATGCTGTCTTTTAATTTCCCCCTAACAACACGATTATTTTCCCCAGCAGTGTGCTGCCGAGGCTGGTGCCGTGGCCGAGCACCACACGGTGGCACTCCAGCCCCGGCTGTCCCCAGCAGGCGCAGATCTCCACCTGGCACAGCCTAAGCAAAGGCAGGCACTTCATCTCCGGGTGCCAACACTTCAGCCTGCCTTGAACTGCATTCACGGCCTCGGATACAGTAATACTGTTAATAGCTTAACACAATTTAACAAAAGGTTTTCCACCGGGCAGCTGGTTTTACTGCTTGAAATAAAAAGCAAACTAGTTTTCCACTACTTTTAAACTTCTCTTGGGGAAGGGCCCCTCCAGATTGTTCCTGGGCAGCAAAATAGCAATTCTGCTGGCCTGAAGCACTACTACAACGACTCTGATCCTGTCCCTCTCGCAGCATAATCCTGGCAGACAGGCACTCCCAACAAAGGCGCTCTGCTCACTGTCTCCCACCTTGGAAAGCACGTGGTGCCTCCTGCTTTCCCATTTCTCCAAATTTGCTACCGTGTCGTGGTTTAACACACCGAGGAGATTACATCATATAACCTACACTGTAACTGCACACAACACTCAGTTTTCCCAGGAGAGAGAACAGCACGTGGTTTCTCGCCTGCCATCAGCAGAAATGCACTTGGGATTTAATGTTCCCTTTTAACACACAGGAAGGGCAAATCTTCCACTTTGAAGAGCAAAACACATTCTTTTTAGCCATCAACACAGGTGCCTCGAGAGTGGTGTTTTCCACAACCTCATCATATCTCCCAGAGGCAGAGAGAAAACTGTGCCCAGCGAGGACAGAGAGGTAACCTTCGCAAAGTCTCCTGCTGGCTTTTGCTGTGTATGATCTCAGCTTAGTTGCTGCTGTGCAGTCATGTGCAAGGGGGCTATTTCTGAATTAATCACGCATCAAACTGCACGTGTGCAGGAATAGTTGCTTCGGCTGCTGTTTTCTACAGGAGAGCACCAAAAAACCCAATTACTGCTATTTTGCCCTTCAGTTTCTTCTCCCCGATTCATTTACTGTTGCTGTTTTAACCTGTTCCTATGCTAGGAAAAGGAATTTCTGCGACAAAAATACACTTGGCAGGATTCTACATGTGGTCTCACCTCCTACATCATCTTAAACTGCGAGGAACGTACTTAACCTTGCAGCACACAGAGATGTAACCAAGGTGAGACATGTGGGGGAAGATGCAGCTGGTAGCCCGGGGGAAGAGCGAGGAGGCTGTGGAAAAAAATGGTATCAGACGGGAAAGGATGCTAAACCCTTTCCATTTTTAGGAGCATAAAGAGGCACATCTACAGCCATTTTTGTTCTGTGATCTTTCCATCATTACAAGCTCAGATACGAAATTTAACCCCTGAGATGGGGGAGCTGAATACTGAGTGCTCACTGTAAAGAACGGAAGCCATGAGGCTCCCACTTAAAACCTAAAAAACTCCTAATTAAGACCATAATCTTTATCCAACCCATTACACACATGTACTGTGAGACAGTCTGTAATTAAGGACCACATACTATATATTCATGAGACCTCTGCCCCCTTCAGTGAGCAGGCCCAGGCAGCACACACTTGAGAAACAGAGCTTTGAGCATTTATTTTCTCCTTGATGCTCAAAGGGTGGCAGGACGACTTTCATTCTGCTCGATAAACCTGATTTCTGAAGATTAAATTATTAATGCCCTCACAGGCCCTTCTGTAGTTCTGTTTTATATGTATCTGTAATAAGTACTAATGCATTTATTTTCAAGAACAGCTCTGTGAAATGAAAGGCATTTAATCTTCAATTCACAAGGCCAAATACATCCTCTAATTTGGGCTGCACCAACCAGAAACACTTTGAATCTTATTTTTCAGGAGATACACATTACATGCAACATTTGTATTTTAGAAGTGACATTTCTATTGGCTTCATATGCTATAATGGTGCTCAGTATTCGTACAGGTAAACCATGAATCACAAGCCAATCTGTCAAAGGAGGGCACATGTCCTTGAAAACCCAAGTTTTCCCATGCGAGCAGCATCATGTAGGAACTTTTAAGGAGAATGAAGTCAGAGCTCACGTCTCCAGGGCAAGGCTCAGTATTCTAAACAGCCAGCTCTGCTCCCTTTCGTGTGATCCCACATCTTGGACATCCCATTTCCAACACAGCCCAAGCAAGAACACCACCCTCCCTTGATTATTAAGGTCACATGTGTAAAAGTCATTTATATCATGGAAAAATAGAGCACAACTCCATTACCAGAGGTCTGTCTCGGAGAACACACACCTTATTTCTGGCATTTCCTAATCTTTATGCATAATTGTCCTCAGTCTTGCTCCTGGGAATGTCTGGATGCTCAGTAACACTCTCACACCTGACATACAAAGTGTCAGGCTACTGTGTCACCAGCCAGCACCAGTGGTGTCACCATTTGCACCTGCACACAGACTGCACCCAAACACTGCTGAAACACGGCTATAAAAAAAACATAGGGAAAAGGAGTAACCACGCATCAGTAAGCACTGCACATAATGCCAGCCAGCTTGTCCCCTGCCTCCCGAAACAAGCCCCTGGACTAAAGGGTCATCTCTTGACATGTCCTTACTCCTTTTGGCAGCCAGTCTCGTCTTCCCTCTCCTACCATGTCTTGTCCTTGCCACACAGCAGGATTTCCCCATACCCCTTCTCCTAGCCCCGCTCCACACAGAGTGTCCCTGTCCTGTCCTCCCCATGGGAATTTTGTCTGATCCACCTCCCGGCAGCCCCTGGTATTTTGTAGAAAATGAGAAAGCTCGGCAGCAAGCCTGCTTAGGCTCATCCTTCCTGAACTCCAACACCCTCCCCCTCCTGCCGGTGAGGTCCCGTGGGGACCCGCGGCGCGGCTGCCACAGTGGCAAACACATCGGGGAAAGGCAGGAGCGTGTGAGCCAAGGGCACGGCTCCCAGCGGATGGGCTGAGCGGGGATCAGCGCCGGGGCCCGGCGTGCATTCCCTGCCCCGGGTCCCTCGGCAGCATCAATGCCGGATCGTTACTGCGGAGAGCGCCGGTCCCCATGGCAACAGAGCCTGCGATCCTGCACAGACCGGGCACAGAGCATCCCTTCCCCGGGCTGCCGGGCACACAGCATCCCTTCCCCGGGCTGCCGGGCTGGCACGGGATGAGCCAATTCCCAGGCTCAAAGGACCCTGCACAGCAAATGCTCTGCTACACCCATGTGCCACACTCCCACAAATCTTGCCAATCTGCCTCTTGCGGCAAACGCTGGCATGGTGTGAGGAATAAACAGGGCAGGGAGGGACCGTGGTCCAGAAGCCGGCGAGGGAAGCAGACACTTGCAGGGTATTTCTGGCTCATCTGCTGATTTTCTATTTTTCTCTAGGCAAAACATATTGAAATTCTGTAAAAGTGTGTAGAGTGCTACATTCTCTGTGGTTTTGCCAGGCATTCTGGTAACTTTAGCTCTGAGAGCAGATGTGTGATTATAATAATACACACAGAACAATGTAAAACCAAAGTTCCACACACCTACGACCATGAAGATGAACTTTTTTTAGCACAAACCTCCACTTTCCCCCACCCTTTTCTCCCCATACTCTCCAAGCTGGGGGAACAAAGTGGGTTTCCTTTCCATTCACACCATCCAGGGCATCACAGCCCTTACTGCAACATCTACACAACATAACGAACTGGCTACATTTCTTCTCTTCCTTTGCTTTGCTGACCTTCTCATAAACAGCCTAAGCTTCCCTGTATCTGCACTACTGAAATACCATAAAACAAATTGTTTCTTTGATACTGAATAACAACACAACTTCTCTTCCCGCCCCCCTGACAAAAGCCATACAATTCCTAAAGAACCTCCTGTATAAATATACACTGATTCAACATGCTGTTGCAGTTTGGATTCTCTTGCTTTAAATAACGTGTAAATTACTTTGTTTCTGTACCCACAGAAGTTTCTGTCTCTCTATCAATCCACGCACACACATCTGTATATCTATTTACTTAAAGTCTCTGCTAAATAATCACTGACCAGTATAAAAAAAGAACAAAAGACTGAAATACTCAGTCCTGCACAAACTGGGGTACAGGGATGCTGTAAAGTACAGTAGATAAGTCAGCTTATTTCTAATTGACCCAGGGCTCAATCTATAAGAAAATGAGTTCTTGCAGCTTTACCAGCTCTATTAAACTGTATTTCTAATAGAAGCCTGCAGTAACAAGAGTCTTAAAACGCATTAGTAAATTATAATTAGGGATTTCTTATCTCCTTTACATGCTTACAAATTAAAATCCAACTAAGTCGAAGAAAGGCTTGCATTGACTCGGAAGGCTTTGGAGAACATCCCTATAATTTTCACCAACAGGAATTGTGTTTGCAAAGGCAAAACGGGAAGCTGATGTTTTGCCAAGCAGAAAACCCACAAACGTGTGGGAAGTCTTGGTGAACACTGTTTTGTACACCAGGAGGAGACGTGGACGCCAGAGAGCTTTGTCTCACAGCAAAAGGTGAGGAGGAAGCCCTATTTCACAGCAATTAATGGCACAGGAGCTCACGGGGATCAGTTAAAGCCGATCCCACAGCAGCCAGGTCAGGCACTGACTGTGCACAGCCACATCACTCACCTGATATAAACCATCTGCCCAGAATAGTTGGCTTCTGGTACATGTTTCTTAGCACATACATACATTGCCTAAGCCTATTTACCTGAAACATTAATGCAAGGACACCTACAGATGCTCCAGTGACCTCAGCCTTAGTGTCTCATGGCTTAGTTCTTCAGGGCAGAAAAAATAAAACAAGACTTAAATTTTGCAAATTAAATTAAAGGAATAATTTTTCCCATGACAACAATTTTTCCTAACTGTGATAGACTGCATGGCCCAGCATTGTGACAGCTAATTAGGCTCTAGCAACACTGCCAGTGCTCTGTTTCTGCAGGATTTCTGTGCATTTCTGCCTTGTGATCGGGCACAAGTGATTTTACTTTTGTATTTACGTCAATACTTAAATATTCTTTTAAAATCTCAGAACCCCACATATAATACTGAGAAATAAATAAAATTAAAAACCAACTGCCTGCATCATCAGGCTCTGTGCATTCTTCTTACCTTACCCTTTTTGAAAGAACCACACAGAGCCTTAGAATACCTCTTAAAAATAATGGTTCTAGACACCTCTTGTACTCTAAGTATAATGGTGTTCCACATTAATTTTGTATTGCACCTCTAGCAACAGGAGTGATCACAGTTTAGTTAATTCATAAAAAGTCCTAATTTACAGGACTGTTTTGTAGCAGAATACTGAGCTCTCAATCCCATGGAGGTGAAGAGCGTACAGGATGCTCAAAATAAACATCCCTCTCTGAGGACACAGGACACACTACCGGGCCCTGGGCTCTTCTCTCAGTGAACAGCTCTAAAAACTCCTACACAAATCATAAAACCATGGAATAATCTGGGTTGAAAGGGACTTTAAAGGTCATCCAGTCCAATTCCACTGCAATGGGAATAATTTACTCTAATGGAAAGTCAGATACCTTTGGAACTTGCCTAAGCTTTTACTGTGAATTGTGCTCAAATCATTTATTCCATTTAGCAAAAATTAAACATGTTGACTCCTCAACATCTAAGGTAAATATATATAAAAATGCTAGTAATTCTCTACAGTCAACAACCCATTGCTGCTTGTTCAAGGCACCAGTAGCCTTACAAACTGACAACTGCATATCCAAAAGCAGACAGAAATAAGCACTTCTCAGAACAGAACCCAAAATAATTGGCTTCCTACCCTTGCCTCCAGGCTAACACTTCCAGTGAAGCCAGAAAAGCAATCTGAGCTTGAGGCTCTTTGTGCTTGGGGAGAAGCGAATTGTCCCTGCTTGGGATGGGCATTTGCATCCTGTGAGGAATCACATTAGCAAATCACTTCCCAGAGCAGCTCAGGAGTGTTTTAGATAACTTCCAGTGCAAACATCTCTCTGTGGTTATAAAAAATTCCTAGTCAAACTTTTCCAGCTGGATAATGGCTTGCCAATACAACACACTTAATGAGGCATCTTAGCAGATCACGAAAATATCTATTTTCCACTGAAAAAGCTGCCTTTGCTTACAGATGGGGAGGGGAAAAAAAAGAGAGAACAGCATAAAAAAACACCTTCCACCCCACTGAAACTATCCCTTTCAACAACAGCAATCGCTGCCAGTCAGGACTCAAAATTAATGAGGAACCTGGGGATGGGGGGAAAATCCCCAAGCTCAAACTGTATTTGGATGCTAATCTCCAGCACTACCCAGGGGCTCCTCAGAGCAGTCTGCACCATAAACAGCCACACAGCCTGGGAGTCTGTTTATCTGCAGGCTGGTTACCTGCTCCAGGTTACCTGGTTTGATAATTTGCCTCAGGACATTGCTATAAATGAGCCCAAGCACTGCTCCCACACTTTTCCAAAGAATTACCATGCAAGGAACACACAGTGTAGACAATGGGCCTTGTGGCTCCAATAAACATGCCCAGACATCCTGGGATGCAAGGTGCAAAATACAGCTACTTACTGTATTTATCACACAATTAAGATCTTGAAATACATATATATGATTCACCTACACCTATCTAACATTCCAAGTAAAATTCCAAAGCGAAGATGCATCCTCAGGTAGCTCCAGAGTAGGAACACACTTGTAAACCTTACAGCCTAAGCGACTGTCAGTGGCATGACGTATTTTTGCTTTATTTTAAAGTCACACTGCACAAAAGGTCAGCCCTGCGTTGTCACCTGATGTGGATCTGCTGGCCAAGCCAAAGGCATCATGCTGACTAGAACTTGGTGAGGACCTGTCCTTGGAAGTGGTTCTACAGGAAGGGGAATGTGCTAATTAGGACAGTTTCTCTCTCTATAATTTCATTCCCCTATCAGACCCATTTGGTCATTTACAACAAACCACCTTCACAATTTCCTCCCATCCCGGAGTGGTAACATCCCTGATCCAAAATTTGGCCAAACTGTTCCAGAAGGATGAATAGCCTTTCCCTGAAAGACTGGGCTAATTACTATAATCCCCTGCAGTTACTGAGGTGGCAAAGTCTCAAGAGACTGGAACTGGTGATGATGGAGTGACAATAGGCTTAGGGACAAAGTCTCTTTATATTGATAAACTGGGTGTGCTCGGTACCAGCAGATGCAACTAATATTTAGTTCCTTTGTTTTTCCCTTCTTTATGTTCACATGGTACAAACACCAATAGCAGTCAAGTAGGTTGCTAACCAAGCCACAGAGAAAACAGTTACAAGCCAAAAGCAACAACATGCAGCAAAGGTTGAGTTTTGTGTTAACAAAACTTTAAAATTGGTGAGCTGCTCTCCTGACCTGTATGCCTCAGTGATTTGTACCAAAGTTCTGGAACTACAGAAGAAGGGAGGGGAGGGAAAAAGGAAAAGTCAAGTGCTGCAACAGGCTGCCCAGGGAAGGGATGGAGTCACCACAGAATGGTTTGGGGTGGAAAGAACCATAAAGATCATCCTGTTCCACCCCCTGTCATGGACAGGGACTCCTTCCACTAGCCCAGGTTGCTCCAAGCCCCATCCCTGGACACTTCCAGGGATGAGGCAGCCCAAGCTCCTCTAGGCAACCTCTCCCTGGAGGGATTTAAAAGATGTGCAGATGTGACACTCGGGGACACGATTCAGTGGTGGCCTTGGCAGTGCCGGGGAAATAGCCAGACTCGATGATCTTAGAGGGCTCTCCCATCCTAAATGCTTCCGTGACCTTTGCACCAAGTGCAGACAGCAGCAGAGCCAGAAGAGCTCTTGACTGGGGAGCCAAAACTTCGATGCACAGAACACCACTTAAAAATCCATTAACACGGTCAAATTGCAAGGATTTCGAGCAGGGCTCCACTGCCCTACCTAGGAATACTTTTGCCCTCTGAGATCCCAAGTACACGGCGACAGTCACACCCCCGCAGGACCTGCTCTGTCTGAGTGTCCACTGGGCCCCCCAGGCAGCTGCAAAGCTGCCCCAATGACACCTGCATGGCTCAGCAAAACCAGCACTGCCGACGGCTCCCTGCTGACTGGACCGCAGGGAAAATTGGATAACCTTCGCAACATTACCCAGAGGACTTCCAGAACAATGGAGCAGCCCTGACATAAAGGGAATAATGATCATAGGAGCAGCCAAAGTGGATTTCTTAAGGACTCATCATGTCAAATAAATTACAGTTTTGGGGGTGGTTTTATTTTAATAAGCCTTTCAAATGCACCTGCATAAGCAAAACAGTGTGGAATAGATAGAGATAAAATTACAAAAATAGGTTGTTTCCTGATGAAATAGAAACATTCTTTGCTGGGTATCTCTGACCTGAGTGCTGGAGATGAGATATTGGATTTGTAAAAATTTCAGCAGCTTGGAAGGTGGGGAAGCAGGAGGGGAGATCCCTCACTCAGAAGAGGAAGGGCTGGAAGCAGCTTCACCCTACTCATCACTCTGCCCCAAACTTGGTTTCAACTTCAAAGATCAGAACTGGGAAAAATTAGACAAGAAAGGTTACAACAAGCTCACATCAATCAACAATTCCACCCATCTCAGTGGAGTTTGTCTGGTTTTCTGCCAGTATAGATGATATAGAAATATGGCTCTACATTGACAGATTTCATACATTCCTCAGCTCTAATTGGTAGTGTTCATGCAGTCATCTGCTGATTGCCTTAGTTGTTATTTCCAACACGAACACAGAATGTACATATCTCCTTACCCCATTTGTCTCTTCAAAAGCATTGCCTACTTGTGCCTTCCTCAGAAAATAATCAGAGGGAAAAATTCCTAGCCTGCTGCAGATACACTAATTCCAGTATACATCTTACTTATGAAGATTTGCCTTCAATTTGCACACTTGTTTCAAGAAAATTAACATACAAACCAGAAATTACCATAGATAAGACAAAGGATGAAATTAATTTTAACATTTCTGTCCCTTTTTTCCTTCTCCTTTACTCCCAAGTCAGAACATTTAAAGCTGTGTGTTCCATGGACTGCAAAATGGGGACTGGTGCCTTTCATACACCAACTAACACTTTTGTCAGGTGGATTTTGATACCATCTCAAGTGACCTTTGTCCCACAACATAAAAATAGATGATTCCTTTGTTAACATACTCTGGCTCTTTGGCTGACACACAGAGGGTGTGACAAAGTCACAAACACAGGAGGGGTTGGAAGGGACCTTAGAAATCCAAGTCAGCACCAAAGGTTCATTAATTCACAGTTACATTTGTAAAAGCCTAGAGAGGGTCTTCCTAGTCTGAAAAAGGAGGGAAAAATAACGCTTGAATCAAATTATACAAAATTCTTTCTTGCTAATTCTGTTCCTGTTATCAAAATGCCTTAAGTTTATCTCAGTGAAGTGCAGAGCTGGTAGTGTTAATGTTCATTAAAGAACTGCACAGACAGAGATGCTGCTATAAAGCTACAATGCAGAGCCCCCCACACCCAGCACTTCCCATGAGGCAGCTCATGGAGATGCAGGGAAAAACCAGCAGCCACCACCACTACGCTATTTTATCCTTTTAAAGGGAACATTTGAGGAAATATAAGCAGATAATAGCATGAAGGATGTTTTGAAACTGTACAAGAGCCTCAAGGCCAGGACTGATGTCCCACTACCAGTGCACAGGGGACCTTGGTGCATTTCATGTACTGTACACCTGAGATGCTCATGTACACCTACAGAGAAACCCAGTCACACAGTCCATCCCCACTAAACACAGATTTGAGGAAAGCTGGTAATTATTTCTCAACATAGCTCAGCCTTCCTCATTTGTGGCTTTCACTGCAGCTACCCAAAGTCAATCCCTCCACTTCTTGTCTGCAAGCAATGGCCAAAATCAGCATGTTCATGCTTCACTATGAAGGCCATTATCAGAGAACCAAGATTCACTTAAAGAGCAGCACTACTCATGCTAAAATGGCACGATAAAATCACTGAATTAACAGACTGCAGCCTGGGATTGAAGACAATCTCAGTGACATAATACCCTTTTAACTGGGTGTGACTAGCAGGTTACCCTGTATATTCAGCACCTTCATCTTTACATCTCCCAGGTGACATGATCACATCAATGCATACTGACCCAGCAATATTGAAATAAATGCAGCCAAACTGATACAAGCCCCTCTAAAAACTCTCTTAAGGCTTTTAAATACCAATTACTTTGGTTTTTAAATGCAAACCATCAGAAATAAATATGTATAGGGTTTCAGCTTAATACACAAATGCAAATACAGAGTAGATGACACTAAGATGAAATGTCACGCCCATGATACTCTGAACAATAACACCGAGCACACTGCAATACAGAAACACAAAAAATCAGTGAACCTGAGAGAGAATTAAGTACATTTCAAACCATTACTCATTAAACACCAGAACAAAAATAACTTGCTGGTTTATTATACCCTTCCTCATTTTTTCAGCAGTCCAGATTAATTCAAATGCACTTTGCCCTCTTTGGCAATATCATCAACTAAACCACCACCCGGCTTAATTAAGCAGGATTGAAATTATCCTGCATAAAAGCAAGCATAAAAGGTGAGAGAAACTACAATGTTCATCTTTAATCTCATATTTACTCATGTCCCTGAAACCTGGGAACTCTTTCATTCCCTGCTGGACTCTTCACAACTAGCACTGTGCTTTATATGAATGACATGAAGCTTCATAACCCACATAAAAATGCATTCACAGACACACGGGATCCAGTATGTGGAAACAGCAGAGTTCACTCTGGTGAGACCCCACTGGAATGTTGATCCAGCTCTGGGGTCCCAGCACAGGAAGGACCTGTTGGACGAGTCCAGAGGAAGCCACCAAGATCACTGGAGGGATGGAGCAGTGCTGGGAGGAAAGGCTGGGAGAACTGGGATTGTTCAGCCTAGAGAAGAGAAGCTTTGGGGCGACCTCACTGTGGCCTTCCAGGACCTGAAGGGATACGACAAGAAAGATGAGGAGAGACTATCTAAAAGGACCTGGAGTGACAGGACAAGGAGGAATGGCTTCAAACTGACAGAGGGCAGGGTTAGACTGGTTATCAGGAGAGGATTCTTTCCTGTGAGGGTGGTGATGCACTGGGTGCCCAGAGAAGCTGTGGCTGCCCCATCCCTGGCAGTGTCCAAGGCCGGGTTGGACGGGGCTTGGGGCAGCCTGGGCTGGTGGGAGGTGTCCCTGCCCATGGCAGGGAGTGGCACTGGATGGGTTTTGAGGCTCCTTTGAAAGCCAGGCCATTCTCTGACTCCATGAGTTCTAAAGGTCCTCTCAGAGCAGACAAGGTGTGGGAAGGCACCTCTCCTCCTAAAGCCTGGGAAGGTGAGCGGGGAAGCTGCTGCTCATTAATCTTGGCCGATGCCCAGGCTGTCACCACCCACTGTGACAGCCGCTCTCATGGAGCACAGCACCTGCACAGGGGTGACAATGCCACTGGCAAAGGACAAGCGCTTGGATCAGTTCTGCACTCAGTGCTTGGCTGGCAGCCGAGGCCAGTGAGACAGACATTTTAGGCACAATCTTACAAAATATCAACAGAAGAGATGAAGGAAAGGGGGTGATAAATCATATTTTCAAAATTATGTCTAAACAACAGAGAGATGCTGATAAAACCCCTGCCATTTTTTAGAATCAAAATGTGATTCTTTCCCAAGGTTGTTCCTTTCTGGCTTTCAAGTTATTTTCCTAAAAAGCTTTCCATAACTTTATCTTCTGTGAGTCTCCATTTTATTTCACTGAAATTATATTATGTGCCTGCAGTCCAATTGTGAAACCTCTGCAGTTAGTAGGTTCCCAGAGGCTACAGAAACATTTCTTCATTTAGAACAGCTGAAGAAATAGTTGTATATTTGAGCAGACAGATAAATGGAAGGCATTTAACGACCGAAGAAACAAATCCACTGAGCAGTGCACAGAGTGACACACTGCATGGCTGGAGCAGACAAAGGCCCTCAGCAACCATTTGAACCCCGGTCTGAGGCCAAACCTGAAGATTTCTGTCAACTTGAACAGATGTTGAATGAGATCAATGTAAAGAAACTATGTTTATTTTGCCTCTGTCCTGAAATGTTTTGCCAGACCAAATTTCATTAAAATGGAATAAACCCCAAATAATCCCTGCCATTATTTGTAAAGGGTTTTCTACACCTGGAATTTTCTGTGTAGTTCTTCTGCATCAGAAGCTCCCTGTGCATGTGCAGCCCCTGGGGCAGCTCTAGTGCTGGTCCTGCCCACACTGCCCTTCCCTCTGCTCGCAACCACAGCCAACAGCAGACTGAAATCCTGGACACTGAAAATACATCAGAGCAAGTAACACTGAAGTCATCTTCTCCATCAGCACAAACATCCAACAACATCACCCTCCTGCAATGACTGAAGCCCATCACCGTTCCTAACATGAAATCTCTATCACAAGTGATGCTGTTCCAAACACGTCTCCCAATTAACGTGCCCTCCCTGCTGAACCACATCTTAGACCATCCTAAGACTGCACTGTCTGTACACCAAAAACTGGGATGGAACCTCTAGCAATGCAGAGCAGCACAACTTTGGGCAAGTCACCTTCTGATCATGTGAAAGGAAACCCTCCCTAACTAGTCACACTGAACGTTCCACAGGTTGGGGGATTTGTCTGACATAACAGGGCAGTGCCAGAGTGTTCAGATTTGGGTACAATAAATAAGAAGCTCACTTTGTATTTTGGAAACAACCACGCAGACTGATTTGCCAAAAACTCATCCTGACTTCCAGCAACTCTTGGAGGCTTAGAGGAAACTTGTGAAACAGAATTCCAACGGTTATAAAAAGAAATAACTAAAAAAAGCAGCGAAAATAACTCTACCCAGAAGAAATTCTAATGTGCTCTGGAATAAATAACCTACCTGTACATTTCACCACTTACACTTACCCAATCCCTACTCCTCAGATACAGTAGGTCATAACTAAGCACTGCTTTTAAATTGGAAAGGAATTGACACCTTCAGAAAGACAAGTAACTGTGTGTTTCTAGAGGTATCTGCTGATTTTTATGGCACAAGCTGGAAAATGGAGTGATGGTATTATGTTTTCCACAAACATCAATATATACTAATGGTTTTCATTACTACTGCAATAAAACCATCCAATAATTTTATTAGGTAACAAGGAAAAAATTTCCAGAGAAGGATTAAATACCTGGCCCCAGAATTTATCAATCCAAGCTCTACGTATATTGAAAACCAATCCTAACTCAGGTATTTATGTAGCTACACGCCATAAACTTCAAAGGTAAACAAGGAAATATTCAGCTCATTCCTGGTGGGATGAATCTCAAAGCCATTAAAAGGAAGTAAAAATTACTGAAGTCAATGAAAATCCTTCCATAAATTTCAGCAAGCCTTCACTCAGGCTCTAAAAATGACTTGTGGGTTTCGTTTGAAAGTGGCTAAGGGTCTGCTTTCCACAGTACATCCAACCTGTGTGACTCCCTGAACACTTTGAATAACCTCTGAGAAGACTCTGGGCTCAGGAGGGAAAAGCAAAGGGCATGGGGAGCAAAGAGAAGAGGCAGGGGTTTGAAAAAAGGGGGTGGTGTGGGAAATAAAGGGCCTTGAAGCATATCTCTGGCAGTGAGAAGGAAGCAGGAGAGCTGAGGATTGCTGGACTCTCTGCCTTGTTTTGGCACTTGCACCTGAGGCTGCCCCGGGCAAACCACTGCAAGGCAACTGGCTGCAGCAATACCAGCTTTCTCCTACAAAGCACATTAGCTGCAATGATGAAAAATGCTGTTTGAGGAAACGAGTGTATATTAATATCACCACTATCAGAATGGCAGCCCAATCTCAGCTGGTCGAGCCAAGCATTACAGCAACGTAAATCACACATTTCATTTGTGGTTTTTTTAGACAATTAAAAGGACCGAATAATTGCCTGCTTTTCCAATAAAGGGTTTTTATAAGTACACAGTAGTGAAAAACATCTCTCTGATGTTCTAACCAAGCACTGAAACACACAAAGAACCAGCCTCACCTTCTCTCCCCTCCCAGCTGCTCGTTTCCATCCCTTTCCATCCTGTCTCTTCCACAGGGAGGAAGAAGGGAGCTCAAACCCATAGGGGGATCTTTCTCTGGTTCCCAGGAAGGACAACAGAGATCCAAACCCATAAGCCCATCAGTTCCAGAACTTATTTCTAAACGCGATTACAAATGCCACAGCTGCTTTACAGGCTTTGGAGACTGGAAAGACTTAGGAGTCTTTTCAGACTGGAATCTGAGGCATTTGGCTTCCTTCTGGATTAACTAGGGCTTCTCTTTTGGGCAGCTAAGCTACATTTTTTGCAGAAGGTTTCAGCAAGAGGTTAACCATTTGTTCCTCTTTCAGAGAAAAAACCATAAAATTTACCATCACGTTCATCCTCCCAAGAGGGTGGATGGGAGCAAATAAGCAGAGGTTGCCCACATGAATGATCCACCAAGTCTGGCCTCCAGCATCAACACCCAGCACATGAAGCTCCCCCGATTCCAACTCATACTCAACTAGTCTGTAACCACGTCTCTGTCACTCAAAGGTGACTCCCATTAATTGTATTTACCACATTAAGTCAGCAATTGGGTTGTTTTTTTTCCATCAAATGTATCTGGCTTCCATCTGGATGAGGATACATTGTGCAAAAGAGATTTCCAGCAGAATTTTTTTGCTCATTCACAAAAAGAAATTGGGATACCATTCACAGAACTGCTATATAGGTAAGAGCCAGACTGTATTATTTCTGTTCAGAGGTAACAACTGGTTTATACCAATGATTTCTATGAAAGGCACGTTGTACATCACTACCCTAATTGCTGTCAGCCACATTTCCAACGGGCCACACTCCTAAGCTCCCTCTGCAAAGGAGCAATCTCGAATCTTAAAGTGTACATTAGTGCATAATGAGATCCTGGCAGCTGTTTCCCAACTGAAAGCCATCTCCTGCTGCTTCTGTTGGGGATGTGGCTGTGAAAAAAGCAGTTCTGCTGACGAGCAGGGGGGAGAGAGGCACATACAAATACACGGCGTCACGTATAATTAACCATAAGCCCTCACACACTTACACCTCCAAACACAATTACAGTGGCTGCAAGCTCTGCAAGGGCCATGGTTTCCTTGGAAAACACCTTCTACTCCACTAGAAGAGGTTAATTAAAAATAAATGCAGCAACAAAAGCTGGGCTTGTCTTTCAGGCGGGGAGCACAACGTACAGAAGGGCATATTTACACCTTTCCTCCCCAACTCTGAAGTGCAGCAAAGGAAATGTGTAACTCTGCTCTACACTTGACCCGTTTAACCTGTATTTCACACCAAACAAGAGGTTATCAGCAGTTCCAAGGGCTGAGTGGGAGGCTACAGTGATGTCTAAAGGGATCAGAGGGGCTTGGGCAGGGCAGTGACCTTTAGACCAGGCTGGGAACATGTTCCCCATCCTTCTCTCCCCCTTGTTTTCAGGAATGCTGCAGCCACCCTTCTGCCTCCAGCGTGAGTAAAGCAGCTAAAGCACAAATGGAAATGCCAGCTCATAAAGCGCCTTTCTTCAGGGTATCAAAGCTAATGAGCATGAATCACAGATTGATTGGAAAATCTGTGCCCGTTCCAGCGCTTCTGTTTCCTGATGTTCACCCCGCTCTGCCCTGCCGGAGGTGCAGCAACCAGAGCCCAGCCCCTCGCTGCTGGGAGCTCACATCCAGCACAGATGCCATACTCCAGAAAAAAACATGGGATACAGCACACCCCTACACCCCCCGAGTGCGCACACACACTACCCACAGCCTGCTTCTCCTGGTGTTTATGGCTATTCATTCATTTTTTGATTAGATCATACCAGAGTATCCACCAGGACAGTCAGATGAGGTTCCTATGGGTTTGCACCATGAATAACTGCCACTGTCTCTTGACATTTATATGTTGACATCTGCTCTCTGGTACTTGAAAGCTGCCAGATGTATCAGATATTTACAATGTTTTCAAAAAGGGACTGGCAGAGCCTTTCGGTCACAGGAAAATGGCACAATTTTTAATACAGTAAGAAACAATGTTCAGAACCGTATATTCTATAAAAGAATGTAAATTGTTGATAAACATTAGTTTCCACTTTCATTAATATACTTCAAAACTATTACCTAAATTTCTCCATTGACTCAGCTATGCCAACACACTCTTCAGACCCTGCCTTACAAAGGAACCTGAGGAGTGGAACAATTAGCAGATTTAATTGATCATGAAGCCCAATCGTTGCAGGAATCTGTGCACTCCTGGTGCCAGCTGAAATCCATACCCTCTCTTTGCTCAGATCCAGTACTTGAGCGTTAATGCAAACACGTGGCAGCCAAGAGTGGATGAACCAAATCAAAGCAACCAATCCCTTCTGAATGACTCCGCCTGTGGCAGAAACCTCTGTGCTGTTCAGCCTAAAAATCAGTTCCCACTGCAACTGCTGCCATTTGCTCTACCCTTTCCTTAGGAGCTGATCCTATTCTCCAGGGAGCACTTCATTCATGGACTAAATCCATGTGTGTGTGAGCTAAACTGAGAGGAAAAATAGAAGTAGGTTACAAATTGTGCACCTGCTTGTAACACAAGTGCAGCCAGCTGGAAGGAACCACAGAAGAGGTGAGATAAAGTGCGTTGGTGTCTACCTTTCCTCCATAAATTGCTGTGTGCTCAAGGAACATTTGTATTTCAAGCAGGTTTGGGAAAGACCAATCAATCCATGCCCATAGGTTTGATCTGCAATGCCCAAAAGGATACACTGCCTTTTTGTTTAAAAGGCAAAGATATGACACTACATTTCCATCCTCCAAAATCGCATTTATAAGAGAGATAATTTGAAAATCAATTACATGTCTTTTCAACTATGGAGTTTTTTACCAAAAAGTGACCTGAAGCAATTCACTGATTCTCTCATGCAATTTTAGAAAATACTCTGAGGGAGCCTTAAACATTGGCCCATCTCCATCTACATTTTAAATATTTCTCTCTCCTATATTTGGTGCAAGAGAACAATGAAATCAAGTGGAAATAAATGAGAAAATGCAAAATTGCAAGGATCCCACTGGAAGACTACAGTACAGCACATTTCTATTGAAAACACACTTAGGAAATACTGGATTATTCCTACACAGTGTAGGAATAATAACAGTAAGTTCAAACTTTCCGCTCAGCAATTTCTGCCACCAAGACAAAAGCAGCCTACTTAATCAGCTAGAAAAGATTTTGAAATAATTAATTCCTGCAAACAAATGAGGATGGAAGAGCCCCTGGCCATCTTATTATTTCTTTGGCCTCGCTCTGTTCCTTGTATTTCGGAGCTCCAGGGCTCCCCAGCATCTAACCTAAATATCTACGTGCTGCATATGTCAGTATCAATTTGTAGAGTGACAGAACTTCCCTAGCCAGAAGTGTCATCTGAAACATCAACACAAGATGGGCAGTGGAGACGGGGACACAGAGCCACACAAACATGGGATCTCTGACAGGGAGAGGCAGGTAAGAGAGGCGGAGGAAGAGCACGTGGCTGCCTCCAGCGTGGCCCCAGTGTCCCCAGAGAGCCAGGACAGAGCTTGAAGCCCAGCTCGGCCTCTGTCACTGCAGGAAGGCACAGCAAGGCTGAAAGATGTGCGAAGGCGAGACAATATGTGCAATGCTTGACAGCCCCAGGCATCCTGCAGGGAGAAGGAGAAGCTGGCTGGGGAAAAAGGGACTTGCTTCTCTCAGCTGATGTTTGCCAAACACCGGTGAAAATGAGCAAGAACTGCAAACGATAAACCAGCAGCCCAGAACGCGTGGCAGGCGGAATCAGGCTCAACACACCACAGCTCTCCATGTAATAGTCCCCACTCTGATCCAGATCATTTCCTCCTTGCTATCTTCACAATGTTTAATCTGTGAAACGCAGCACTGCCACTAATACACTAAAAGCACTCCATCCCCTTGCAGATTCCTAATTACTCTGGAAAAAGAACCCCAGCATTTTTAAAAGCAATGTATATATTAACTTTAAAGCCCACAATGAAGAAACATAACCTTCTAAGTAGCTGTGTTAGTTCTAAGACTTGTTCAGTGCTCATTCCAGAGATACAACAGAGCACAAGAACATCTGACCTGACCCTGTTCCACTAGAACACGAAGACCTAGAAAAGCCAGGCTCAGCTGTGTGGCTGAGACCATGTGCACTCTCCATCTTACACACCTTAGGCTGCTAGAAACCATGACAACACAAACTGCTCTAGTCCACGTGTTTGGCTCTATCACCTGTCATTATTTGCCCTGTCTCGATGGTATAAGAAAATAGGAATTGTTTCTCCAGAGTGCCAGCCACCATGGGGCTGCTGTGAGGGAAGCACAGGGTGTTTGCTGATGCAACCATTGCTCTGTGCCACCCTGGGACACAGAGGTGAGATGTTCTATCCCACAGTGGGACAAATACACACCATTTGTGGTTTGTTACCGTCACACGCAGCAACTAAAGCTAAATACATCAAAGCTGTTGCAGCTATGGCATTAGTTTTACATCTGGTACAAAATGTGCTGGGAGCTTGGTGACAGGATGAAAAGGCAAAGGGAACAAGCAAATCCTGATCTCAGTAACGCAAGAGTATCACTGGAGTTGCATCAGATTCTCAACAGTGCAAACCATGTTAAAGTACAGGGCGGACATTTAGCAATACAACTGGTTTGGCCCACAACAGTCTTAACAAACCTGTCTCTCGCCTCCATGACTTAAAGTCTAGTGTATCTTTTCCCCTATTTTCTAGTGCTATTTCTCTGCCTGTTTACTTTCATGTAAATTGGGTTAGCTCTGCTGAAAGCAAGGCAGTTCCAGCTCTCTCCCACTGGTACAGCTGAAAGAATAAGACCCTCCACAGCCTTACAGAAGCTGTGTTACCAGTAAAATTAACAACATCAAACACCAGTGAGTTGGGTTAACTTGCAACTACCACTCTTGCTTTGTGATAAAGCCTTTTAGATATCACACTGCTGAAAGAAAGAAAAGCCTGTGTTTTTCCTCATTAGCTCTTTCTGCCTGTTCAATTAACTGCGTATTGACCGAAGGAAAACCTTTCTTCTAAAACCAGAGGATGTGATCTCTCTCAGAAGAGGCGGCAGACTCTGTTTTCATCCCGGCTGGATCACCAAAGAGCCGAGCAAAGAGCAGTGTGGCCACAGCCATTTGTCTGCCACCAGTAATAACAGCAGCTGGAGAAGGCAGAGTGGGCCCCAGCGAGTGTGGAATGACAGTAATTTAGGGACATGCCAGCCAGCAGACTGGAACTGCTGTCATACCCAGACCCCACACTGATTTGGGGAGAGATGGACGCTGTTTTAAAATACTTAAATAGCCACATTTACCATCAATTAAACTGCCGTGTAATATTATTACGGCACCGTAGATGATGCGGGTGAAAGCACAGAAACGTAGGAGCAAGAGGGACCTCCTCGAAGGAGCTGAATCCAGTCCAGTGATACGTTAGAAAAATCACATCTCATTCATAATTAAGTTCCCCTTGGCTCTTTATCTAATTAAACCCATTAGAAGGCTGCAGAAGGGGATCATTTCCTTTTCCCCTCAGATAGCCTTTTGCTTGTGCACACTAAAGCCAAGCTCCTCTGGATTTTGCTCGCTCTTCTGGCAATCCCTCTCCACATGTTTGTGTACATTTGGATTCTTGTTCTTGTTAAGGGACCAACATTATGCTTGTATTCCAAAATGGGTCTCCATTACCTTACGCATGGAATAAACAACCTTAAGTAATCAAAACTAATTAAAAGCATTCGCTTGTACACTGTAATGATTCTATTAACAAGTACACAACTTCCACTGGAAGCAGCTCACCTAATGCATCCAATTTTATTTAAAATAGGAGATCATGCTTAGGTAAGGAAAAGAAGTCTCATTACAACTTCCTCCACGTCTTTTCCAGTATGAGCCCGAATCCAAGCTTTTAATCTCTCTTGAAGAAAGAGCAATACAAGCAACAAGACTGGAATTCTGCAGCAAACTAAAATGGATTATTTTTGCACTGAATCATCAATGGTGTGAGGTTTATGAAGAACTTCTAAGTTTAGGAAGAACCTGTGGCTTCTGGAAACCCCTTTGTCATATTTTAATGCTAAATATGGGAACAGGATTAATCTACATGATTAACAACATTAGTTGGTTTTCATCTCAAACACTCTAGAATGAAAAAAAAAATCCTCAAAAGGAATTGTAGGAATTTAGAACTTGGATCCATCACAATATACGCTTGGCAAAAGACAGAAGGAGACCTCGAAAAACTAATATATGATAAATTCATGATGACTTGCTGCACTAGTCCTTCAACACCAGGGCTGGCTCCCAAGATGAGAGGAGCAGCTCCAAGTGCTGCTCTCACCACGTTTCCATGAGGTTACACCAGCAGCAGAACAGCCCTCCTCTGTTCATGTCTGCATCCTACACTCTCCAATACTAGAACTGGATGAACGCAGATTTATTTTTTTCCCCCCCAGGAACACAAATTCCATCATATCCCAGTTATCAGACAGAGGAGAAGTACCACAGGAAAACTGGATGCAACCCTAGCATTGGATTCACAAACCTGTTAAAACAACCCAGTGACCCACAAGAAAGCACGACGCCACAGCCATCACCATGAGGATTAAATTTGGCTTTGCGTAGGCAGTAATTGTCTCCATTTTATGAAAATTCCCATTTTGCCTTCCTGTGTTAGGACAGCACTGAAACCTCCTTATTTCAAAGTGTGCATACACTTTAAAAAATGGGTACTGCTGAAAAGCCTCCATGGCTTTCTAGCTAGGACACCCTCCTGGAATACAAAAGGTCCAGCTGAACACTGTATCCGAGATGAGCCTCTCTGCCTCTCCCAATACATAGATCAAACTCATCCAGCTCAATTAATATTTAATTACCCACACAAAAGGGATCAACTTCCGCAGAACAGATAGAGGGCAAGTTGGCTGGTGCAATGCAGCTCCGCTCAGCAAAAGTAGTTCAGGACCTGAAAACAGGCTACATTACTTGGGATTTTGGAGCCCTTGCACATGGCACTTTTGTCTCCGCTCCCAAAATAAATTGTGCCTACCTAGTCAAAACACAGAGGAATTCAATTTGGAATTCTTGTACTCTTGGCTATTCCAAGGTGTATCTTTCCCATCAAGAAAATTATCTGTTTTGAGGTTTTCAGAAATTTATTCACATAATTTGGAAAGGAATATTAAAGCCAGGAGCTGTATTTCTTCACCAAATCGCTA
Organism: Sclerurus mexicanus; assembly: GCA_013396755.1. Lineage (NCBI taxonomy): Eukaryota > Metazoa > Chordata > Aves > Passeriformes > Furnariidae > Sclerurus > Sclerurus mexicanus. The sequence continues at coordinate 833,295 of VWZF01000741.1, forward strand.
AGGGTAAAGACTCACGAGAGTTCCTCTAATACCAGAGCTGAGCCACCAACATCTATTGGCATCCAAACTAAGGGATTAACCATTTTTTGCTTAATATTTGTCAATTGAAAGCGCCCTATTAATATTTTCTAATGTAAAAGATAAATTTAACAAGACACCCATTTACTATGCTTTTGAAAAATTAAAATGAATCAGCTGCTGTAAGACTCTGAATATGGAGACTCAAGAGATGCTTTCCAAGCATTCATTTTGGCAACTCTTTCAACCTTGAAAGGCTCTGGGCCACTTTACGTGGAAAACAATAGGAAAACAAGAAACCAAAAATACATATATTACAAAAGAAGTGATAGAAACACCCACTTTGATTCCTTGGATCTTCAAAACATCTCTCCTAGTATGACATTGGTCCCAGGTTATCTAAAAGTCAAATTAAAACATTGGGTATGCACTTAATCATTTGATTTTTGCTTCCTTGTAGAGACTTCCACACCCGCACAAATAAACCTTTCAGATTCAGAGGTGAGGTGAAGCAGATATCCCCTCTCCTGCTCAGTTCTGCTTAAATATAAGGCCAAGATGCTATATAAAATCCCCCACTGTGAGGAGATCCAGGCAATATTCCAAGCACAATGGGGTGGGGTGAGGATGTTTTTGTTCAAATTCTCGCTTAGACTGGATTCTCTCATGCCTTTATGGTTACAGGTACAGAATCTTCCCTCTGTAACAAAAAAGGGCCTAACAGGGTCACCTATCGCAAAGGAGCCTTTCCTCAGCAGGTCAAAGCCTTTGCACAAGTCCCTGAATACGTGTCTGGGTGTTATTTCCATTTGTGGCAATTTGTCTTGCTCATGTACACTGTTGGTTAACATGCAAATGCTATGCAAAATGAGGGACTAAAGAAATCATCAGTGAATACACTTCATACAGATTTAAATGCTTCTTCACCCTACAAGGAGTCCCCCAAATTTCAGTAGGGTAACCTGTGTTATACCAATTGACATAAAAGAAGGGGAGGGGGAGAATAACTGTAAACCCAGCTATGTCATAATTATGCAGCACCACAGACATCTTTCCTCCTAAAGGGGAGAGAAAGCCCAAACAGAAATAAATAGCTGCCTGCAATTAAAGCCATTAAAAAGCGATTACTTCAAGCAGGGGGTTGAAGCAGCGGGCACTGCACCTTGCAAATCCACCATTTGTGACAGAGAGACTGGACACACAGGGAAAGTGCCCTGGGAACTGGGTGTGGCTGGACAATTCGCATTTTTACCCAGTTATCTGTCACTAGCATCACTGAATTACCGCGGATGGAACAGTAGCCAGCAGAGTATCTCTCTAGGGCTGCTTGTAACACGATCTAAGAAACACCTCCGGAAAAAATAAACCAAAGGTCTATAAACCCACATCTGTGCAGCCTGAAGGAAAAGCGATGGCAGCACACGAGTCCACACCACCTTCTGTCAAAACAAACCACCCGCTCTCTTAAGGGCAGCACCTTAGGGGCGCCGAGCAGCATCCGCAGCCGAACCACACCAACTTCCACGGAACAAAACCCGCAGGAACCACCCTGCGCTCAGCCAGCCGGCTCGCTTATCACAACGCTGTGGGTTCCACATGGACACACACACACGCGCGCGGGATGAGCCCCCGCTCCCGCGGAGCATCCCGAACCACCGCTCCCAGCCCCCGGTCCCACCTTCTTGGGTCTCTTCCTCCGCTGGCTGCCCCCGTTGCACTTCTCGCCGCCGTCGCTCTTCTGAGCCGCCTCCTCGCTCATGCTGGCGAGCGGCAGTGCCGTGCCATGCAGGCTGGGCGCCCAGCCCCAGCCCCAGCCCCAGCCCAGGGTGGCAGCGCCGGGGGCGGGCGCAGCGGCGGTGGCGCTGCCGGGGCGGGGACCGGCGGGGACGGCACACCCCGCGTGATGCTCCGCGGCAGAAACGCCGGTGCTCGGGCGTGGGAAAGAAGCCCCAAAGCTCATCTCCTGGCTCCAGCCCCCTCCCCACTGCCGCTACACCGGGTTGCTCCGAGCCCCTGTCCAACCTGGACACTCACGGGGATGGGGCGGCACCCACGGCTTCTCTGGGCTACCAGTGCCTCAGCAGCTTCTCTCCACCCAAAACGAGCTCTCAAAGGCAGAAAGTCGCACTGGAAAACGCACAGTATGCACTTCTATTTCATTAGCCAGGAAAAATTGCAGGGGCAGCGTCCCTGGCCAAGTGCATGTTGAGCAGAGGTTTATTATTGGCTTGCTTTTAATAGTGGAACCAAGAAACAGAGGTTTGTGGATGAAAGAGGCTGAGAACAGAGTATTTTGATCAAGGGTTGTGTCCTCCTTCCCTGAAAATGGACCAGCCCCTGAAAAGTTCCCATTGCTCCTCCGTACCTGGCTGTGCTCAAACAAAAAACACCCTGTGCTTCCTGGGCATCCCATACCATAGGATCACAGAGTACTTAGGGTTGGAAGGGACCTGAAATACCATCTCACTGCAGCCCCCCTGCCACGGGCAGGAACATCTTCCAGTAGCCCAGGTTGCTCCAAGCCAGCCTGGCCTTGAACACTCCCAGGGATGGGGCATCCCCATGGCACGAGATGCTCCTCACACCCCCTCCTTGTCCCCAAAGCCATACACGTGAGGGATCTATGTGGCCACAACTGTAACATCCAAGAGATGATTCACTGTCAGCATTCAAGTAGACAATGGCAGCATGATTGGCACAGCACAAGGCGTTGGTTTGTACTACTAAAATAAATCACCTCCTCCTTGGTTTGGAAGAACAACACAGCAACATTCACATGTAAATGCATGTGAGAATTGCAAATGCATTCTTCTGGGGAACACTTGAGAAAGGAAAAAAAAATTACACTGTTCCACTTACAACTAAACAAAACAGCCAAGCAACTTGGCCTCCTTCTCAAACAGCAGCGAAGGCTGGGGAACAAAAGAAAAAACTCCCTTTAACTGCTTACTCAGCAGAGGAGAGGCTGGAGAAAGTGGAAAGGACCCAACGAGGCATGAATTCGCTCTCCCACAATCGCGCTGGCTGCGAACACAACGAACATCTGCAGCACAACAATGTGAGCAGTGTAACAATCTGAAATCCCTTTTTTTTTTTCTCCTCTTACTTTAAGAGTGACTTCTTTGTTACTGCAAGCAGTAGTAAATTCTAGACTAAAACGAGAAATAACTCATGTAAAAGTAAGGGGAGCTACAGATCTTGAAGAAGGCGGGTGCTATACAACACTGCATCTGTTATGCCATAATTAGTGCTGCAATCACAGTCACAGCAAGGATTTTGGGGAAGACGTGCAACAGTCATTTGTTATCAGCATCAGACATCCATGGAATTCATTTGTGGAACCTGTAGAGATGTGGTTATTCTTTTAATTTACAAGCCAGCCTGCTCTGCACACAGATGCTGATTTTAAAGAGGTCATCTCCCATTTCTCATTTTAGTCCAATTTTGCACAAAATTTTGCAACAGCACCCATAACCAAAATGCTGGAAAAGCCTATTGTGACAACCATTTCAACTACAAAATCCTCACAAATTAACACGCACAAGTTCACTGAAGGATGACAATCTCATTAACCTTAACTGCTCTTTGCTCCTGTCCCTGGATCCTGGGCGTTTACCTTTGGCAATAAGTTTTAGGTGTAGTCAAAGAAAACAAATGCTCTTGCTCAATGGCAACACATTACTCTTCATTTCCCATGATCCCAGAAATCCAGCACGACACCTGACCCGACCAACCAGAGAATCACAGCCAGTGTGAACTGACAACAGGACTAATAACAGCAAAATATCAGGCCTAATAACCATGTGAGCTGCCTCAGAAATACCCAAACACCCCAGTAAAGTCCTAAATATTCAAAACTGCTGAAGGCTTTCTTCACCACTTAAAGCAGTTAGGAAAAAATATTACAGGATGTGCACTGCATTTATTTCACAAAATTTATTAGCTGGAAAAGTATGTAGACATAAACTTCAAATATGGAGAATTGCAGAAGAAGCAATTTTTAACCCTCTTGAAACAGGCCTGCAGTGACATACCTGATCAGCCCTCAGCAGTTTACAAGAGGGGTATCACATCTTCAAACCACACCTATTAACCCACAAATCCAGGATCAACAGCTGTAATTTATGATCAGGCAACTCCCATGAATGAGAGTTAAGGGGAGCAGATAGATCCGTGTGTGTGTGTGCACTTCCCACAGACACATCCTGTGGGTTATGTTGTTTCCAGGCTCTATTCATTACACCTAAATCCAGGTGCTTACCTCAAGTGCCTTAATCCACCCAACACGTGAACCACATTCCAGTGTAATAACCTGTCAGGTTAACAACTGTACAATTACCTCCCTTCATACAGCTTTGATCCAGGGGATTCCACCCCGGATTAAATTTTCTTTACGGAGCTGAAAACAAATGATGCAGAAGTGTGAAACAGCTCCCTGAGAGCTCTTCAGCAACGTGCTGGCCCAGCCTCTCCACAAGCATTGCCAGAAGCTTCCTGCAGCACATCTGCAGTATTAAAGGGATCCCGTTAATTTGGCATGTGTGGACAGTCAGAAGGGCTCCCTTACGGAGTTTTGCTTGGGTGTTTTCCAGCGCCAGGACCCTCACTCCCAAATTCATTCACATGGCCATGTAAACCCAAGCCAAAGGAGAATATCCTCATTACAGCTGCTGACACACATCACCAGCCTGCACTGAGCACTGGGGCACTGCAGCTGGGTCACAGCTGCTGTGCAAGATACCAGGTTTATCACTACCTCAGGCATGTCTTACACTGCCAGTCTGTCACAGGCTTTCCCAGAGTCATTCCTTATATCATCATTCCACAATTAAAAATTAACCCCACAGAGCCAGCTCTATTCCCACTGAATTTAAAGGCAGCAGATCCAGTAAGATGTATTAATTCCCCACCATTACAAAAAAGAACAAAAATTAGAACCTTATCTTCTAGTTGAACTAGAACTTCTTTCTGCACTCTGGCCTTACTTAATATTCTGCATCTGTACCACCTATGTTCTTTTTAAGAAGTAATAATTTAAAACAACCTCGTCAGCACGTCAGAACACTGCCACATTCCACAGTCTGGAAACTGAAGGCTCAAGGGGATCTTACCAATGTACCAAATAGGCATGGGAGAGAGTAAAGAAGCTGAGACAGGCTCTTCTCAGTAGTGCCCAGTGCAGACAATGTGCACAAACCAAAATGAGAGAAATTCTATCTAAACTTAAGAAAAACCCCTTTAAAAGTAAAGGAACAGATTATCTAGACTGTGAACTCCAGATCCTCAGATATACTCAAAACATGACTGGGCATGGTCCCAAACAACCTGCCCTGGCTGACCATGATCCGAGATGGGGATTGCACTGAGTGATCTCCAGAGACGCCTCTCCACCTCACCTGTTCTAAAAGCAAACCCTCTGTATTTGTTGCATCACAATAGTTGTTAAAAGGCATTAAAATGCTCAGCCATTCCAGCTGAGTAATTGCAAATATTGTCATTCTTAAAATGGTGACACTTACATTCTGTCAGTTGCTTCAATGCTTATTATAAACCCCCACTAAATACCCCGTGTGGTCAGTGCGCAGTATCTACCCAGCAGTTTGCCACAGATAATCATCTGGGATTTTATCGACCGCCACTGCAGGGGTTTCTGCTGGTTACCTTGAGCTGAACCCTCAGCTTCCATCTGGCCCACCCTGATAAGGCAGGAGCAATAGAGCCAAGCAGAGGGGGATGAAAACACTGTCTATGGTTTACCACTGAGTCATTAAACCAAGCTGTAATAGCAAGGAATTAAATTATTTACTTATCTCAAAAAGCCTGAAAAAATTATTTTTATTATGATAAAATGATGTTAAATAACACATATCATCAAAATGACCACCTTTACATGCTATTATATAAGTGTTCCCCTATTTATTCCCTCCTCAATGTATAAGGGACAAACACAAACTCCTAATAAGCAGATTCCTCCAACCGTGTGTCACAGCTTTCATTAAAAAAAATCACTGAATCACAGAATGGTTCGGGTTGGAAGGGATCTCAGAGATCACCCAGTGCCACCCCCTGCCATGGGCAGGGACACCCTCCACCAGCCCTGGGTGCTCCAAGCCCTGTCCAACCTGGCCCTGGACACTCCCAGGGCTGGGGCAGCCACAGCTTCTCTGGGCAACCTGTGCCAGGGCCTGCCCACCCTCCCAGGGAAGAACTCCTTCCCAAAACCTGACCTAACACTACCTGTCCTTGTACAAAAATAACCTGCTGTGTTTACGTACTGGAACACCACAGAGTTTGCATCTCAAACACACAACCCTTTCTTTAAGCTGGATGCCTGTTACACAGTCATGACTGACCTGGTAATTAGTCTTTTCAGGACAGGAGGATAGCTGAGAAACACACAGCCCTCTCTCAGGAAATACATCCGATGTGCCCCTCTGTTCCCTTCATAAATCATGTTTGAAAAGGAAAACCAGTAAGAATACAATAAATAAGGAACCCCAGCTCCTTATTTCTGAGTTCAGCACCTGGGCCATGGAAAGCGGGAGGAGCCAGGTCCAAGGGGGGCTCTGGGCATGGACCCCCTGCACCTGCACAGCACAAACACCTCACATCAGTGATTTGCACCCAGCAGAAAGAGAGCAAACATTTCTGTGGCAAACACACTTGGGTGACTCATCTCCTCGGAGGAGTATCTGTTGCTGGTAGCAACCTCAAAACAAAGACGGTGCCTCTCTGTGTGTCCTTGGTGTAAAGCAACAATAGGTAGTACCCCCTCATCATCTGTCAAACCTGACACAGATGATGATGTACAGTCATACCAAAAATGTGTACTACAGGAAAGGCTCTCCGTTCAAATGTAAATATTTGCAAATCACGCAAATTTAACATCTGAGTTTGATACTGTCAGCTAATTGTCCATGTGTTTCAAATACATATATTTCATCACTTGGCTCTATTCCTTGTTGCCTTTGTCCTCTAGAAAAGTGCCATTCCATGGAAGTGGCAAGGAACTATCAGTATTTAAGATTTTCCAGAAAGGTTTCTCAACAGCCTTTAAACACTGATGAAAGTCAAATGAGCAGTTCTGTATGCTGGAATGAATGGGAGACTATCCAACTATCCACTAAAAATTAAGTAATGCAGAATGCAAATTTGACAGTGTCTTTCTTTCTAGAAAAGAGCTTTTTCTATTTTTTCCCCTCATTATTGCAGTCAAACCATCACACTCACTAGACAAAAAAATAAATGTCTAAAGAAAGAATTAACTTTAAAACAGTGGGTTATTTTAATGCAACACTAAGTTACTTTGTCCCTCGTTATTAACACCCCCTGGTTGCTGCGATTTTCCTGTATTTCTGCATTACAATATCAGCCAATTTTTGCAGGTTGTCTGCCTAGTTCAAAGAGCTCCACAAAACACATACACAGCAACCATTCCCATGCCAACCGACAGTCAAAATACAGATTTAAAACACGTTAGATCGGGGAGAGGAAATTCCTGCCTGCACTTGTGGCGTGCTGTAGATCAAACAAATTAAAACCCATGAACCGAACGCACCATTTTCTGCCCAGTGGGAGCTGCAAATTGATCGTTTGCATTACCCATCCATCTGGGAGTCAGGACTGAGGGGATGTGACCTCACATAACACCTCTGCTGAGAAGACATCAAACTTGGGCAAGAGGAAAGGCTCTTAAGTCCGCTGCAATTATCATGCTGGTCACGTGCTCCACGGCGATTGCTATAGTAACCAGACACTTGCCATGGAGACTTCTGAGCTCAAAGCATTCTTCTCTTATGCCTTCAATTATTATTCTTCAGATAACTGTTAATTTAGGGTTTATTTTGGAGTAAAGGAGTTAAGGGGTTTTTGCGTTCACCTAGCAAAGACTACCAGAAATTATAATAGAAAGGAAAATTAGAATAAAGGTTTGTGTCATGGGTTTCATAAAACACAGCATTTGTATCATTTAGCATGCACAAACTGCAAACAAATGTGTCATTTTCAGCAGAACGCAAAAAAACCCAAAGAAAACAATATTTTTTTTTCTTGCCAGATACTCAAATGAGCCTCTAAGGTTGAAATTCCTACAGATGTAGCTGTTGGTTATGAGTGTTGTACACAAGCTTTTCTTGCTAGGTACTGCTTTCTTTCTCACATAAAATATCCTGATCAACCTTCCACCTCATGGATTTGATACTGCCTCAAGATGAACTTCAAATGTTCACCTGAGACAGTTCAATTATTAAAGGTTTGACACTGACATGCTCTGGGTCAAAGTGCACAGAAAGGGCAATGAGACTGCCAACACCAGGGAAGCAGAACCAGGACCGAATGCAGGAATGGCACTGGTGCAGCAGGAGGGGCAGGGAAATTGCACTGGAGCTTCACAGAGGGGAGATGGACAGGGGAGTCAGTGATTCCTAAAGCCTCGTGTCCTTCAAAACCAGGGGGGAAAGGTCAAGAAGAGGAGGTGGTTGTCTACTGTTCCAGAAGAAAGGAAAAGCAAATAGCAAAGGTGCCTCAACTCTACCTGTATTAATGCTTTTTACAGCCAATCCGTATCACTTCATATCTATTATTTCACTAGAACCACCTGGCTCTCTCAGGGATGAGATGACACACCGAGGGATCAACAGGATATACAGAGCGAGGGCATCTGGTACTGGATTTGCAGATGGATTTAGAGAAATTAGGAGACATGGTGTAGGACAAGGAGGGGAACAGTGTCTTCACAGCCAGGGCAGCCGATCATCACACCACATAACAACATTCATGCTGCTCCATCTGTCCCCTCATCATCCCTCATACAAGACAGGTGCTTAAAAACAAGCTGTTCACTGCAAAGTTTCTCCTTTTCTGGATGCTCGTCAGCCACCTTGTGATCTTGTCTTCCAAGGGTTAAAAACTCTCAGGGATAATCAAGGTCAAGAGGGAGTCAGTGAGATGGAATAAGCTAACTTGGAAAAACAAAACTCTCTTGTTTTCCTCAACTACGGGTCCAAACGTAGTCAAAACTTTTGAATATCATTTATATCACTGTCTTTCAGCATCCCATCCATTGAACAGGAATAACTGTGTCTCTTCACTTACCAGAAACATAATGAAAATGAATTAATTATTTTCCACACGCTGGCTATGACTTTGATGAGCACAATAGATGAGCCCCCAGGGGAGTAATAATTCTGCCTTCAAAGCGATGTTTAAACAACGTGTTGTAAATAAGGCCTGGGGCCACAAATGGAGCAATGAGCAGGAAACAAGCTATGGAAGAGCTGTGCATTAAACACGTATCATTATTGTGTGCATTGAAGACAGTGGGAGCTGGTGGAAAAAGTATTAGGGGCATGTGTAATTGAAGCCTCGATAGTGATGTACAGACAGGACTGGGTCAGAGAGAGGTTACAAAAGGATCTCCTAACTCTGCACTCTGTTAACCCCTCTCGGTGTAGTTTTTAAGTACATATATCTATAACATGAGCAAGGACTCAAATATAAGAGGAGCAGAGTGAGATTTTCTGATCTGACAGTCACTGCCACGTTCAGCAATCTCATCTCTCAGGTATGTGACACCAAATCCCTCATTAGAAACTTGTTGAAAACCGGAAAGGGCTTGCAAGAATCACTTCAGAAGGAAAAGGTTAATTAGCTGAAAACATACATTCCATGGACAAGATGAGGAACTTCGAGCCCTTCTGCCTTAATGCCAACACCGACACCAGCTCCTTTGGCTTCTGTCGAGCATCACAAAGCAAATCCCTGACACACCAGGAGTGGCTCTGAAGCTGCTGTATCCAATTGCTCACCTCCATACAGCAGCCCCACCTGGGACATAACCAAAGGCAGCTTATATCTTGTGAAGTCCAGGGAGAATGACAAGCACAGGACACAGCAGCACTTGGAGCCCACCCACAAGCCAAGGGAATGATGCACAGAGGCGCCACTTACAGCACTGAGCTCTGCACAGCGGAGGGGACCGACCTTCTGCTAACTCGCTTCATCTTCGATGAGATGTTACTGCTCTTCACAAGGTTTCATTCTCAGGGGTTATTACTACTGCTATTCCATGATAGTCCTTAAGCTGTTCTGCAGCCCTGTTTCTCCAGGCCCAAGGAGGCACCACAAAATACCTCTCCCCTGTGAAGCTTCCCATTCTCTGCCTGCGTATACTGGCATCTCCCTGCACCCCATTTTTCCCTGCCACAGTGTTCCATTTTCAAGTGTCGTAGTCAAATATCTGGGACAGTTTCTTGCCTTGAGTGAAAAAAAAAACCACACTTCCTCCAACTTCCAGAGAAAAACTGCATGTCTATATATTTAGCAACAAAAACTGGAGTAACATTTAACAAAGAATTTGTTCTTCCCTTACTGTAAAAGAACACTTTGGCACGTCAAACTGACATTCTTCTAGTGAAAACCCATCCTGTTAGAAAATACTCTCTTTGGAACTGTACCAATATGTACTTAATGAAACACACATTTAAAAAATCAAAAGGGCTTCCTTTTTATTTTCACCAACAGGTATTGCACTTTGTAAAAGATATTTTTAAAATAACCACTTTCTCAATATTAGGCAAAAAAAATAGGAGTTGTAAAATGTTCTCTCTGTGCTGAGATCAGACAGCTGTTGCACAGAGATGTTTAGGTCCTCAGTGCTGGGCTGAAGACAAGCTCAGGCCCAGGCTGGGGTGGGATTTTTGTGGATATGCCTTGGTCATCCACAGTCGACAGGAGACCACCCCCACGTCCCTGAGGCTGCTCTGAGCTATGCTGCCAAATTACATCAAAGAAACTGAGTTTCAGATGAACCTTCTGCTCTGTCCTCAGCCAAGTACCACATTCAGTGTTTATTCACGTTTAAGTGCTTTTCTGTATTATCATGATCTTAAAATGCAAGCTGGAGGGGGGTAATTATAAAATAACCTCCTACAGCAGCCTGTAAGTTTGTCTGTCCTGAAAATGACAGTGTAAAAATGAAAAATATTTTCTGCATAGTTTTTTTACTTTGATTTAAACATCACTAAATTATAAACATTTTTAGGTCAGAATTCTTACACATGCATGAAACAAATGCTGTTTGTGCTTTCCAAGCTGCACTGGATAGGCAGGACTTGGTCAGGATATATAACAATTCACAAGTAAATTATATCAAACAATCAAACCAATGGTGAGTTTTAACTAAAAACACCAGTTTAACATCACAACATGCTGCCCAATACAGAGCTGCATTTTGGAAACACACTGGGAGAGACCGTCTTTTACGGCTGACACTTCCTCCAAAGAAACTACAAGTACCTTGCATGCACCAGCCTCACTCTCTCAGATTCACCTTATGGATGTGGCACCTCTCTTACCATTTGACAATTAACACTCCCACAGTAACAGGATGAATCATTCCAGCAATAGCAAAACCCCAAATTTTTCAAGGAAAATGGCTCCACATCTATTCTTCTGCCTTAAAATAGGTCTTTCCTTCACATGCTGTACTGTGAACAGCCCAAATACATTTGATCCTAGAATAATTCAGCTGTTTATAGTATCCCAAGCCAAAACACATAAAGCAGTGAATGCATTTATTTTTAACTCCCTGTCTCAATAGGGAAACTCTGGCAGTGAAGAGCAAGGACAGTCTCCGGAGTGCTGTTTACTCCAGAGCCAAGACTGAGGGGTGGCACGGGACATCCCACAGGCGGATTTGGGAGGCAGTGGGGTCCAGAGCCACCACACACAGCAAGTGGAGATGATTTTCACACCATCTGCCTCAAGAAATGTCCCCCTCAAGAGCCATGCTGGCATGAGCGCTGCCCACACAGATGCTCAAGACAAGCCTAACTCACTACATCTGATCATTCTGGGAAGGGGGAGAAATATTTCCTTGTGTAAAATAGGAATGGGGTGCAGAGAGAAGAGAGACACCTCTGCTGAGCACCAGGAGCTCACCTCCATTTAAAAAATGATATTAAGAAAAGAAACATCTTCCTGTTGAAACCTACATTATTTCAAGAGCAGGGAAGGTGACCTCCTTTTCCTATTTTTGTGTATCATATTCCAGATTTTTTATCTCTGCCTCCAAAGCTCTTTGCTAAACTCAATGCATTATGAATAGCTTTCAAATAAAAAAAAAATTTAAAAAAAAGGGAAAAATTCCACATTTTTGGGTAACATACCCTATTCATCACCAAAACTATTCTGGTAAATGATCCACCAGAACCTCTGCTACCCCTGACCTTGACACAAGAGAGTGGAAGATCCTGGGGTCAGTCCAAGCACAATAGGAATTTTCCTCCTTGTGCAAAGAAACAAAAGAAGAGGAGGAAGAAAAACAGAAAGCAAATAAAACCAAAGACAGTTCTACCCTCATACATAACTGATAAGACACCATGAAGTCAATTAAATAAATGAGTTGAACCTAATTTTAGAGTGAATCTAAACTCTGAAGAAAGACCTTTTATCTATAAACTCGGGGTTATAAACACAGCGCTTGCAGATCACAACCAACATGTGCAATAAGGTGAGAAAAAGCCTGAAATATTTGAGTCCAACAAAAGGAGGGTACAGGTAGCAAATAAATTTGGACTATAATATGAAAGAGTAACTTGCACTGAAATAAGCACTATACACTTAATATGTTTTGTTGCATTTTTATGACTGAGATACATTAATAAAGGCTTATTTTGATTCTGCACCAAAGTCAGGATTCTAAATGAGAACAGAAGGAGTATAAAGTGGCTTTAGTGTTTCTTTCCTGGAAAACCAGCTACAATAGCAAAGACAATGTTGAAACTCCATCTGATTTAAACATCAGAACTAATAGAACACTTAGGGAAATGGTTATTTTAAACGCTCTGTAACTGTAATTGCTAATTTTCATTCTGGAAACACACAAAATTTCCACATGCAGAACAATCAGAAGACAAAACATTTTATGTAAAATAAATGGATGCCTTATCCTGCAAAGACTTGAAAATATTTCCTGTTGCCAGCAAAAATACTCATAACATTTGGAATGCGCACCAGCAGCTGGGAACAGTTATCTACAGGAGAACCGGCCGGGTCATTTCGGAAATCAACACGCACAGTGGCATCCATGGGTTTTCATTTCCTCTGTGATAAGCCTTTCCCAGAGACAAAACTCAGCAGTATTCCTCCCTGCCATACTTTGAAACCTACTATGAATTTCATCAGTTCCTACTTGAAGGGTCTAAAAGAGACTTGAAAGCCCGACAGTGAACACAAGGTGGAAACCGCGGGGCCAGGGATGAAACGGCTCCTTAGTCAGGTGGAAGCAGAACAAAGCACCGAGGTAGCACCAGGCCTGACCCACAGTCACAACACTCCCTGCAGGCGTCTTTCACTGACTGGTTTCTTGGCTCCAGCAGCGAGTCAGGGACAGTTTACTCATCTATGGGATCAATTTCTTACTGCAGCAAACACGCATCTTATCTCACACGGCTTTCTCACTCTTTGTTTCAACATTCTTGATTTTTACTACACAGGATGAGAACCAAAATCTGATACAAGAAACGGGCTTTCAATTCTGCACAAACAAGTACACAGCAAATAAAACCTCTGCAGTTGACAAATGATGTTTCCTAAGAGAGGAGACAAATGTTATTGAGATGTCAGTGCCCATAACTGTTTTCAGATTCTAAATACAGGGGTAGAAAATTGTATCTGAAATATGAAGAGAAAAAACTACAAGGGTTAATTCAAGCATGCAGATTTTGTTTCAGCAGAAAAGCTTTCATTAATTTCTCACTTGATAATGAGATTGTGTTCCTTCCCTGCAGTATTTGTAATGTTGGACAAACACTCTGTGTTTTGATACATTTGAGAAATGCACAAAGTCAATTTTCTAACTCATTGTTTCTCAGTTTCATAGAACATTTGCAGCACTGACATTGGCATGAAACCTGGATATTGTCTCTGAATGGAATAAAGGAATGGTGAAAAGCAACTGGTAAGCACCTTTTCCCAATACAGAATTCAGCTTAATTAATTTCTAAAACATAAAACCAGCTTGGGTCTTGACCCACACTGTTGCATTACTACACCTGTACGAACATCAACAGGCAAAACCCGGCAATCTCACACAGGGCTTATAATATAGAAGTAAAAAGGCCTCAATTTACAAAGTGTATATTTGAATATGAAGTTCATTTTAGGGCATAACAACACTAAATATATTGCCTTGATGAAGGCTTTTCATTCCTCTTTTTTAAGCAATCCCTACAGTCTGTCAAATCAATCACAGATGAAGGCAACCTCTGCATTTTCATACTGTTGTACATTATTTCTGAAGTTACAAGAGCTCAGCAAAGTCAAGGATTGCTGTTCAACACAGGAGGAGAATTAAGCTTCAAGTCATTTCATTAAGAACACCTCAAGGAGAAGGATCTTAAATCCAGATAAAAGCATTACCATTGCATATTTCAGTCCCACCTTAACCACATCAAAGACTGAGCTATTACTGCTATTATTAGAGGCCTGGAATGAATTCCCACAGAAAACAGTGGCAAGTCAGCTCTCCCACATCCCGCTCTGTATTTTAACCGGAGCCCTTCCCTCCAGAGATGCTTTCCCTTGTTGTTCTCCCCAGTCAAGAACATAAACTAGATCTGCCTCCCTCCCACAGCTGCAAAGGCCAAGCTGATCATATCGCTGTTTTAAGGAAGGCTGCGTCCAGGGATTTTAAAATGCAGGAAATGCAAGAACTCCTGAAAGAAAATACACTTGCAGCAGGCAGCACTCCACTGAAGGCAGAGGAAAACCCGAGGTGTGCTGGGGCTCAAGACAGCTACGGTTCACACTAACGTGCAGACACCTAGAAGGGCCAGTCATTTATAAGTGTTTCGGCTTTTGTCTAATGCCTCCAGTCCTGTGTATAACTATATCCCCTACAAACTCTTCCCTTCCACCCCTCATTCCACTTCCTCGTGTTTCCCTTTCTCAATTTCCCTTTTAGCTAAACTGAACCCAAATATATACGTGTGTGTTTAATAATAACAGACAGGGAGTGTTTACCAACCCTCCCGCAGCTTGTTTGTTCTAGGCCTTCTGTTGGCCTGTGTGAATCATCCATTTAGGCAGCAAACTCTCCAGGAAAAGGGACTGCCTGTTGCTCTAAATCCATACAGTGCCTAGCACACCCAGCCCCATTCTTAAGTATTATAATAACTTCAGCAACGTGCTGTTTCCTCACTCCTGGAATGCTGGATGCTTGGCTTTGTGTGCCTTCACTTCCCTAATAAATGCTGTAGAGAAAAACTACAGCAGGAGCAGCACGTGGGACAGAGCAGAGCTTTGTGTCTGACGTGGAGGAAACTCCAGGAGGAGCCAGCAGTGACCCAAACAGGTCCTGCCCTCCACACACGGAGCATCACCCACAGCTCCCAGCCGGGCCCTCGACATCCCCTCTTTCCTCAGATGAAATGCCAATTCCTGTTAACATCCGTACCAATTTCATGTGCTGTTTTGTGAGGAAAATCGAGCCCTTTCCACACGAGCGTGACCTACTGAAATCCAAACGCTGGTGGAGGGGCAGCGGGAAGAGGAAGGAATGGCATGTTCCTGCTCCCGGACGCTGTTGGACACTCAGAGCTCTGCCTTCCCAAACAAAAGCTTCTTTTCATTAAAGGGTGGAAAAAAACCTCCCTTTTATTCTCCAGCCTTTGAAGGGCTTACATCATCTCTTCTTCAGTTTCAGGATTTCAGGGAAAACAAGCTTTCTGCAGGGCTGGTCAAATGACTGTTAACTAAGAATTCCTGGGAGTGTTTAATCTACACTCTCTATTAATTTATCATTAGGGTACCTTCTAATAATGACTCATCTATTGAAGAAACAAAACCACAGCAGAAACCCTCCCCGCTCCTACAGTATTAGTTACAAAGAGCCTGGGCATCTCTCCACCAAACAAGTCACCGTACCTTTTTTCCCCCACTCCTTAATTACCCCCCCAAGGCTTCCAAGGGAAAACCACCATGAGCTTTACATATTGCAAACTATTATAACACTGGCCTTTCATCACACACATAAAAAGCCAATTTCATCATCAGTTTTGTGTCCAACAGCTGCCCTGAACATGAACACAGGAATTATTTGAGAATAGGAATAGAATTAATAAGGGACAACGTAGTTGCACCAGCCCTGTGAGTTTTTACCTCTCACAATTAAGTAATAATTTTTTTCCCAAAGATCTCTCCATGCATGTGGCTGTGATTCGTTCCTTTCTGAGATACCCACGTAACCCAACAGCAACGCAGCCTCAAGAACACGAGCACACAGTTTTCAGCAGGGAAATCCTACATTGCAGACTGAGGGAAGCTCCAAATTAAGGAAAATTTGTGTTTTATCAGGAACAAATAAAATGTGGTAGTGATTTTTCAACAGAAGACTCAGTGTGATTCCTTCCACCTTTGTTTTACTGTTCCTACAGCACAGGCTGCTTGGAACAGCTAAATGTACCAAGTCAAAGCAAAGTCATTACTTCACCTACTTCTCCTGTCACCAGGCTAAGAAAATCTAAAAGCTATTTTTCAGACCTCAAACAACACAGGGCCTTCAGAACACCAACAAAAACAGTTTTGAATTTCAGGTTCCATGCCGTGCTTTTAGTTGCGGTTACACTGAAACCCAATAGGGAATTACACCAATCTCTCCTCAGGCCTGGGCAGCAGTTTTCATCCGTCACCTGTAAATAAGCTGATTTCATGGAAGGCTTTGCTGCAGCAAGCGCTTGGCCCACAGTCAGCCTTTGTCTTGACCTGTGTGTTCATCAAAGCCGCCTGTGAGCAGTTCCTGCCCAAAGGGTGCAATGCGTTCATCTGTACTTTGCTGCAGCACTTTCAGTAGGAGCCACTGTAAATCCTGAGCCCCTTCTTTAGACAAAACAAGTGCCAGTTCTTGGTGGGTGACACAAGATGGCAGACAGGCTCGAAGCAAAGCCAGAGAGGTGGCACAGAATAGAACCACCAAAAGGCAGTGGGTGGGTCACAGGTCTCTGCTCCTCGGGTCAGAGAACACCTGCACTGTACAGACTTGACTGACCCGATCTTGACAGATCAGACCAATCTTGGAAAGGTGCCCACCCCCAGTGGGCAAAAACCACTACAGAAAGGAAAAGTGGCCAGAAATGACAAGTCTGAGATGTATCTGTGTCTTCTACTTTGAGAATATGCACCAGTAAGCAATGAGAGAAGCTGGAGGAGTTAGAGACTAGACTTGTCCGTAAGATTTCCATCAGCACACTCTTAATGTAGAATTTGAAACGCATATTTCTAGAAAATGAATTACTTGGAAAGTGAAAATTTCTGCTTTCTGTGCAGCAGAAATACTACATACTAAGTAGGTGTGGCTGAACAGTTCACTCAGTCATGTTGCTTTGAGGTTCTCTGGTTAAAAGGTTTTTTTGTTTTGTGGGGTAGGTTTGATCTGTGGGTAGTTTGGTTTCTTTAGAAAATTCTAAAGTGTTGAAACAAAAACTTTGTTTAGGAATTGTGGTGACTGAATTTAAACATTAACAGTATTCAGACAGAATGCCATCAGCAGAGAACACTGTAGACTTTAACAGCTTTAAAGTTGATATCATGCTTGTATCTATAACATGTATTAACATGTACTATACATAATATATACAGACTTGTACATAAAGTGTCTGTGGCAAGATTATATTAAGAATCCAAATTAGAATCACATTAGCATTTTTGCAATCAAAATAGACCAGATCTATTTTTTCAGTTTGCTTTAAAAGCAATTTTTTGCCAATTTATGAAAATAAATATGTTAGAATTTCTCAGGTAATGCCAATTTTAAGTTTCAACCCAGGTGAGAGCCCTTTTTCAAAACAATGATGATCTTAAATGGTGGGCAGAGCTGGAACATTAAAACTCCATCCAAAACGAACACATTCATTTTAAACTAAGATCTCCTATTACCCGTGTCACGTAAGTCACAAGCCAAGTCAACTTCTGCCCTGACAGAGCCTTTCCAATTTGTGCATATGCACTCATCCCCCCAGCTAAAGCTACCAGAGGATAATTTTCATGTCAATGTATTTCTGTCGAAGTGTCAGCAAATCTGTGGTCACTGCCATAACATAGCAGAGCACGCTGACCACAAGATGTGAAATGCTCTCCCAGTGACATAATTGTTTAATCTAAAGGACACTCACCACTAAATATCAGCAGTGACTAACTTTAGCCTACAAAGTGGAACATCAGATCCCAAAAAAAACAAATCAACTTTGGCAGACACAGATTTATACATTGTGAAAAGTATTTTGCCTGTGAAATTAATCGTAGTAAGATTATTAACTGAGTAGAGTAGTAAAATAACAAGACATTTTCTGTGCTTGTCATTAAATAGTCTCCACCATTGATCACAATCCAAATCTCTCGATATGGAGCTAATAAAGGAGACTGAACATAAAAGGCACCTGCAGCAATCTGCACTAGAAACAAGCCTTGGACAAAGCCACAAGAAACTTACTTCATCCCATCACCTGAAATGAAAAACTTAAACACCAAACCAAGGGATAACACAAATGCAACCCGATTATTCATATGGTTGTCTGTGCAAATGTCTCTCTCTGACCTGGCCCCTCAAGCACTCCCTGACTTCACACAGATGCTTTCCTTTTTTCCCCTCTGCACCAGACTACTGAGCAAATAGGGCACACGAATCCTTAAGGACTTAATAAAAGATGTGCTTCGGATCAGAACATTTAGGTTGACTTTCCAACGCGACACAGGTAGACATCAGTACTTATGAATTCCGACTGGTTGCAGGGAAAGTTTTTCATCCTGGCAACACCGTTGCCATAGCAATCCCAGCTGATCCAATATTCTTAGCAACCACTCCTAATCTCCATCCCCGGCACTCCTTGGTTTCCTCCGAGGCTAAGATGCACAACCTCATTTCAAAACCCCACTGACCACCAGCAGAGCCATTAGAGTGGCAGGAGCTGGGGTGCCTTCTCCACAGGAACCCACCTGACACAGCAGTACAAAGTGCAGTTTGCAACTGGGAGGACACTGGAAATCAAGCTTGGCATCTAGGTAATGTGCAGGAAAGAGAGAGTCTGGACCAACCCAGCCAATGCTGTCAGATCCTCAGGACACAAACAGGAGAGCAGCAATGGTCTGTGATGCTCCAAGACCATGAAAATCTACCTTATTATTTCACAGACATATTACTTGAGGCCAGAGGAATGACTAGATGAAGTCCATCTAAAGAGGCATCACTGAAATCACAACAGGATGCAAAACATCATCTCAAGTTTTATCCCACACAGCAACAGAGGAGTTAATTATTAACACCATTAACAATTGCCTCTCAGACAGAACTAGGCAAACTGTATTTGCAAGCAGGCTTCTGAGCCAGCTGAAGAGAAATCAGGAACTGGCAAACCACACCACCTGTGTTACTCCGACTTCACACACTGTGTTTGGCAACCACCTCCAGCTGCTGTCGGAGCCTGTGGGCTGCCCCTGCTGTGCAGGGCTGGGCTTCCCTCCACCAGCCCCAGAATAAAACAGGGCTTCTCACGCTGATTCAAGCTATGACCAAGTGACTCACAGCTCCTCGTGCAGGTGAAGCTTTGTGGACTTCACCTGGGAATGAAAACGGGCATAGGAGAAACTAGTGCTCACAGCAGGGATGGAAGTGAAATGGATAGAGGGGCTACCACTAAAACACAGGTTTAGACCTGCTAACCAGCACCAAACCTGGATGTGCTCCCACTAGAAGCACTGCATAGTGCCAAGGACAATGGATTGCACAGCTGCACCACAAAGCCTCATGGACCAACTGCTCTCTTCTGGATGGGTACTCACTAAACATATCACTCACAAGACCCGTAAATTAACAAAACGCTCCTCAAAACAAATAATACGTTACAAAGCATAAGCCATGTGCCCAAGAAATTAGACAAAATATTTTGCAAGTGTTAATACATGTGTTAATGGTTGGACTCTGATCCTAAAGGTCTTTTCCAACCTAAGTGTTTCTACAGAAGTCGACATTCAGGGAGGTCTCTTCAAAGGGAAAGTTTGCAGGATGCAGGCAAATAAACAGAAAGCACTGCCTAACTGCACGTTCTGAAGTAAGGGAACCAAAGAAATGTAACGTAGAAGGTGTTTTTGGCTCCATTTCCAAAAACCAGGGAATAGCAATTTTTAGGTAAGAATGTCCTCAGTGCCAGGGTACCTTTCTTCTATTACCATAGTAAATTACAAGTTTCAGCTAAGATCAGGGACCAAAATGCACTCACACTATGAATGTGGAATGAAAGACTGTCACTCAATGAGGTTGTTCAGTGTTCCTAGAATAGAAAGCTCCTGATAAACTTCTGGCTCCCTTCCTGAACAGAATCCTCTGAAGGTTCCCTGCTGCAATAATAAGCACCCCTAGTTTGACACCTTGAAATCTGCAGTTTGCAAGAAACATTGCAGGAGGACAACAGCTACTTGGCAAAGACCCCGATCTTGACCCCATACCAACGTGTACCAAGGGCAATTTCATCACCTCTCCAGAATCACACTCGCCTGACCTCAATATACATGAACAAAATGGAGACTAGGCTTGACATTTCACTTTTACTACTTTTTATCAATTACAAAACAAGCAGAACTCTGCCAGATGCTCAGCTAAAAAGCAGAGAATTTTGTTAAGTATCAGCTAGTGCTTTACTTCTCCATTTCCTCCATATTCCTCCTCAGAGGGATCCTGGGAAGATGCAAGATGCGGCCTTGTGAAGTGCCCAACAATATTGTGTTTACTTGGACAGATTTTGTGGTCCCTTTCAAGTGTGCTATATATAGCTGATTATTTTGCTTTCTAGCCTACAAAAGGAAAATCACAGCTGACACAGATTTCTTCTCAGCAGTTGCCTGCAAGCCCTGGCTGCAGATCTCCTCCCACAGCACAGAACAAGCAGCAGAGTCCTGCGGTTGCAGGTGCTCTGACCAAACACTGGACACCTACTTGTGTTGTTTTCTGTTCCAAAATTAAGTACAGATAACAAGGGGGAAATGTTAGAAATGTCAGTGCTTCAGGTCACTTACCAGCTTATTGTATTTGCAATTTAACCCAGCCATAAAACAGATTCCACAGAGCATATCATATTAACTGTTGGGCTTAATGTATTCTGCAATCAAAGCTAAGGCTGCATAAATTGCAGTATCCAATTTATACACACAAGCTTTTTACTCTTTTTTTTTCCCTAAGACCAAAGAAATGCCAATTGACAACCTTTCACAGTTATGTCACTTTGATGGAGCTGAGCCAGAACCCCCATGTGAGGAACCCTTACATAATTTATTCAGGTCATTTTCATTCTGAAGAGGTGAACATACATATTTTAAAGATTCCATCTTAAACATGCCAAATTTTCCTTTTTTAACCTTTTAAAAGTGCTTTTAGTAAATGAAAAGGGAGCTGAGGATGCCACCATCCACCCAATATGATTTATCCTCCTTACTTTCAACAATCTCCTTGTAAAGCTCTGTTTTTCAAGGTGAGAAAACATTAGGAGCTCTCCACCAGCAGCATATGGCACATTAAACAAACTTGCTCGTGTCACACTGAAGAAAAGGGTGTTAAAAGAACATCATTCTTGCAACTCTATAAACTCAAGCAGTGCAAAAGCCAGAATTACACAGTTTAAATCTGCCCTTTTGTACATATCAACATTGTTTATCGCAATACTATAGAATGGAGTCTTTTTTCTCTAGGATCCAATAGTAATTAGAGGATGCCTCATCCAATCTCCATTTTTGGTGCTATTCTTTCTTTTTAACTGTTGTTTTGTTTTTTGGTTTTTTTTTTAAACAGAGTATCTTTGTCCAGTATCAGAGCTGTTATTGCTCCTCACCCATGGATCTTTTTACCAGTCTGAATGGAGCCTTATGTTAAAAATAATAAATCAATGTATGGCACAAGTTCCTGGGCTGTGAAAGGCCTGCACCAATTCTAGAATGGTTATTTTCATATACATTCTCTCAAAGCAAGAAGTTAACTCTTCTATATCTGCTGTTGTTCATAGAGACAAGACAGAGAACTTGCAATGGTTCTTTGAGTCACTGTAACTAACAGCTTCAGAGATTTTTAAAAAAGAATAAGTGTGCACTCACACCTGACTTCTGGAACCCCCTGGCTAAGCAAACAAGGGTTACACACTCAGGTTTTCCAAGACAGCCTTGAACCTGACTGAAAGGAATTCCAGTTTATCGGTGGCAAAATCGGGCCCACCACTAGAGGGGTTTTAAACCGTATTTTATTCATGCACAAAGAGAAGGACTTCCTTAAATTACTGAGGGAAGATTCTCAAGCCTTCAGCAATTCACACCTGACACAGCGAGGCTGTTCCTGTTAAAGGTTATTTGACAATTCTTTGAATGAGAACCCAGCACGCTCAGCTTCCCCTGCACCTTCGCGCTGAATGCGTGCACAGCAGATACAATCAGTAGCAGAAAAAATTGCAAAATCCGGAAGTATGTTAACAGCACACAACCATGCTCTGTGGCAGAGCACAGACATGACCCCATAGACCCCTGGGAAGGTTTGGGTGGGAAGGGAGCTCAAAGGTCACCCAGTCCCACCCCCTGCCATCCACAGGGACACTTTCCCCTAGAGCAGGTAGCTCAGAGCCCCACCCAGCCTGTTCTTGAACACCTCACACCATGCATGGAAATCAGCGCCTAATTCCAGGAGCGTGTTCAGAGTTTGCTCCTGCAAACCTGCACAGCTTCGTGCTCTTCGAAAACATGTTAGCAAATTTAGCTCCATCTGTTATTAGACAGGAAAGAAACAGATTTAGGTTGTTAAGTCTTATCCCCTACAACCATAAACCTTAAGCTTTCATAAAATAAAAGCCATAGAGCTCATATAAATTTCTCCATAGACTTATAACTTGGAATAAATATTTTTAAACCGGACAGAAGCCTGAGATTTATTCCCTGGACGTTCTGTGTCTGCAGAAAGATGGTCAATGACCTATTTACTAGATCTTGGGGAGTACATGGGATGGTGGTGTTAGTCTGGAGCACTTCAGTAAGGAAAAAAAAATAAAGAGAACCAAACCAAACCCTGTCCCATAGTGCCCGACTAACACTCGTTTCAGACTATACTCATCAAAGAACTAAAAGGAGGTGGGGCTTTCCCCAGATTTTTAAATTTTTTTTTCTAATCA
Organism: Sclerurus mexicanus; assembly: GCA_013396755.1. Lineage (NCBI taxonomy): Eukaryota > Metazoa > Chordata > Aves > Passeriformes > Furnariidae > Sclerurus > Sclerurus mexicanus. The sequence continues at coordinate 856,502 of VWZF01000741.1, forward strand.
TTTTAATTTTTCAAGATGTCAGTTTTTCAGTAGCTGTTAAGCCTTGAGCTCTAACCCAAAGTGAATAAATAAATATACAAATAGAGGGTTTATAAAAACCCATTTGGGATATGCCCTATATAGCTGAGAGAGGCTAAGATTTCATGCATGTTTAGCTGAGTTATTCTAAAAAAATCCTTGATAAGAGAGATATAATGCTGGCCTGGGAATCACAGCCATGGCATGGGAGTCAGAACAGATCAGGCTGGTTCCAAGGAGTAACCGAAGCTTCAGGGCCATGACAGGAGGAGGGGTGAGGCAAAGGGATAAGAATGGGAAGACTTGCGAGAAGAACAAAGAAAGTCAGACAGTAACAATAATTGTGTGGAACAACAAGATGTTTACAAAGCAAAAGAGAAGTTTAAAGGCTAACCCTGAAGGGAGCAGTTATGAAATGACAACGCAGACAGTATTCTCAGGGAACCAGCCACACTCTCATTAAACTATATATAAACACTCAAACGACAACTCAGCACTTCAGCAACCTTTTTAAATCCTCCAACCATTAAGAAAATACTCTAAAAGGAAGAACAGTGGATTGCTTTTGGTTTTGTTCATATGGAAAATCCCATCAGGCAAGCAGAAGCCACATAACTCTCTGCCATAAAATACTTTGTAATGAGAATATTCAATAGTACTATTATTAACGTCAGCATGCTGTAACTCAGATGGCCTAAAAATCTACCAGCAACTAAATCCTCATGATGGATTTGTTGTTTCTTCATAGCACGCTGCTGTTTCTGATTATTTTAATTGGTTACTGCTCGCAATACCGTACTTAGAGAAATTAGGCAATAAATTATATAGCTAATCATATGGTCACATGGATCATATAAACACATCATGTTGCTGTGCCTAGGAAACTGCCTGCTGCTCTGCTCGGGGCTTCGGCAGCAAACGAATCCAATCTGTCACCAAGTCAATCGGTGGATGTGGCTGTTATGAGCTCCATGACCCACAGGCACGTCCTGCCGAGACCTCAGCACACAGCAGGGGCATTTCAGAGGCACAGAACAGCAGAACCAACACACAGTCCGGGTCAGGAAAGACCCCACTGCTGCGTCCCCAGGACAGCAAGGAAGAAGGGAGGATCTGGGACCTCCTGTCCCAGCACTTCCAACCTCTTTTCCTCCTGAACCCACATTAAACAGTCAAGCCAGAGGCTCACCAAATCTCCACCCTTTACCCCAGTTGACTTTCCAGGGCCTGTTCACTCTACTCAAAGTCAACAAAAGTAAAAATATTTTATTTGTAGGCATTAATTGCAATTAAGGTATAGCTCTGCCACAGCGCAGAACTCCCTTCCCACACTGCCCTAAGATGAAGCTCCTATAAGGAACTATGCAGAAAAAAAGGAAATTCAGGACACGTGTAGGACCCAGTTCTCCCTTCCCCCAGTTTCCTCTTCCCACTCTAAGTTCTTTCAAGACACTGAAAAGGCTTGCTGAAAATACAGCTGAGTGGGTAATATAGTATATTCAGGTTAGGTTCACATGAGATTTGACTGGGTCAAAAGATTTCTTCAGTAAATTTTCCTTTCCCTAGGAATGAGATCTACATACTAATGGGGAACTCCCAGCGTTTTCTAAGATGAGAGAGGTTCACATCAATGTTATTCCTTTCATTTTTTGATGTATTCTTTCCACTGAGTTGCTGCAGGGAACTAAGGGAAGAAAACGATATTTAAAAAACAGGGTAAAATTTTGCTATCACAGAAACACAGAGTAACTCCTGAGAAAAAAAGGCAGGAATTCTGCAGTACTCCCCTCATTGCAAACCAAACTGATCGGAGCCACGTCAGCTGTCAGAGGATGGCTCCTTTTGTTACACGGAAATAACCTGGAAGCTGATCTTTCCCTAAAAGCTTTCACCTAAAACTTTGACAATTAAAGTTTTCCAGCATGTTCTGTACTGTGTAAACTAAAATTTGCATTGCTCCACGGAAATAGGTCAAGGATCTAATTTACTTACTTATAATTAGTCCATTAAATCGGTAAACAATGTTCCTGCAAAACTTGAAATGCGTACATAGGAGTAACATTATTTCAGCCATTCTAGTCTGGTATGAGGTCAAGATAACTGAACTATGAAATTGCCTTCCAAGTCCAAAGCCAAGATCCTCAGCAGTGCAGAAGCATCAGCTGAGATCATGGGAACAGCCATGTGCCAGAAAGATCCCTCCTGTGAGCAGAGAGCACCTTCAGTGTTCTTGGGTTTGCTATCCACTGGTTGGGCTGTGCCATAACCAACAGCTGTTGATTTACCTTCAGATTACACAATCACAGAATCATTTTGCATGGAAAAGACCTCCAGGACCATGGAGCCCAACCATTAACCCGGCACTGCCAGGGCCACCACTAAACCACATCCCTCAATGTCACAGCCACATGTCTTTTGAACACTTAATTAATTCTGGCAAAACGAATAACTAGTTAAAATTAATTCCAACTTTAAAGTATTAAAGTGTTGCCCAAACTGCCTACACTGTGGAATGCTCCAAGCTTTGCCATGGCTCTTTCCTCCCTAAGGAGTGCAAGCTACAAGTAATTTTTATTCATGCTAAAAACAGACCATAGGATGTGGAGAAAAAAAACAAATTCCAACAAATTCGGTAATTCCATGCTACTGTTTCTCTGGCCACTGACACAAGAGTGAGAAACACAAAACATTCTATATATGTTAATTAGAGATTACTCCATTATTAATTAAATCCTTACAGAAAGAAACCACATCTGTGTAACTTTAATAGACACTATGTTACTGGACATTTATAACCCTGAGTATTTGTTTTTATGGAATGATATATATGAAAACAACATTATTATTCTTTAAGTATGAAGAGACACCTTTCTCTTCCACCATCCTTATTTCAAGATGTTCACAACCCTAAGAACTCTCAAAAGGAAAAAAACCAAACAAACATGAAGCGATGAACATCACTATAAAGTGAGCAAGGTCATGTTCAAAAAAACCCAGAGCAACAAAAGCCTTGGGGATATTAATAATGCATAGCCAAGACCAAAATTCAAAGGCCTGTCAGAAACCATGCAAGCCCAAGTTAATTTTGCAGAGATGTTACTGCAGAGATAATAAAGTGAGAACAACAGCAGGCTTGTTTGTAGTGACAATAAACTCATAAAACAGCAACACACAAAATAAAAAGGTACAGCATTGTAAAAACTAATAGATGAACAATATTTCAAATCACAAAAAAAACCAAACAAACAAGGATAAAAGTTTATACACAATGCCACCACGTATTATCTAATGCTCCCAAGTCAGGCCATCAACAAAGCAGAGGAAAAAGATTCGGGGGCTGTTGGGGGGCTAAATCTCCCACGTGCTCCTGGTACGAGCAGCCCTGGGCTCTACACAGCCTGAATGTGCTGAGGGGGACTGGAGAGATCAACTCAACCACCTTCTATCCAGCCCTGGTAAGATCTGAGGAGCAAAACTTGTAAAGCCGTTGTTCTTCCACGCAGGAATGAGAGATACCATGTGTATGGAGACAGTTATTCAACAACATTAAGGCTGTGAGCCTGAACTTAAATCTCCCACATCTATGGCAAAAACTTAGCAGGTTAAGTCCTCTGAAGTCCCACTGGATCAATCCTATATGGACCTTCCACTGTATTAACTTTGTTCCTTTTGTTTTTCCAATGTTTTACACTGGTGGGTTGAGGAAGCCACTATACGAAGGTTTGCAAAGTTAACGCACACAGATATCTGTCCTCAGAATATGCTTTTTCTTTAATCATAATTAATGCTATTGAATCATGTTAATCAAACAGTATGCCACAACTGGAATTCAAAGATATCTAATATTCTGTCTACTCCACATGTCAGACCTAATGTTTAGGTGGTGCTTTGCTATCAATCCCTCAGAGTGGATGGTCTCAGCTCCAAAATCATTAGAAACTAGTAGGTAGTAGTTCAACGCCTTGTCTCTACTTACTGAATATGTGCCAGTGCACATTCTGTATTGACAGGTGAAGTGAATGGCAGTCAGGAGCTTAAATAACTTCAAACTCCTGACTCAAGCACCACAGCGAGATGCTTTGTGATAACACTGAGATGGAAAACTCTAATAGAAAGGCACATTTATTAAATTTTTGCCTCCAACTCCTCATTTATCTGACAAAAGTGTAAAGACAAAATACCAAGAAGCAATCTTATGTCTGCTTTATACTCAAGTGTTGGAGCACAAACTTTATGTCACACATGAATTCAAATAACGTTTGGCAGGAAGCACCGGAATGTTGTGAAGTAGTCAGAGTCTATATACTTCAACCTAGTTATTCCATGCTGCTTTTAACACATCTGTTCCTCTTAGTTGCCAGACTTGGGCTCAATTGTCAGATATTGGCCTGTGCTACTGTTCCAAATTAAACCAAATTATGAGCTCCCTGACCCGGTATTTGCTCTCCTCTAATCACCTCGTGGCACAGCTCTGTGTACAGTGGAAAGTGGCTCATTAAAACCCAGCTAAATTGAGCAAAGCTAAGTGCTCTATACTGATTGAATTTTTCCCAGTGTGGACAGATTGTTTAACAGAGCTGATTTTTTCTGTTGACACCGGGCATTTAAAAAGTATCACATCATTTTGTTCTTTAAGCATCTGAAAAGCCTGTGGGGTGGGCAGGAAGGGGTAAATCATAATGCTGTAAGTGGAACATACAATTGTTTGTTCTGTGTTTCTATTTCAATACATACACTTATTTTTTAAAAAACACACAACTCTGCTAAAGGAAAAGAACAGGTAATTCAACCCAATGCCATCTTCACAGTAATTTGTACTTCAGGCCACTTTTTGGTAATTCAGGACAAATCTACTCCAGATTTAAAGTTGGCTTCATGTCTGCTCACCACGTTAGAAAATAGTGATACATAAGGAATGAGCCACCCAAAGTTATTTCTACTCATTTGTCTTCTATACAAAGAAAAGTAAAAAAGAAAAAGGCTTCAGTAGAATTACTTGAGTAAAGGTTGTGGAATATGACTGACTCAAACAACTTGATCCCCTATGATCAGTGGCTTCACATAGGTGAATTCTCCTATATTATATTACCCCAGACGGTTATTTGATTTATGCACCTTACCCCCAATTCATCATTTACATGTAGCTTAAAAACAAGTTCCAATAGTTTCTGCAAGTGCAAACATATAACTGAATATAACACAGGTTTTAAAACTACTTCCTCCAAATATCAAAGAGCTAAAAATAGTTCAGAACCCCTCCTAATGAACAGCTTTCTCTTTTCCACGGTCATTCGCAATGTGATGATGAAACGAGACAAAAACATAAGGGGAAATTCAGTACCATGAAAAACCTAAGCAAACATTAGTTAAAAGAACAAAGTGACAGCATTATATCACACAAGGAACAAAGATGAAACAGAATCAGACAGAACTAAAATAGAAACTCCTTCAACTCTTCTATCGTACATTCAAGTCATAAAAAGTTCAGGGTAGGTCTGTAAAGTGTGTTTTTAGTCACATGCTTATTTTATTCCTACTCTAATGGTATAATTATTCTCCACATGACAAGGGAAGCAGCAGAGACCTGTCAGAACCCCGTTCCTAAGCAATCTTGCAGGACCAGATGTGAACACCAAAGAGCCCTGAAACACACCAAGTGCCAAGAGGACCCAAGCTGCGGGGCTGATTGGCTATTTGGGTTCTGTATGGGAAGGATCAGATCCATTCGCACAGGCAGATTAGGAATTGCTCTGCTACAGCTGTGGCTCTGTCGCCCCTTCCTTTTTTTAAATTATTATTTTTAAACTTTGGGTTGAGCTCTAACTGATCCCTGAGTGATCAGCTGCAAGTGAGAAGGCAAAGCAGCACAAAGAAAACCGCTCTACCAGCACAGGAATACAAGGAGGAGCCACTGAGGCTCACAGACCCCATAGTCGTGCTACAGATTAAGGAAACCAACAACGCCAATCCAAACAACAATGCTCAGGAGTTACTACTGCATTTAGGTTTCAGCATCAGGAGGAAGATTACTTATGCAAAATTAATAAGAATCTTGGTCTTCATGTGAAATGCTACAAGGGAATTTCTTTTGTGCCACTGATGTAATGGAATATTTATGAGCACTGGGAATCAGGGCAGTCAGAATTATGAGGAACAGAGGTCACAGAGGGTAGGATTGCAAGGTTACATCGGTTGGGGCTTTTCTTTTTGGTGGGTTTTTATTGAACACATGCAACGACGCATCTTCACAGATATTTTTACTGTCCTGAACAAATAAAGAATTGTGAATTTGTCTGAGGATGACCTGGATACACACACTGCCATGCCAATTTTTATTTATTTCAGTCACTATCTCCATTTGCACCAGTTTACCAACACGCACAAGGACCCCACAACTCAAATGCATCTCATTTTTAACCATGAAACTGCTTGAAGCTAAAAATCAAAACTGAAGTACAACAAAAGGATCATACTGAGCTGGGCATATTAGACATGCATAAACAGGTGGATGGACGCAATGGTAGCCACTCCTGGAACAATATTTTAATGCACTTTTTGATTCTGTGCACAGTCACTGGAAACTTTAAAACAGCAACCAAAGCAAGAAACATCCTTTCTCAAATCCAATTTGCAGAGCACTGAAACACATACTTCCATAGAACAAGAAAATGCCCTGACCTTCAGCAACTGTTTCGCTCATAAGTTGGGGTAGAATCTTTTTACTGTTTAACTGGTGAGAAGACACAGGTTTCACGGTAAGACTGGAACATGCATCTTTTGTCCTTTTCTTTTGTGTCCACATGAAGAACCCAATTTAGCATAGCACTGAGGGAATCTCCTGAGACAGGCAAAGTTCATGAAAATATTCATAGGAAGAAAGGTATGTCATTATCCTCAGGCCCTGCTGACTAGACTGTAATTAGAAAGATCCCTCTTTTTTAGCAGATGGGTCTCCTGGCCTCTTTCCAGGCTAAGCTTCATGTTGTCTATTATGGCAACCCAAAGTGCGTAGGAAGGAAGTAGTCTACCTTTGGACAGAATCAACTCTCATACGTGAATATGATTTTTTTAATTATTTTTAAATAAGAGGCACAAAGGCTCAATAAATTGCTAACTGGCTATAGGAACACCCACCCCAGGATAGCTGGATCAAAGCTCCTTCAGCACTGCAGGGACAGGGTCATTATTCCATGACAAGACGGTGACCTCTTTCTAATTCCACCACGACAAGGAACTGTCATAAGAAATACACGTACAAGCACAGCCTTTGTTGGCAGCCTTAGCACGAAGATCAGACAAGAACTGAAGGGCTGTTCCCTTCTTTAACAGCTTTACCAAGTCAAAGCCAGCCTGGAATTGGTACCAGAGTATCTGCTGTCCTAGTGCACAGAAACCTTCAGGCTGTTCAGTTTCCCCTACTCACAGGTATTTTCTCCCCCTGCCCTACCAAACAAACCCAACAAAGAGTGTGGTTAAGTTCTGGCTAGAAAATAGCTAAATAGTGACAGAGAGTCTCCATGACTCTGGAGGAATGGCTAACAAGGGAAGATATAATATCAATATTCATCAAGACCAGGACATTTTTAGGAACATAATAACAGGCACAGTAGGAGAAGTGGTATCATAAACCCTTCTGTGCTGTTTCGGCAGCATTTCCCCAGTGAGTTCTGACAGGAACTGAATCCTGCATGAAAACACCATTCAGACTCCAGAGCCACACGCTGCTTGGTCTCTGCAGCTAACACAGGTTGTCAATTAATGTGAACTGTGGAGGTGATCCAGGAGATTGGGGTAGGTCTGCCGGGCGCTCCCCAGAGCCCATCAGACTCATTTTACACAGGCTACTGAATAGCTATTAAATGGTGTCAATTTTCCCTCACTGCTGCAGCTGAACAAATAATGAGAAAAATGATATGCAACATCCCCATGACTTCTATAGGATTCTGCTGCAATTGTGTTCCCACATTTTCTATTTGATTATCACAGACGTTTTAGGGGAAGAGTTTGCTCTCAGCATCCTCTCAGGACCACAGAGTAAATCTTACCACCAACAGCAATTTTCAGGGGGGAAAAGAATTATTACGCACAAAACTAGGATAAATTACAAACAAGTTTGTTAAAATTGCAATCTGTTTGCAGACAATCTGCAATCAAGAAAGGAGGTTCATTAATCAAGCAGATTGTTACTGGAAATTGTCTTCCACAGCTATAATCACTCACATAGCTAGGGCACGTGGAAACAGAGGTATGAGAGTCCTGCCACCAGTTCCTGGTGTTATCTGCTTGTCCCAAAATGCACATTTAATTTAGTGACTTTGTATGTGGAACAAGTACCACAAAACATGGAATCTCTAGTAATGACCTCCAGCACAGACTCGTGGAATATTCTGCACCATCTAACACAGCACACACCCACTAAAGGCTCACATTTATTTAGATTCAGCCCTAGCTTCCACTAACACATCTACTACCTACCAGACTCCTATTCCCTTCTTGGAAGCTGGAAAAAAAACCACTTCTGGAATGATTTTGGAGAAAGATCAGTCATTTTGGCAGAATTGCTTCTGTCTGGCATGTAATTAGTTTACTTGGGGAAAATCATTTGCTCCTTATTCGCCTACAAGCTCTTCTGTCTGCACAGAGCATCCTGAGAGGAAAGATAGCTGGAGGTTAAAATTAGCAAGGCAGGCAGATGCCTTTGTCTCCTCTCATTATCTCCTCCCACAGTGGGTGTCTCGCATCCAAACTGAGTGGGGATGAAAAGCACATATCTAAAGCTAAAAGAAAACAGCAAAACCAACCCCTCTTCAAAACAAGGGATACATCAGATCTTTCTGGTCAGCGACTACTTTGCTGATCATTTTCCAAGCAGCAATTACAGTATGTGGCTTCATTAGCATCTTAGGGTTGTAACCCCCAATACCAGTATCAGTATTAAATTCCATTATCTCAAGACAAGAAAAATCAGGAGAATATGACAATTAAGATTTCAAATTACTTGAAAGAAAACAAGGAATCTTCTGAATAGTCTGTTTCTAGGATGACACGCTGTAAACAAGAACGTCAGCACTGACTTCAGCTCAGCTGCCACAGAAAACAGAGCATCTGTTTTTCTTCCTGGCACGTACTGAACACAACTGAAATATTCCCATACATTAGAGATACACTTACACCTTTCAAAAACATCATTTAAGTTAAAAAAAAAAAAATCCTGCAGCCACATCTTCAAATAATTTTCAGAGATCTATGTACAGGCTGACAAACAACGAGTGGGACCAAAGAATTCCAGCACCTTATAAAAAAATTTCCCCTCAGAGTCTCCTATGTGGCACCCAGAGAGAAAATAATATCTGGGTTTAGAACATTCCTCTTTGCTGTGTGCAAATCTTTCCCATACAAAACCTGACCAGTGAAACACTCCTGAATGAAAACAAAATGATACACCAACCCATAATTTGCAACTTAGTGATGTCATGCCATGTATTAGGAAACAGAGGAAAAAATATAATTAAATTTTAGATTTGTGTGTGTGTAGAAAGAGAAAAACACTGGCATTACTGTTGTGATCAATCCAATTGTACAAGACAAAACTCCTGCATTTTTGCCTGATATCCTCATTCTGTACAGATCCATCTCCCCATCCCTTCTTTTCTTGCCTGCTAACTGGAGACACCAGCGGGCAGGCAGCACAGAACAACAGCAAGACAACATTTCTAAAATGTGTCAGGAGCCTTAATAGTGCAAAATATTATGAGTAAATTAATGCTTCTATCAAACTGCTGACAGCATCATAAAGGGTCATGGTTGATACATACAAAGAGCTCCTCTTGAAAAATGACTCAACCATGTCCTGCTCCCAAGCAGAAACCAAGAAAAATGAGGTCTACGTTGCCCTGGAATAACCCAAATAAGCAGATCTTTCCTTACCCAGAAACACTTGAGACACTACTGGAGGGGGAAGAAAAAAATCTTTATTAGGGGAAATTTACTTTAATAAAGATCTAAAAGCAAGCAAGCAAGCTCCTGATCACAAGGTCTACTCAGAAATTCAGAAACCTCCAATAACATGATCTCTATTAAAAAATTATAAAGATGTGCTTTGTTAATATAAGTATTTCATTAATAATGAATTAATTACAAATTAATATATATAGGATGTTCTGCACTTCTGTAAGCCTCTGGTATCTTCAATTAAATATATTCATGAAGGCTCCTGTTCAAATCCAACAGTACTGCTGATTCATAATTTAAAAAGCAAGGGAAAGATGCCTTTTTTTTGGATGGCACCACTTGCTACCACAAACTTGTTTCACACAGTGTACAGTGTGTTATTGACTGGTCATATAAATCCAGGGAGCTTCACTGGCTCTTGGAGTTATCACAGTTTTACTGCCAACCTAAACAGAGTGGGACCAAACCCCACACCATTTGTGGAAAAGGCTCCACAGGACACAGAAACCATCACCTCACCAGATTCCTTCTGATAGCCTGAGTGATAGTGCAGAGAGTTAGGAAAGGGAAGGAAATGACTTTTCAGAAGACCAATGTTCTTTGACTTACACAACTGAAGTTATCATGTAAGGAACTCCTAAATCATTAAAAATTAAGATGGTGGAATAAGAAATCCAGCATTTTTCAACTCCAAAGGCTGAGATTGCTAAGAAAGAATTGTGCTGGGTTTGGATGGGATAGAAATAGCAATAATACAATCAGGGATAAAATGTTTCCTTTTCAATTAAAGACTAGAACTGAACGGAAATTGAAAAGCAGAGATAGGGTGGGATTATGACCCCTGAAATTATGTATAGCTTAATGCCAGGCTCTGATTTGAGCTACTACAGCCTCAAAAGGGTATCTTCAACTGGCTAAGGTTTAATGGAACAAAGGGATTCCAGAGGCATTAGTATCGATGAAGAGAGGAGGTTACAAAGCGCTTGCTCTCTGCGAGTGAAAAGGATAATGAAATTATGCAGCTCCTTTCTTCCCCTGCTGTCAGCAGATCCTGCAGACTCATTACTGCCACTTTTGACAGCTCCACTACAACATCGGAATCCACAACATGGGAATCCTCCTAGGGCTTGGAATGCTGTGCTGAAACATGTCACCCCTGTGGCTGAAGAGACACTGGATCTGTGCAACAGCAAACGCTGCCCTATTTCAAAGAAAGGCCAAGACTTCCACTAACTGTGGTATCTGGGTCTCTGCAAAATATGCCAAGCTCACAGGTACAGATGTGGAACAGCATAAAAAGATGAGCACTCACACAGCCCCATTACACGTGGGGCCTCCTAATGGATGTCTGTACTTGCCCAGAAGAGCATACAACGTCACTTTCCGCCCTGCCAGTCAATCCAGGAGTCACATCTGTGAAAATAGGGAGCCATTTCCTTGACCTTCCCTCGCACACAAGGAAAAGAAGAGTGCTTGCACTAAAACATTAGGGAATACGTTTGTGCTCTAACAGCTGACAACAGCTGTGTTTGCTGTGGTCACTTTGCCACTGACCTTCCTTAATTTGTTATCCATAGTGCATATTCTCCAAAGATGCAGATCACATTGGAGGTTTATTGTTTATCACTGTAACGAAGACATAGGCTTAAGCTGGCATGCACTAGCCCACACCCAAAGAAACCTTGGAGTGATAAAGATTCAAAAAACGTTCCAAATTTTCAATGATTCCAAAGTATTAACTAGGGAGACTCTTTTTCATGTAAGGATAAGGTATATAGTTATCACAGAGACCTGCGCCTTCTTCCTCTTCAACTCCCACCACTGGCAAGCAGGACAAACTTTGGTCAACCTTTCACTGCTTTCTTCCTTTTCTCCTATTTTGCCCCACTCTTCCACATCCCCCCTCACATCTTTTTTCCCCTCCTCCATTTCTATCTTTTCCTTGATGAATTCAATTCCTAGTTCCATGCTCCTAAGCCACACTGTAATGTCCCCATGCGTTTTTGACAGGTGGTTTTGCTGAAAGATGGCTGAAGGGAGCCTGTTCCTTCCTGCACCTGCCAATAGCTCTGTGAGAGTTAAGCACGGAGGGAGATTCAAGGACACAGCCTCAGCACTAAAGCCATTTGCCTCCTGACCCAGCCATGCCCGGATGAGGAGCCCAGTGCACAGATGAGAGGAAAGCAGCAGCAGTTCAAACCCATCCACTGTTAGAGCTCCCACCACCTGACACACAGAGGCCTTTAAAGATTTCCTGCAGCATTGCTTACTGTCAGCAAGAACACACTCCATGATTTCCACTGAAGGGAAACATTACCTCAGTGCTGAAATAAAACCTGAGCAAAGGGCTTGCTCTATTTTGGCACTATGCAGCAACTCCTTGCAGATGTTTCATTCTGCACCTGATACACAAGAGCCTTGATCCAACCGACCACACAACAGGATGCTATCCCTGACCAGTATCCTGGGGGCATTTTCTTTCCTCTTGGATAGGCTCAAAGTTAACCTTATCAGCCAAACTAAGAAAAAACCCATCTTTCCAAGCCACAGTGGAGGAGCACCACCCAGTGTAAACCAGCACAGGAAGCAACACATGTGACTGCGGGTACCTGGGGTAGAGAGTGCCCAGAAGGGAACTAGGGGGAAGACAGAGCTACACACAGAGCTCAAGGCAGACTTTCCATGCAGATTAAATCTATTTGAACAACAACACTGATTAATTTAATCTTAGCAGGCAGTTTGACATGCCTCTTCTGTTTTAACCCTGGGAATTTGAGAAACAACTGGATTAAGACACTCAGTGTAGAATTCCAGGAAATTTCAGCCCCTGAACATGCCAAATCCTCTATTTGTCTGCTTTTTCCTTTGTTGCCTTCCCCAAGAGCCCCAAGCAAGTGCTACCCAACAACGTGTCTGTTTCTTCTTTTAGATCCTGACTCCTCAGTGTTAATACCAGGACACTAAATTGCCAGCTCTCCCTTCCCAGCACAGCTCCTTACTTCAGTTCCCACTAAAAGTAACCCTCTTGTTTTGCAGATCACAGGCAATTCTTTGGCAAAAACAGCTCCTCTGACCTTTTGGTTTTCTAAGCACAAAAATGCATCTGTGATCCAGACTCTCTGTGATAAAAGAGGGAAAGAAAACATCCCCATCAGATGCACGGAACTCCTTCTGCTCCTTAAGGGAGTGAGAAGCAAAATCCAATTCTTAGTATCTGCACAGCAAATAGAACACAAAATAACGTCCTACTCATTGAGATAGACCAGTTAAATGCCAATTTTCTATACATCAGCTGGCACTCAGGTTCCCAGAGACACAGCACCAAAAGCTCATCAATACTTCTCTCACCTCCTTTACTTCCTAAAAAAAAAACCCTCATCCTGAAACAGTTTGAAGAATTTCATTTCAATACAGGTTTGGCTTTTTTCCTATGGTGCAAAAAGATTCTGCAACTTGAAATCTCCACTTTTTTCTGCCTAAATGATCATAAGGGAGTTTTCCAGAAACACTCAGAAATGTCCTATGGGAATGTCCAAGCAGACAATCCAAAACAGGAGGTGTCACCCAGTTTTCTGACAGCTTGGATGAAAGAATTTGACATGAACATTGCGCTTGCAGGAGCACAACAGAAGACAATGTGCCTACAGAAATGACCAATGCATCGAGCAGATGATGATTAGAAAGGCTCTTCTGTTTCCATTGAATTGAGTTGGCTGGCTTGGAACTTAGCTTTATACTAAACCAAAATATAAAAGGGTGATTTGGAGTTTCAGTCCATGGAAACATTTGACACATCCTGCAGCTCCAGACAGAGACCAAGTTCAGTCCTGATATTTTCTTGCCTAAAAGTCAGACGTTACATCAGAAGCAAAGGTGACCCTCTGACTGTCATGCTCTGGTCTATTGAAATGCACCTTCACGGAGGAAGGTTTAATCTGGTCTAATACAAAATGTCAAAGCTTCACTAAATGTCAAGATTTCATTACACTCTGAAACAATGCCCTGAAAAATCGCTGCAAGTCAGAGCCAATTTTTGAATACATTTATTGATACTACACTAAAAAAAACCCAACAAAAATATTAAACAAAACCGTAATGTGACTAAAATACAGATTCTGACAGAAATTGAAACGACACTTCATGATTCCCCAGTTATCTTACATTTTGTGACAGCCTCAATCTAATTTGCAATTCTTAAGCATTAAGAACAGCATTTCATATTACAGACCAGATGTTGATACGGGTGTTTGTCTAGTGAAACAAAAATCAAAATACAGCAACAGAAGCTGAAATTCAAGAAATGCCAAACTTCTATTTCCCAAGCAGTAAGCAGTGAAAGATAAAATAGGGACTCCTGAAAAAATGCCACTGTCATAGTTTGACAACTAAGGCAGTAACCCCAACAATTAGATGAGTAATCATGTAACTTGTGCGACATGAATGTTATTTAGTACTGTTTGTAAATACAGGTAAAACACAAAGCAGTTGGGTCCTTCCATCCTCCCCTCCATAGCATACCTCCTGTTACTGGCCAGATTTATTTCTCCTACAACCCTGACTCTAATGGTTTATCCTCACAAGCTGTAGGTGTTGTGCAGACAAAAAGAACTTGCTATTTGTAGCTTCTAAGTAAGCCATACCAAAAGGTGGGAACAAGAAGAAACTTGTATGTAATGACACACCTGCTTCTCCCTATGGCTCTCGATCCACACAATTTCAAGGCTGCATCTCCTCCTGTCCAGTTCTCCTGGCTAAAAGTACCTGTTAGCAACAGCATCAGGTCTCCCCTGTTCCCTCTCTATCCTGAATTTTAGTAGAGAATTCACATGCCTTTCAGCTATAATTTAAATTGCACATTATTTCCAGCATTTTAAAGAGGACCAAGTTTTACTAGTGGTATCCCAAGGGAGCTGATATTTTCCATTTCTTTTGCCTGAGTTCCCAATGAAGCAGCAGGAACTAAAGGAGCATTTGTGCCACAGAATAAGTCATAAATGCTGGCAGGGACACACTTCCCAGAGACCACCAAGCAGAAATCTTCAGAACAAATCAATGCATTTTAAGTAAACAATTCTACTTCTACAATTGCTTCTATTCCCTATTAAAGTATTCAAAGGTTTAAATGAGTCTCAAATTCTGCAGTACACAAATATTGATGCTTCAGTTTGTGATTTGTGAGCTTTCAAGGTAATCAAAGCCAGACTGAGTCACCCTGTGTCAGAGAATCCGTTTACATCTTATTTTTCAAAAGGACCAAGACTATCATTCATCTTCCCATGGAAAACACTTTCCTTACGTTATTTAGACAGAGGTTTACGTTCAGGAATCCAGAAGAGGAACTGACATTTCCTTTTGGCAGCACTTCCTTGGTATGCTGTGAAATCAAATGTCATCTCTAGTGCAAGTTCCCGGTGCGACACCTAACTGCAGCGCGAGCATGGTGGGAAGCGGGATGAGCAGAAGGTGGCAACCGAGCACTGGGTGAAAATCCATACATATTTTATTCATAATTAGACTCTTGCTCTCACACACTCGTGTGTGAGCTGTACGTCTCCAATGACACGCAACAAGGCTTAGGTGTGATTTCTTACAGCTTCATTACTCCTGAGCAAAAGTAAACGTAGGAAGTGTACCTTTCCCCTCAAGACTTCCCTAACCACTTCAGTGTGCTGCCTACGTGATTCCCTGCATTTATCAGAAAAATACAGAAAACAGGGGGATTGGCACAGTTTGTCAATTAAAAAGAAACTATTACTAGCCCATGTACCTGCAGCTGAAAAGCCAAATTATAAACACCTGTCTTACAGCTAGATTTGAAAATTCTTATTACATTTACATAACAACAGTCCCCTTTGTTTCTAAAAAGCCATCTCTTGGTACTGGTGCAAAATTTACTGAAAGCTTTATCTTATTCTTTCCTGGTGAAAGATGTACGGAAAGCTTTATCTTAGTCTTTCCTGGTGGAAAATGTACTGAAAGCTTTATCTTATTCTTTCCAAGATTGAAAGTTCTCTGATTTAACACTTCAGTTAACCAGATAACCACACATAAATCCAGCTCATCTCAAGTTTGTAGTTCAGCTTGTAAACTTCAGTCAGAAAGTGCCATTTCGTACTGACTCGGAGAGACTTCCCAGATGCGTAGCGATTATCCCAAACACCCTTTTCCATTAAAAGCGTGGAGGAGGGAGAGGGGAGGAAGGAAGGCAGAGACCTCCCTCTTTCGGCCAAAGGGAGGAGAAGCAGGCACACACTGCCTTACAAGAGAAGGCAACTAGTACTGGGTTTCTGCTTGGAGACAAACAGAACAAGATAAAAACAAAGTGGGGAAAAAGAAGAAATCATTTTTACTGGTGTCTCATGTGCAACATTTCTAAGTTGCCAGATACGACACCACAAGCAAACATCGCTTTTTATGCACCATGAAAAACACTTCTGCTCAAGTTTCGTGTGACACCATTTTGAACCTCTGCATAGGTTCTCTGGTTTCAAACCTCACAAAATACAGGTTCTTCTTAACATGAGCGCGGCAATTAAATAGACTTTTTTTCCTGCCCAGCTTTCCCCAGCCAGAGACAGCGAGCAGCAGTACCTGCCCAAGATGCTGCCCACAGCTGGGCACCAGACCCAGCCCTTCAGGATCTGAAATGACCCAAATCTACCACGCAAAATTAAACGCCACAGAGCCACACCTATTAGCAATTGTTTGGGTGTAAGAGCTAACGTTACAGCACCTCGAGCTGAAACCCAAGCAGCGCATACCTAAATTACGAGCATTTACGTATTCTCCCCTCAACATACAGCACAGTTACTACACATGTGAAAGCAGCCTGATTAAAAGCGCAGTGCCTGAGCTTCACACCTGAGCAACAAAGAGAGGAGAACGGAGAAGCGAAGCTCCCTGGCTCAATTAGCAGTGAGTACAGGCAGGGCTGGCAGGTCCCTCCCTGCCATCAGTCACCTGAGGATGGAAAATGATACCCAGTGGCAGCACCGAGTCTCCCTTCCCGTCTGTACAGTGATTAGAGCGTGCTAAGTAAACATTCCTGACAACAGCTCCAGCGGTCTGGGAGGGTATCAGCACCCAGCACTGCCGGGTGGAGAGCTGGGAATGCCAAGCTATAAATACAGTCATGGATTTGCTCACCACAAAAAGGATCCCGTTGCTAGACACTTCGTTTGCTCTATCACTGCCAAAAGGTCAGATTTTAAAACACCAACAAAACAAAGCAAATGGAATATCAAAATATCTGACATTGCAAAAAGCCTTTCTCACTCAAAGACAACATCAGCAAAAGTTACCCAAGTGACAAAGAGAACGAGATTGAGATTTCAAATGACTAAACGTTCAGGTGCATCATGTCCAGCTGCCCCATATACCTGAAAGCTGCCTTTAAAGTAGGATTTTAATATTGATGCAGAAATTATTAACTGACCATTTAAATGCCATGATAAACCAGAACAGAGCCGAGGGAAAATGAACATATAGAAAAGCTGTAGTGAGGCATTCACATGTTCTGCTAAAATAGTGAAGAAATCTCCCTCAGCACCTAAAATTCCAGTTTTACTGGCATAGCAATTGCCTGATAAGCACTTGTTTCATTGAGATTAAGGATTTAAAAATTAAATCATGGCACAATGATCCTCTCAGCAGAAAATAATACAATTATTAGTAGACACTTTCTGATTGATAGTCTGGTTTGCTTAAATATTAGCAACTTTCTGTTACTGAGCAAAATGGAGCAACGCAAACGTAAACCAGGAAACAATTAACTAAATACTGGATATTGTTTTTATTTAAAAATCTTCAAAAGATAAACTGCAAAGCAGAGCAACCAACATTTGTAATCTCTTAATTATGAGTGTTTTTAAATAACTTCACTGCTACCCCAGCTAGGGCTTCCTGACTGGTTCAGAGAAGAATAAGAACTTCATTCCAAAGCTATTTCTTGCCCTGGCCTGTCACCTGGCACAGTGACAACATTACACGATCCCTGCTCTCCCAGAGGCTGGCAGGGGACCATCATTCCCATTTAACCTTCATTCCAGAGCAGTGGCCTTTGTCAGGGAAATGTTGCACTTCAGTCCCATATAAAAAAATTTTGCTTCCCCTGGAAACCGGGATTTTGGCACAGTTCGGGTTTTAACTGCTTCTGACACGCCGTAACTGCCTTAACTTTAAGGGAAATGACGAGTAAGATACTCTTTGTTCTTTGGTGGTTGGTAACTATAAAGTAGATTAAACAGCACAAACTACTTAACCTTTTTCATTTGGTTTTGAGAAAAGTATGAAAAGACACTCCCTGTAAAAAACTAAAAGAATTCATAACTCCTAAGCATTATTTTTCTGAATTCTGTGTTCATATCTCTTAGTGAGCTAAAAGTGACTTACAGGTCACGAAAACACCATCACACGCTCAAAAATAAACTTAATAATCATCAACCTCCACTCCCAAACCTTGGAAAAATACAATTTTCAACCTCATTTTATCCCAATGACATAACAAAGAAAAAAAAAAACCCAAAGCCTGGTATATATGTTTGCAGATAGCAGCTGACCTTTGAAAGCATCTCCCAAAGACTGACAGCATGGTTATAAGGGAACAGCAATGGGAGGATTATCATATTTATACTCCATATATGTGTAAAATAAACTTGGTTTTAGCTCTGTGGGTATTTTCACACCACTGTGGTACCTACATAAACACATGGACTTGTTTTTACTGAAAGGTACTGTCACAATATTTGAATACTCAAATTCAGTTCCTGCTAGTGTACTGGCAATATTTATTTTAATAGCAATAAACTATTGGCAATACCATAATGCGCCAAACTATTTAAACCTAAGTTCAGCTCTCAGCATTTTTACAATTCCACACACTTCCAATTAAAGCAGAAATGTTTAAAGAGCAGCAAAATATTTTTTTAAAAGTCCCTGACTAGGAACTAGACAAACCAGACTAAGTTCTTACACCAACAGATGTTACTGCTGTGGTGCAGAGAGCCATTGTCCAACAACCTACAGTACAAGACACTTCTTAATATACCAAATTTAAAACCCTCTCAGTGCTTGGAGGCTCAGGCTGACAGCCTAGGTCTATAAAAAAAATTGTGTCTGCAGAACAGCTTATTTTAAGCAAATTCTTGCCACCCTTTCACTGAAAACCTCTAGAATATTCATGCTTTGGAGCACAGCTTTGAAAATCTAGCTGCCATGTCAGGGATAAATTAGCTTTCTGCCATTCCCATGACAATTAATTCACAGCAGAACAAGCCAGAAGCCTCTACAACAACAGCTTACGTTTAATGTCACAGCATCTCAGAGCCTGGATGGAAGTGTCCCAGCGATCCCAGGTGTGCTGTGAGGATGGAAGAACGCTGGGATGTACTGCTGAGCAGCCTCACCTACCTCATGGGAATTGCTTTGACTCCACAGGATAAGGCTCTGTCCCTTACTTTTTTATGCATTTTCTAAGTTTCTACACTGTAACAAAGTTACTTTAAAATCAGGAAGGTACCAATAAAAAATAAAATTCATTTTCAATTTTTGAAATGAAAGACAGGAACAACATGTAATGCCAAAAATAAGAAAATCAAGTACATTAATTTCTTGTATTACAGAATCAATAGAGACTTTTCCACAAAACTCCTGCATCATTCAGCACACAAAATGGATGGAGCTTCCTATTTCATCTTCGCTTTTTAAACCCAGCTGTGACTACAGCTATTCATTTCCTGATGGCTTTCTTTTGAAAGCTAATATTTTATAAATAAAGCCATACTTAGGAAAGCAGGAGCGCTGACAAGACAAAGAGTCAGCCACTGCCAAGACCCAAATGCCATGTCACTTAGGTAAGGATTTCTGTCTTTGGAACATGGCATTGTCTTTTTTTTTTTCAGTATTTTGGGTATTTTCTTGACCACGTGCCCCTATTCAGTACGATACTTCAACTGTTGCAATAACTATCCATATTCTGGATTCCCCCTTCCTGAGTCTAAGAACACATCCCATATTCCAGGAGAGCAGGCTTTGTGTGCCCCAACACAGCATCCGGAACAGAGGTGGCGGCAGGAATTTCCCTTCATTTAGCAGGAGAGAAGGAGTTACCTCGGCTCAGGGAGGGACAAGTTCATGAAAGAGAAAACTACTGAGGGTTTATTAACTCACAGGGACAATATCCAGCTCAGGAAATCCCCTGAGCTGAAAACAGCTGGAGGCCAGGAGATTATTCAGGGGAAGTAACAGTTCCTACTCTTCCCCAAGCACCAGGCTGTAGCTATTGCTGAGCAGAGAACACTGAGAAACAGACCCTCAGGCCTCGCTGAAATGCCGTTTTTACTGATGACAAATGTGTTTCAGATCCGAACATCCAGACAAAGCTCATTTCATTGCACATTTTCAAGCTGTCTGAGGAGTAAGGCAAGCAACAGTTCATTAATTAACAGTGTATTTACAGTTGTAAGACTATTACTAGAGTAATTTTTTAAGTGACCACCTTAGAGGTCACACCCGTCAGACGGACAGACTCCTGGTGTGGAGCTATGGGAAGATACAGAGCAAGAGGCAGCTCCCAGCTAACCCTCCTAACAGGGGGATATAAATAAAGCCGGCACGTACTCTCACATTAGCCTTTTCCTAAATGGGAGGAGAGTTCTTCCTCCCCCCTTCCCTGCAAACACCACCTGTGCTCTCCTGGACAGTCCCAGCCTTCCTTGGACAGTCGCTGTTAATTCTGTTTCCAGCACATTTCAAGACAGTTGTCCAACCTTGGGCATTATTTATAGAGGATTCTGCATCAGACTTCTGCTTCAGTAGTTGCCCAATTCTTTTGCAAAATTCAGGTTTTTCCAGCTGCTGCTCCACTTTATATTTTGAAAGGCTAATGGCTCAGCCCAGAAACTATTAACTGCTTTCCTTGAATAGTTGCTAAATGTGGATCCCAGCAACTCCTTGCACTGGACATGTCCTCACACTCACCCCCAAGCAATTTCTCCTGTCAGAAGGTGCAGCTGTAGGTTCTCTGCAACTCCACGACCACCAAACTAAGTTTTGCATCATTCCAAAGGCCTTGCTTAGTGGCTTGGTTTTAAATCGACTGTTTGCATTCACTTATAAATCACTTCTTTAACAAACTGTGAAGAGACTCCTTAGAAAGTACCCAATTCCCATCTGAAAAATGGCAGTTTGCGTGTAAGTTCTAAAGAAAAGAGCTTAATGCAGCATAAAGTGTCTATTACCTACTACTGGGCAGGATTTTATCCAAGGGCTTTGAGTTTTTACCTCACCTGCCATCAGCTGACTCCCCTCAGAGAATGTATAGATTCATTAACGTTTGTTCCTCTCAAACCATGAATACGGGCTTCGTTTTATTTAACATACACTTATACACTCCACACCCACTCACATATATATATACACACACACACACTTTGATATTCATTCCTTTTTACTAAAAATTTTTGGAAAGGAAACTGGCTGCAAAGCTTTGATACACGCAGCTTTCTCCCTACCATTTTTATGACCTTTTATGTTAATATAATTACCATTACAGCAGATCATAATTTGTTCTCATGGCTACAAATTCAGGAGACAAATTGCTGCGACGTTACAGTCTGAGCAAAACAAGGGCAGACAACGAGGCAGCCCAGCTTTCACCAGCTTCTTCAGGTAAAAGGCACCAAGTACAGAAAGGAAATCAAAAGCACTCCCTCTGCCTTTGGGTTTCCACCTCTGCAGTGACACGGTCTCTGCACCAGAGATGCTACAGCCATGGGTGGCTCTAAAAACTACAGACTGAGTGTGCACTCACTTTAACATGTATGTCAGCCCTTTCCCTCCTTCCCAGAGAAATCTGGAGGAAGGATTTTGTGTGGGAGTACACAGATTGCTGAACTGACAGTTCATTAAAAGCTCTGTGTTTCTAACCCAAGGTATATGTTAGGGGCAATATTTTGTTCCCTCAGTTTTTTCACTTTTAATACATGAAAAAATTGGGGGTATTATAGTTTAAGTATTCTTTTGTGCCATTGTAAAACTGCCTAGGGAAGAAAATTATTTTTAAAAACACATGTATTACCTACATACCACTGATACTTTAGGAAGGAAAAAAAATCCAAGCCTATCTATTACAGCAACAAGAGTGATGAGACTGACCTGGTTTGCCCTCAAGGATGTCAATGGAAAACTTTCTACCATTAACACTTCTATCTATCCAGCACAAACCTCACTTCCAATGGATTTCCAATTGACTCCTGAAACAGAGCCAACAAAGCAATAAACTTCAAAGAGAGGAGAACATGCATGAAACACTCAGATCAACACAAGATTAGATGTTCATTTTTAAGTGGCACTTGAAGACCTAAGAGAGTGAAATTTCTGCAGCACACACACACACTCAGAGGCAAGCACAGGCTCAAAAGGAGGATATTCGACACTCCCTAGTCCTTGATGGTGTTTGAAACCCTGGGAAGGATGGGTACCCTGGCCCATCTTCAAACTCCACCTGTGCCACAAATAGCACTGAAACACAGAAGCAGAAAAGCAAAAATATTGCACGTTTACATCGTACCTGAGATGGTCTGAAACGTTAAAACAAGCAGAGTATCTTTAAAAGCAGCTCTGCAGAGTAGCCAGACATATGTTTTCATCTCTTCTGGTGCAACAAAGAAAGCGCAAAAGCTGCATTAGAATGAAGTGTTTTCTCTACATATGCTTATAAACAGAATGTAAGAGATTTGTCTGACTGATAACAAGTACCCATTTCTCTCACTGGAGAAACATAATGTCCTTTTGTCTGCCATGCTCCTGGTAAAAGAAAATAAAAAAGGCTGTGGCAGAAAAGGTAACAAAAAAAATTGGCACCCAACTTGTTGCTCTTTGCAGTCAGTGTTTCACATCTCAGCTTTTACTTTTTGTTTGAAAAATAAGCTGTGGAAAAACGTAGGACCATATGAGACACTTCCTCAGGATTTATACTTTGGGCTCTTTTTTAAATAAAGCAAAGCGATTTTGGGAGATCTTAGCCTATTTGAAGCTGCTTCTCCCTTCTGTTTTTACGCCCAGGGAAAAAGCAAAGGGAAAACTCCAAATCAGAAGTGAACAAGTCACCAACGGGCCACATACAATCTGCTTCTTAAGCCATCACTGCTTCCAGCAAGATATGCTTTCCACACACATTTCCTCCCCAGCCACTAAACTGGAAGCTACTTTCAAGCATGGCTACACAATGTCTTAAATCAGCTATTACCCAGTCACAGCATTCAGCCCTTGGCCAGTGCATCCCACTTCCCACTCCTTCTGGTGGCAGTCTAGGCTCAGACTAGTGCTGGACCCTGGAATTATCCTGTGTGTCTTTACGGCCCATTAGATGCAATTTCTGAGGGAGCAGAGTCCCTCTTCAGCTGGATTCAGCTCGGTTGCTAATTGTCCTGGCATCTGAAAGCATTCCACGTGAAAATCAATAGTAAATGCAAAGTACTTTTAAGCCCTCATAGAGACTCTGGAATTTCTCCCATTTTGCACTCACAGATCTCAAGAACATCAAAAGAAAATAACCATGACTTCTCCCTGCTCATTTTGGTTTCCATAAAAATGCTTTTCCTTGCTTTTTGAAATACAAGGGCGATCATGATGGATTAAGTCATTATGAAGAAAATGGGCCTCTTACCTACAAAGACGTGCATGGAGGCAAAAAGCAGTGCAAACTCACCACACACCATTCCATTCTTGTTTTGAAGGAACAGTCTAAAGTCAAAGGGTAATTCATTCATTATGCCCATTTAAACTTCCATGCGCCCTGAAGCTGCCAACAAAAATACCATTTCATGTGAAATGCTATCCCTGCTTTTTTCAGATGTTCAGATCTGTTCCTTAGAAAGTCCAAACCGGGAATTAACAGCCACAACTTGACATCATTATATATCTAGAGAGAATTTAAAGATATGCATGTGTTTGTGCATACAA
The DNA here is from genome assembly GCA_013396755.1 of Sclerurus mexicanus. Taxonomy (NCBI): domain Eukaryota; kingdom Metazoa; phylum Chordata; class Aves; order Passeriformes; family Furnariidae; genus Sclerurus; species Sclerurus mexicanus. The sequence continues at coordinate 880,433 of VWZF01000741.1, forward strand.
GCATTTTGGGCACTGATCTGCAAAGATGCAGTTTTAATGTACACACAGAAGGAATCCTGAAGTGCTGCATCCATTTTTGAAGAAGGAAAATATTCTAAAATAAAGATGCAGACATAAGATCCTCCTGTCCATTCTTAATTTCCATTTCTCACTGTAAAAAATCTTAATTCAAACTCACATGCCCTCCACTTCCAGCCCTTTTCACCAATATGACAATGAAGTTGTCTAAAGGAAAATGCCACCACCAAAGTGTGTGATGCCATCAGATAGCCAAGTACTCAGAGTCAGTTTGGATTAAAGGACACCTCAGGCTCAAAAATACCTGTTAACAACATCAACTACTCACACTGTGGAAAAAAGTTTCCTTTCCTCGGACAACTTCTTTCCCTACAAGTCACAATTACTTCACAGAATACCATTCCTGGTAAGCAACTGAGCAGAGTAGAGCAGGGATCTTCAAAACTTCTTTACTTATTGAATGGGAAAAGTCACGTGTCATTTGTTACCGAGCACCTGTGAATTGAACCTTTCAACACGTACAAATAAAAATATGGAAGTGTCCATTATAGTAAATCCACACAATTCTCCAGGTGAAACCAGGCCATAGGGCATGGCTAATTCCCAGCTTTCCAAACCAAAGTGTAGGATCCAGTTCTGTATTCATTTCAGTAAATCAGACCTTTCCCATTGCTTCCCAGTTTGCTATCAGGACTAACCAATGAGTCAGTTATAAACTAATTAGGCATTATGTAGCTCTTTCCTAACTCTTCCAAGTCCGGTAGAGACATAACAGAAAGCAAAATTACATCCTCCCTTTGCTCCAATTCCAAAATTTGATTCCTCTCCACTGATGCTAGTTGACACCCTCTTAGTTCCACAGAAACTGAACATAAAGAACATGGGGTTTTTTTCCCCAAAAATGATACTACGTTCTTACAGTTATCAATACTTACTACTGTTGTAACAACTTCATATTCTTTAGTCTTCTTTGCATTAAACACAAGGTTTTCTTACAGAAATCAAATCATTATTTAAAAGCTTCCTGGCATCATTATAACCATTATACTCTCAAACTACAGGATTTGCCACATGTTTCAAAAACAAAGACATAGTGAACACACACAGGTCTAATAAGACACAATAAATGTCTCCCGTTTAGGAGGTCTGGCAGCTTTTGCCAGTCAGTTACTATTCACAGAGGGTTTGGGTTCTCCAATGTTGAAAAACCATCAGGATGATCATTAAGAGGCTCCAGCAAAATTCTCTTGTGAAGCTGGATGTCGAACCCCCCCCACCAGCTGCCTCAGTTTTCCAAAGAAAAATCACTGCTTCTCTCAGCAATTTATCAGGTGCTGTAGCAATTGCCCCAGTTCAGGATCACCAGTAAGAAAAAATGCGGCTCTTCAGAGCCGAGCCAGAGACAAGAAAGGGAAGAAAGGATGCCGCCTGTGCTGCTGCCCAGCTCCATGGAAAGCCAGGGAAAGCATGTGCCAATAATGCACTAAGTGTCTTTTATCAAAAGCCCGAGGAATAAAAGACATGGCAGCATTTCCCTGCTGCACAGCACAACACTGGGCACCTTGTTACCCACCAAGGGCAAATAAACACATTTTGATCTGGGATATAAAATACAGATACACACACAGAGGTTGGATTGCCAAGTCCTAGGAGAACACCTACCTTCTGGAGAAATCCATGTGAACACAGCTCATGTTTCCACTGGTACCTTTATGATCATGCAGGCTAGAAACCAGGGATTTTAAAAGGCAAGGCAAAATTCCTAGAGAACCTGAAATCCTGGAGGATTCTGATGGACTTCAGAGAATCCCTGACCTTGGCACGTTGTTCAGTGTTTACCTGAATGAATGGTCAACATTACACTGAGACTGTAAAGTCCTGTAATTCAGAGCTCAAACTTGCACATACGGCTCAACAGACAAAAATCTCATGGAACAAACAAAACTGGAGAGGAAAAAAGTGAATCCACACTTCAAGAATCAGCACGGCTTGAAATGGTAATGATGTGGCTCACAGAGCAGTGTCTGCTTTACTGAGGTGACCTCTGAAAGCTTTCAAAGGCATAATATAAAATTACTCCCATCAAAATTAAAGGAATTTTGTATTCCTCAGCAGCAGAGTCTCTGCTGGCTTCTGACAGAAGGCACATAATTACAGCAAAGGAATAACAACCCACTACTGATGATCATTGAGGCAGACAAGACACGACATGCTTCCAGAAGAAAGCTTCTAGTTATATCTCAGAGACCTCATAAGATGTCAAATGTAATAAACTAAATTGCCTGAAACAAATCATTCTAATTTCATCTTTTTATGCCATGATATCTGTTTCCCCACAATGTATCCCAACATAGCCCACAAGACATAAATCTGTATAGGATTGATTGTCTTGATTTTACACTTAGTGAATATATGAGACATTCAAAAAGCATTGCACCACATCTAATATTGTTTGCTATATAAAATGAGTGCACAAGTAATTAATGCTGATTTTATATAGACTTATCAGTTCCAAATAACTGGGGGGTTATTTGGTGCTCAGAACCTCACTTGTAGAAGGTGACAACTATACACTCCACTGCAGGTTCCACCTCCATTCCCAAATTACTGGAAGATTTGCCTTTCCTTAATAACTGGAAGCTTTCTTAATGTTTAGCGCCTCAAATTGAAAAAAAAAAAATAAATCAAAAGTAGGCACAAATAGCAGCATTTTGTTTCAATGTTAGCCAAGTACTTTCTCTTCTCAAAGGCTAAAATGATGTTGTGGCATTCTCTGGGAACTTGAAACACCTTTTAGCTCCCACAAAGCCATTTATTCAGTGATAATAAGCAGAACTTGTACACACTGATATGTTTGTGCTTCTGTTCACATGGACCTCTGAGCCAGTAGAACTACAGCAAGTTTCAGGAGAGACACAAATTGATTTGTTTCCTTGCTTGGCTACAACACCCTTATACCACATCTTTGAAAATATTTCTTGCTTAAAATGCAGATCAGAATAATCAAGTGCAACCAAAGTTGCAGGTGGACTTTTTTTCCAACTGAAATATTCCCAAACTCAGTTCACTAAATCACCTTCAGGTGAGGCTTTGTGTACTGACATTTCTATGTCAGTAAAACCCCAGTGGAGAGAAAGGAAAATCAGAAAGAACAGCAGAAAAAGACAAAAGTAGTTACGTGCAACCAATATTAGGAAGTCTATAAAAGGCAAAACCAGACAATTTTCCAGCTGAAAATCATGTCAGAACACTCAATTTTTGTGTGCAATACAGTTTGGTGTTTAACTCAAAAGCTAGGGACAAGCAACAACCCATTAGACTCCATAATCTTTTCAAAAGTAGGAAATTCAGAGATAAACCTCGGTTCTGCCTCATTGAGAGCAGAAATTGAATCTACTTTCTGTATCCCAGACACTTCCTAATCAATAGGTCCATCTTCCTCTTTCCACCCTTCTGTCAAAAATATTAAGAAGTATGACTTTCACTTTAATGGGACTAATTCGGAAACACTGACATTTTTGTAACACAGAATACTTTCTTTAGCCAGCTCTGCTGAAGATTCTTCCAAATAGATTTGCGTTCCCATCCCTAATTGGCATTAACTGGAACTGCTGTCCGTATCCATCGCTCTCCCATCAACCTCCACCCTCCTGATGGATTTCACCGACAACCACATGTGACAACCAACATTCTACAACATTATAATTGATTATCCGTGATGTAAAAAAATCAGTAGGAGAACTACTGCAAACAAAATACAGCAGGGTGTGCTTTGAACCTGTGCGTGGGTGTCACCACCAGAAGCTTGACGATCTTGTTCACAGCATATTTACAGACACTGATTCCCAATGCAGGATAAGCCCTCACGTACCTCCATATCCATCTGGCTGGCAAGGAAGGGGCTGTTTAGGGATCAGAGCCTGGTTTAGCTTGCATAAAGTTACTTAGTGGTATCATCTCTGAGAAATCAGATGCAAGACATCTATCCCTTCATGATCAGCATGTAAAACAGACTTTACAGCGACAACCAGCAGAATTAGCAATGCTTCATCTGGCCTCAGGCAAAGATTTCAAGCATGATACTTAAATAATTTCATTCATCATCACATTATTATTGCTACAGAAACACAAAACTTGCTGATTTTTAACCCTTTCAATCATTCAGTGAACAAAGGAAGATTTACGTTTTTTACGAACAGGAAAATATTCAGTAAATATTAATTATTCACACATTTCTTGTCAAATCTAAATTGAAATACCTTTTGCAACATGCTGGCCATTTAAATGTCAATTCTTCATGTCCCCTTCAGTTACTTACCTAAAAAAAAAAAATTAGGAAAAATGCATTAATTTTCTACATTCTCAAATCTGACATGATCTACCTTGCTCTCCACTGCTCCCCAGTAAGTTGTCGGTGGTTATAAAGAAGGTAAGACAATTAATATAATGAGGTTTGGTTGTTATATTAGTTTAGATGACATGTTCCCACTTTGCCTCAACTACGCATTCGGTCATTGAAGACTTTTTTTCTTATTATTGCTCTATTTCTCCACAGTAAATTATTTCTAAATAAAAGCTACATGATGCCCTCAGTAACTCGGGGAGTTTTTTTCAAATGAATCTCAGCTCTTGTTTCTCCCACCCACACAACATCCATCGCTCTTCTACGACTGAATTGCATTTATTGTTAATTCTTTTCTATACTCAAAATAATTTTTAAAGTCTATATAAGGTATGATTGTCTTAGTCCTTTACAACCTAAAATATATCCTCACAAGTATTCTGAGAAGAAAATTATTCCACATTGCATCCATAGCACCACCTTTGCCATATGCCAGCTTTTCACATATTTTCTTAACCGATGTAAGTTGAAAATTATAAGAAACATAAGTGAAACCCTTAACAGCTAAAGAGCTTTCATATTCAATAAAAAGCCTCATCTGAATTGCTTGAGACCATAACCCCACCCTTGCCAGCATCAGGCTTGCCCAAGCTTTCTGACAAATTTCGGATGGCAGTATCGCTTATTCCCGTAAGGCGCTCGCACTGAACAGAGCGTTCAGGCTCAACATTCACTCTGCCTGCACGCAAGCGACTATTTTAGACTCAGTTTCAAATTCCTGCCAAATTCAGACATCTCCTGCACAAGTTCTAGTTCTGCTGCTTCCACCTCCTGTCAGCCTGCTCCGTGATGCCTCTGAATGAACACTTTTCTTCTCCCTAGCAGAACTCATGTTACCACCCCTTTCAAAGCTGCAAATTTGGGTCCCCTAGCCCACATGTATGCACATGTTTAAGCTTTTGCAAGAGCAATGCAACTGCCAGCTCCAATTCAGACTTCTCCTGGGTATTAGCCCACTTAAAAATAAATTGTGCTTTAACTACAAGAGGTACTTAGCTGGATTTAACATAAGCTACTGTATATTTTTGGCCTTAAAATGACAACTCCATGTATTACTGCCATCTGACAAACCGTGCCAGTTTTAGTTCATTTTCCCCCCTTTCCCTTTTAAGGGGGAGCATAATTCAAGGTTCAAGACAAAGCAAATTGATTTTGTTGATCACAGGCACTCTCAAGGCGGGGTTTCCTACAGTTGTTTGCCATTATTCCCATGTACCCATTTCACAGGGAATTTAGAGTATAATAAAAACTTGACTTTTTTACAGTGCCTACTTTGTAGTTTAAAAAGTTGAGAGGGCCCCCTACAAAGAGTACACGTTAAACTTGAAGTGCTACAGACAAAGCTTATTTCTGAGGAAAAATACCTTTGCCCTTTGGAAAGTGTTGCACTGATTCATTTGCCCGGGGCTCATACCAGAAAAGCCAAAATCAAGACAAGCACCCCTTGTTGTGCATTAAGAGAAAACCAACAGGAACGTGCATAATTTCAGCTGTCTTTTACCCATTCTAGCTGGGATTCCACTCAAATGAGGTGTACACTTCTCTGCTATTGGGGAAAACAATGACCAGATGGATTCCAGCTAAGGTGACTCGTGGGCAGATAATAAATCCCATTCCATTTATTCCACATAACATCCTTCATTTCCCACCTTCACCACACAAGGCATCTCAGGCTGTAGCGACTCAGGAACCATGAAGTAAAAGCTGTTAGACTTCCTTTGGCATACCACCCAATTCCTTCAAGGAACACCTGGCAGCAGGTGTTGAAACACCAACCTTTATCTGTGAAACTCTAAGCCAAACCTTCCTCCAGTTTTAGAGAAGGACAAAGATGCAATGCAAATCAGTCTAACCCTTAGACACTGAGCTTCCCATGAAATAGGATTAGTGCTAATGGATGAAGCTGTCTCTTGTCTGCCTAACAAAGCAAATGATCCTCCAAATTCTCTGACCAGAACTGTATTAACCAGCAATTACAGATAAATATAGCTACGAGACTGAAATCATAATTTTCCTACTGCTGCAGAGGACTTGAAATGGAAATAGTTCAGTCCAAATCCGTATACAACCATCTGCTCCATGAAATGCTGACAAATCTCTTTCCTTCTGGATCCACATCCACCGAGTTAGATTAAAAAGAAGCTGCCTCACCTTCAAAATGCTCGTTCCAAGAGTGAGCAGAGGCTGGTGAAGTACTACTGCCTCGCAGTGATCCCTGTTAAGCGCTTTGCCTCATCCCACATCCACCAAACAACTGTGTTCTTTGGTTCCCATGCCAGGTTCTTGCATCTGCTTAGAGCACCTTATGCAAGAAGCCAACACTGGCTTGGTTCAGTTTTTAAAACTCACTCCAAGGAACCATTAACACAGAGCAAGCTGCAAGCCAAAACAACAGCCTACAAGAAGGCGGAGTCATCTTCATTTATTTTGAGACTGAATGGATGGTCCTTGACATTGTTGTATGGGGGACTTTTCTTACAGGCATCAGAGTGGGGGTGCATTAGCTGTCAGAACCTTTGCTTTGTATTTCTGAACAGAACCATAGCCAGGGAGATTTAACTTAGTAAGGTTCAGTTTTTAGCCCATTTGTACTGGTTCAAATCCACACCTAGTTACCATTTCAAACATAAAAAGTGAAATATTAAACCCCATGGAATAAGTAAACATTGAACACAAATCTTATTTTGTATCCTAGGACCATTATACATTGCCTAAAATGTTAAAAGCGAGGCATTAACAGAAATTCACCTATTTTTCTGATTAAACACTTTCAAACCAACTGCCCCTGCATCCTCCTCCTTCAAGAGCTCTACAGCAGTTTCTTTTCTTCGGCAGCAAATGGTTTGGGCACCCTGGCAGGGCACCGAGTCACAGGGGTCAGGGAGAAGGGAACAAAGGCTGCCTTTGTGCAGATTCAAAGCTCGGTCAGAGATGCAACACCAGCAGGGACAGTGCCAATTGCACAGTGTGCTCAATATTCAAAGCACCGATAGCACGGACTCCTTCACTGTGACACAAAGTTTCAAAGTCCAAAGCCCTTATCGTTATTATCAGTTCAAAAAAATCCTCCACAAAACTGCTTTTGTGTCTAACTGGAGCTTTAACATTTCAGAGCCCAATTCTGCCAACTCTTTGAAGCCACAGGTGCTATTTATATGACCAGCAACTTTATCAAAATAGTAATTATTCTCTCTTCCTCCTAAACCTAAGGATCACTACAGGTATTTCAATAGGTTCAGAACAGTTTAAATCTACTGTGTGTTCACAGCTACCTTAGAGAGTGGCTACACTCTTTCTGTGTTAACAGCAAATTAATAGTCTTGCACATTCCAGTTAAACCTTGAGGGTGGGGTGGCAACTTGATATACTTTTTTGTATCTATACAGACTCTCTATATAAAGCTATAGTGCAGTATCTGGTTTCATTTGCTGTCACTACATCAACCATCTTAAAAGCACTGAGGTACAAGAGTCTAATGTCTGGACCCAAGGTACAGGTCTGAAGCCAATCTAGGCATTAGCAGCAGAGTGATCTATTTAATCCCTTAGGAAAAGGGAGATAGTTACAAAGCAATGGAAAGGAAGCCAAAGGAGGATCTCCACAAAGCAAGGGGCAGTAAAAGTGTGTCCTACTGACAAACTCCATCTGCCTTGCTGCCCTGCTGGATCCAACGTGCTGACTTCCATGCCGGAGAGGGAAGCAGCAGCTGGCACAACGCCAGCTTCAGCACCCGAGCTGTCGGGCCAGAACACACATCCCACACAGAGAGGATTCATCAACAGGTAGTGCCACAGTGCTTTTCCCTGGCCTATAACACAGGATTTGGCCTGTGATGTTGAACAAGAGAGAAAGGAGAGGTAAAGAACAGAGGGAACAATCAATCAATCTGACATTCCTTGTGTCTCTGAGTAGGGTTAGAGACTACAGGTACTCATTAATGGCCAGTAATTAGGTGTCTCCTGTGAATATACACCACTGCTTCCACTGAGAGCACAGAGATTAACGCTGAGAGCATTTGGAACAGCTCCTAGCAGGAATCACTGCTGATTCAATTCCTAATTGTTAATAAAGTAGTTTATAGCATTAATGTGTTTTGACACATTTTCTGAGACACCTCACAGCTTCCTCGCTACCTGACCCAAGAAGATCTTCTTACTGCCTCTCTCAGGACACATGTCCTCGGATGACCACAAGTCCCAAGCCCCAGGCTGACAGCACGGCTTGCCGTGACATTCCCCGGGTGCCAAGCAGCTCCCAACGTCAATAGGTGGTTTGGGAAACTAATCTGGAGGACTCAACTTGTGAGATCAAATTATCTCCACAGTCATTTCTCTTTGGCCTCCTTCCTATTTTTTTATGCTACATATTCAAGAGGCTTTAGCTAGCGGTCTTTTATTTAATTTAAATGAGGACGCTGATCTAATTTTTTAAAAGGAAGCACATTGCAAATGTAGCTTGGGGAGAAAAAAAATCATCTTCCTTATTGAGTCTTGCTAGACTTGCAAGTTACTGCTTGTGCTGTGCTGAGAGGTCCTGGGAGAGCAGGGAGGGATGGCACCTCAACAGAGCAAAGGCAGAAATGGCAGAAATTACTCTTTTATTTCAGTTACATGACTCCCTCCAAACTGGAAGCTCTAGCAATTCCTGAACAGCCGTAATATAAAATAAACTGAATGGAAGGTTGCAAAGCTGAGAGGGAAGGAATGCCAATCGTTATGATATGCCCTTACTATATTAAGGACCAAAGAGGACTTTTAGTGCCCTTTAACTGACAGACCAAAGTATTTCCACTCCTCTCACTAGCTACTGAGCCATTAACACATTATAAAAATACATCCATGAGGATGGCTCTGCACACAGTTTGAGAATTAAGCCACTTATGACCTTCAGGTCAATGCTTCCCTGTCCAGTATAAAAACCCTAAGGAAGGCAGGTTCCCTTATGGTCTGAGGGGGTGTAAAGGACAAGAGCCATAAGGCAGAAAGAGAGATGACAATCATTATTGGTTTGGCCTTCCAGAAGGAGCAGAGATCGCTCCCCCTCAGCCAGCCTGTCATGTTCCAAGCTGCAGCACTACCTGCCTCCCTCCCCTGGCTCTGACGCATCTGCAGCAGGAAGGAGCTGCGCTCCCGAGCCCTGCCAGCCTCATTAGGTTACCCCATGCTTCCAGCAGCACTTATTGCATTAGCCTGCACACTGTGCCTCTGGGTCAGCACTGGCTGCTGGCCAGCCAGCCTGCAGAAGGGAGGCAGCCGGAGGGCTGCCTGGAAATGGCAAGGCAGACATATCCAGAGTGGTTAGCACAGCAATCTACACGCATCCTTTCCAAGCCAAATTCAGGGCCGTGGCCATAATTCAAGGACAGCGCTGCTCCCTCACCATGCCTTCCAGATATGAAATCTCTGGATCAGGAATGCAGTGGAAAACACACACGTGTATGTTCTGTTTGACTTGAGTTTAAAATGGAAATTTCTATTAGAGGTTGGACTTTACTTGTGTTCAAATAAATAAATGACTGAATGAATAAGCTCTGAGAAGAACAGTTCCAAAATGAAGTGCCAGCATGCTCTCTACCAGGCATGGGACTTCCTCCCAAAGGGTAAGATGCCCATCTGGTTTGGGATTAAGCATAAATTTGGCATAACTTTGAGGCTGACCTATAATATTTGAGATTAAAGAGGTCAAAAGAAGCTCCAACTCAAAAGCTACATATTCTTAGTCATTTAAGAAAAATAAAAAGCTAGTATTTGCTCCTTTTTTCATTAACTAAAGAACAGACTGAAGAACACACACACAGAGAAGTGTAACTCAGAAATATCCAAATTCCTCTCATGTCCTTTAATAAATGAACTTTCTGTACTTCTTTCTTCAGCAGTGTTGGGGGAGTGAGAGAATAAAAAGATTTGGTCCAGAGTTCTGGAACAGTAAGAAATACTCCCAGAGACTTTTGATTTGCCAGTAATACAACTAACTACCACAGCAGAAGTATGAGAAAACATGTGACTAAGCACTGGTTACACTGGAGAAAGATACTTTGCATTAGCCAGAAAAAATATGTCTGTGTAGATAAGTCTGTAATCTTAAGGCCATGTACACACTCTTGCACAAGAGACACAAAAGTCAGGACCATGGCAAACACCCAGGTATCATTTTCAACCCCAGCTCACTCTCATATCTTCATTTCTGAGGCAGAGCCACCACTGCAGCCAAAGAGCTCTCTCCAAAGTGCCTCAAAGCAGCTTTTCTTTCAAAGATTCTTAATAATTTTTACAACAAATTAAGTCAAAAGCTAAATGTGCAAGCAAAACAAATTAAGATTTCAAAAACCTCCTATCTTGAAAATGATGCAGTATCATGTAATTACTCAATTTCTCTGCTTTCTTGAGAGCAAAAGACAGTATTTTTCCATATTACCAATTGCTGACAGATGTTCTCCCCTCTGTTGTTAAACAAGTCTTGATAAAAATACACTTGTGTCTTAACAGAACTGGCTGTACCCTGAGTGGGTTTCCCATTTGATCTGCTGTACGGCTCAGAGGGTTTTTTGTCTGCTTGTTGTAGCACTATGTGTGTTTGGTCCCACAACAGTGACAGCTGACAACTGTTTTTCCTGTTTGCAAAAGCTTTACCATTCAACTTGAACCAAAAGCATTTGTCATGTTGCATGGCAGTGAAGTAGATTTAATCAGATGAGGCCACTGGTGTTGTCTGTGCCAGGCTCAAAGAATCCGGCAGAACAAAAGCTGGATTTATCTCTCTGGGAGTCTGGGCAGGGAGCAGCAGTGTATCTTTGTGAATGCACAAGGAGGAATCTCAAGAGGAAAAGAAAATGAGTGCAAGAGAATATTTTCAGTGCAGTTAAGCCAGAAGATAACTGTTCTTAAGTGACCAGCAGGATGCTCCTGCCAGGCAACAGCACCTTGTGCAGAATTTGGACAACATAAAGTGAACTTTCATGAACCTCGTTTAAATGCCACTAAGACAGAGGACCATATCCCTAAATCCCTACATAATTCTACTTCCAGAATAATAAGCATAACCTGATAGCTGGTCACAGTCAGCAACCAACCAGCAAAATATTAATTCAAGCGGATTACAGTCCCCAGGTTGCAGCAATGATCCTCCAAAATATTCTATTAGGACTGCAAATTCCTTACAAGCCATAACAAAACATGTTGTACCTCTTCTAGCCAAAGTCAGAGACCACAGTAAAAACAAACAAACAAACTCAAACAACAAACCAACCCAGCCAGAAAAGAAGGGAAGTCTCCATCATTTCACACAGCTATCCAGACAGTATTTCATAGCCTTTGCATCCTTTAGGATGATCAAGTCTTTCCACAAGATTTACATGGGTAACTTAAGCTCAGAAGAAAATTAATGAAGCCACACATAGAAATGTCAAATTAGAGGCTTGTAGCATTTCAGACCCCCAATAGCGAGTGAAAACACAGCAGCTCCTCTTAAGGAGCTTTGCTGATTTACAGCAGTCTAATACAGTCTCATCATGAAGTTGTGCCTTGTGAAGAGGATGATTCTAGAAGTCATATTGTGGTTCTGACCTGTTATAAATTTGGAGGAGGGGAAGTACTAAAAATACAGCTATTCTTAAAAACTATATTGTGAAATACAAATTCAAGAAACAAAGCATCCAAACCCAAGTATCCTATGAGAAAATTACACAACGTGAAGATTCAAAGCTTTACAGCAGCATCAGAGAGATTCCAGGAAACCACAAGCAGACACACTGACAATGTTGTCTTGATATTCTCTGGCATTATTTTAAAGCAACAGTTTTAATCTCCCCAAAGTCTGGTTAACAGGCTGCCAAAGGTCAGGGAAAGAGGTGCCTGGATTTTGTGGAGTGTGCTGGTATAGCCAGTTCTTTGGCATGACACAGCCCTGGTTTTGGCATTACTATATAGAAAGCTGCCTACAAGTCCGTTAATGAATTGGAGTTCAGCCCTGCATGAAGTGTTCCGACATTGCCTCCAACTGTGCTAAAGGAATTGCCCATTTGCTTTTCTCTGCTAATTAGAGAGCCGCTGGGACTCAGCACGGCCCTTGGAGAGGTGCAGTGTGCCCTCAAAGTCTGCTCAGGCAGGAGAGCACGGCATATTTTGAGCCACTCAAAAGACAACCTTCACCTTCCTCAGCAGGGCTGTAAGCAGGACGGTAGTTATAAATGTTAGATAATATTTACAACCTACAGCACCAGTGTCTAACTACACTTATTCTAGTCCTTGATCCAGCAGATGCAACAGCAGCCGTGAAGGTGCAGAGTGCTAAAGACTTCACTCATTTCTACAGATACCTGCCTCGCCTGGCCCACGTTTCAGAGGACACATCTCCCAGTGCACTCAAGCAGAACTCAACACCCGAAGCAACTCCTCAGAAGTGACTTGCAGAAAACATGCACCTAAAAAGCTGGTATAAAGCCTCAATATAGCGTTCAGGTGTCTGGAATCTCAGTGCACCTGTAGACTGTGCAGCTTCTGAACCCAGGCTCAGTAAGCTCAGCAACTCTTACACATTTATTCCTGATTTCAAACTGGAGAAACTGAATTTTAAGATGTCTCTGAACTGCTTCAAAAATGCCTTGCCATTTAATGTATCCCGAGTGGCCAGAAAGCCACCTAAAAGCCAGTATTTTTTTTTTTAAATTAACTTCAAAAATGTGGAAATCAGCTGTCAGCATTCTCATGTGACACCACGACCTTGGTATGCTTTATTTGCATCCAAACACCTGCTGTGCTTCAGGTTGTGCAGTGGCACAGGTCTCCCTGATGTCAGCTGCACAGCAGTGAGTCAGAGCAGCAGCACAGCCCTGAGGGTCTGATCCTCCTGCCACTGAACTCCTCACTAGAGTATTTCCTGCTGTCTTTCACTGCCAGCTGAAGCAGGTGAAACCTCTCACCACTGTTCAGCAAACAGTCCCTTCTCAGCAGAGGCGTCCCCGCCCCGCTCCACTATTTCTGGTTGTAATGCTTTCATTAAGCAGCATTCTACAGCAATTAGCAGAGTGCACAAACCATGACATTTGTTTAGGGTACTCAGCAAACTATGATAATCATAATATTAATTTCAGTGCCTTCAGATTGTTTTTCAATCTGATTTTCCATTTATTTTTACACTTGCAATAGCAACAAAAGTACACATTATAACAAAGACTTAAACATAGTGTCTCTGTTGGTTTGCACTGACATTAAGTTAAAACGTTATGCTTTGTCTGACTATTAAGACAATTCCTTATAGCTGCATTTTAAAATACAGAAAACTAATAAGTAGTCAAAATTAGCACTGACAGCTTTTCCAGAACACACAGAACGTTAGAACAAGCCATTTTACCCAATATTAGTTTTCATGGCTTGGTTGTCTGACCTGGTACTTGAACAACAGGCTTCAATTCTGCCACAGTGTTCACCAACACTTGTTTGTAAACCTCTTTCTTCTTCAACTTGATAAAACTGTATCAAGATCTTAAATTAGTAATGGGCTTTATGCTTCTGGAAGTGAGGTTTTTTCTAGAAGACAATAGTGACCAGCCCAGCAGGAAGGAAAACAAACTGAAAGCGGGATTTCTTCCAGATGTTATCTGTAAATTGGCACCAATACCCAAAAATGGAGTAGGTTCACCTGTCATGAGCCAGTCGTGCACACCTACAAAATCACTCATGTCAAGTGTTTCATTTTCCACTCCCCCTTTCCCCAAAACACACCATTCACTTCACACTTTCAAAATCTTTCATACCCATGCAGAATAAAAGAATCTCCTCTTGAACTAACATTAACACTGGAGACAAAAATACATCTGAGAACACAATTTCAGAGCAGCTTTTAAAAAGTGAGAAGGGATAATATTCACTATAATTCATTCCCCATTTCTTCAGTTCTCTTTACATATTTTTTTCAGCACTGAGAAAGCAACTGGGACTTTAAAGCACAGCTTTCTGTAGCGTTTCAGAAATTTGGTCTCTGATCTGAGTTGTCATGGAAACCTGCCCAAATAATCAAATCTCATCTTTATCCAATCGAAAGAAACCCAAGAACAACTGTTCCTCTACCTTATCAGACACATCTTTCTTTAAATTCCTTAATTGTTTTCTTAATCACAACATTAATTTTCATTGAAAAGAAACAATTTCTCTTTGTTTATTAACTCTGATACCCAGGAAGGAAGGAACAGCTTATGGGAGATTTATTCCAAAGTCCTGAGCACTGCCCTCATTGTGATCCCAAAAACCTCACTGATTCCAGCAAGCAATAAAAGCACACAGTGTACTTCGGAACAATCTCACTGAGCTCGTGCAAAGGCCACATGTATTTGTGTGTCCTTCTCAGAGACACAAGCCACCCAAATATAAGGTCTTGATTCAAAAGGACAGGCCCTGACAGAATGACCAGAAAGAGTTCCCATTCTATCCAAGGAGATAAGTAATGCTGGGTCTTCCACACCTTAAACTAATTTACTGATCCCACGTTGCAGAATTCAAGGGGTTAATAAGAAGTCACTATGCTTTTCTTCTTTTTTCACCAAACTAAACCAAAAACCTGATCCAAATTCCACAGGTATTATCCCAACTCTTCTAATGAGTTTAATAATTTAGTTCTTACAATCTTTTCATTAATTTCACTCTTTAAAATGCATGAAAATTTCATGTTGCCTTTAAAGTTTTAATGACATTTTAGGTGACTATTTCATGCTGATTTTAAAGAATACATTACTTTTTCATAATGTTTCTGTTGTTAATACAGAACAGCAATTCTATGCTCTCAGTACAACGAAAAGGAATTTTTTATCTTGTACAAAGCAGACTGTAAACCTTGGCTACTGCAGAGAAATAAGACATCAAGGATGAGTTGTTTCAAAGCTACTTAAATGATTACAGAGCCCACAAAGCTCCCCTTTAAATTAATAGCAATTACATGTCTGAATCTTTTAAGCAATTTTGAACATTTCATTGTTCTATAAAAGATTTTCCCAGTTAAGAGTAGTAAGTTGAGAGTAACAAACTGATAACATCTCTGATGTACAATGGAAAGAATTCTCAGAGCAGAAGTATTTTAAGCTGCTAAAATTGACCAAAGCTCTACAAACATATGAGCGCATTAAAATTTAAAACCAACTGGCTCATTCCTGCTTAAGTTCTAACACTTAACTACCTATATTCCATTTCTACTTATTTTCCACTTTTTTGTTTTAAAAAGGTATTTTAAAGCTGCTAGAGATGCACCAGAATAACAGCAGTGTGGTGGTTCGCCTTGACTTAGGGAAGTTGGGTCCATCAACAGCTGAGACAATAAGGGCAAGGCAGGTACAAGTTCTTTCCCTGACGTTAAAACAATTAGTGCAGACAGTGCTGGTTGTTTACACACAAAGAGCCCTCTATGTTGAAAAGAAATCCACCTGATCAAATATCTAAACAATCTCTCCTGTTGCCATAAATGGTTCTAAATATTTATATTTTTCAGCAACCAGGTGTATGGAGAGCCAAACAGAGGACAGACACTTCAAAATAAAACTGTTGCGTACAAAAAAACCCCAGCCTGGGGGGGGGAGAAAAAAAAAACCAAGCAGGTAAGCCATAACAGCAGCTTAGCACATGTAGAAACTGAACTCAATTTTCAAAATGCCTTGCACATATATTGCCCCTTCACAAAACTTTGAGAGTCAGTAGCAAAAACCTGGCACCAGCTGGTAGAGATTCCAGACTTCAGTGGTTCCTAGGCTAATTCTCACTAAAGAAATATGGAATCAGGAATTAAAATCTTCACCTAATGCAGAATCATCAAATGGTCCAAAAGGCAAATGACAAGCACGGAGTAGAAGTCAGGACAGAAAACAATGATTTTTTTCAGAAAATAAAAAAAAAGTTTGGTTAAAATAAAAGAGCACCTGAACATGCTGTGCTACAATCATCATTACCAATGTGCCCATTAGAATTACATTAACAGGGACATGCAATATCAAGATAAACAGATTATGCTGTACAATCCTAAGAAATCACTGCCATTTGCCAGTAATTCAACCAATAAAAGCAAAATCTTTATCATCCATAATGTTCAATACTATGTTACAATGTTTTACTTGTAATTTTTTAACTGAAATCAACTAAAGAAAACAACAACAAAAAATTCTACAATTTCACACTTGCCTTTGATTTGGTACTGCTTGTGTTGGACATTAATCACATCAGTGATCAAATCCAGATGGCAACTTAATCTGAACACTGGATTCAGTTTTACAGAAGTAATCCTAATTTGAAATTATTTTCAATTAGATCTTTGCTCATTTCCATGAAGACCTGAATTGTTATATTTACCAAGTTCTTTGAGGTTTCATTTCAGTGTTCTCTGCCAAAGTGACCACACTCTTCGGATCAAACCCACATTTTCAATAGTTATGCCCTAATTAGTTTTGCAGCTCATCCATATATTAATGTACACCACAGAGGCCAGATATTTCACGATAACTTAAAGTTCTGCAAACCCTTCTCACACATGAAAGGGTATTTCATTAAATAAAGCCCGAACTGTGTTTAGAAGCCATCCCAACACCCACATCAAATGCTCACTCAGAGCAGGCAGGTGGCAATAATGAGAATGAAGATAAGCTGAAGTGACAAAGAAGGGAGAGCACATCAATTACTGCCTGTCACTCGGACCAGGAGAACATCTCGGAAGATGAGCTGATACTGCTGCATCAGTCCATATTATATTTATCTTTCCTCACCTTCATTTCCTCAAAAGGTCGCCACAATAATGTCATTTTTTTAATACAAGTGAGCTTTTGATAAATATTCAGTAACTGCGTGCACAGTACAAATTAATGTTCAGCTACATCTCACAGATTGGACACTGTACATCCAATACTGCTGGGATTTCCAAAAAGTAGGTCACAGAGAGCAGGAGGCATGAACACCTCTGTGTAAGAGAGGGGCAACTCCCGATCTGTTGATAAGATTTGTTTTAGCAACAAAAACATGAACTGGGTAGGTAGAGTCTGTTAGCAGACCTTATAAAGAGGAGATAAAGAAAAAAGGGCAAGAAGATTATAAAGAATATATAATAAAAACGTATAATAAAGAGGATACCCTTTCTATCTTGCAGCTCCATATATACATACCAAAATAATATGCATATGGTTTTATATAAATATCTTAACACATTTTACATAATTTATGTATTGGTATAAATGATTTACATGTATCTAGATATACAAATATATTTCTCCATCTTGAGAAATAAGCAGAGAACTGTAGTTAAATTCCTCAAGGGGTAACAGCAAATCAGCTCCCAAGCCCTTGCCATCAAGCCTAGGTTAGTGCCGAGTTATCAGAAGGAAATAAAAGCAAAACAACCCCAAATTTTGAAACCTTGAAAGTTCTCACAGAACAGGGTTGTCATCTCTCCTCTCTCTCTGCTTACCATCCTACAAGTAGTAATAGAACTCAACTTCCAGCTGCTTTACAAGTACATAATTCTCAAAGTCAGTTTTATTTCGGTAAGATTTTATAATCAAACTGTCCAAATGTATTTTTGCCTTTGAACAAACAAACAAAATGAAACCCTGGTTTTAATCAGCAAGAAAAACAGTCAAACCACATTATTAAAACCAAAGTTTTTGCAGCCACTGCTGCTTTTGCTGAGGCTGCAGCAACTCTGACTCCAGGTATAGGATGGCAAGACAAGATGTTCTCAGCCCCAGAATGACAAACAAGGGACTGAGCAGATACTAAAACCCTTCAGACAGCAACTATGCACACATATAATCAAGTTTTGCTTCCATAAAATAAATGGAGATCAAGAGAATCAAGGCTGAGAGATTTTTCCTTGCCTTTCATCCTGGACTTCAAAAACTTCCTTTTAAATCCAGACAGCTATTGGAAATGGCTGATTTTCAAGCAAATGCATTTAAAGTGTTTTGACCACCATTAGAGCAGACAGCTGCTGTAGTCATTAATTTGACACACTGGAATCTTCACCACTCATTTCATACTTCTTCCTCTTCCTTTAGATGGAAGGGCCTCTAGTACATGACCTCCTCACTGTTTTATCCTCTAATAACACTTTCATAGCCCATATAATAGCTTGTGTTAATTGGCAATTCAAAAACACCCCACAAACAGTAGATTAAGTCTGTGAAATTCAACATATGCAAAAGCTTTTTATTTGCTGCTCCATGACCCTTCTCTTGGAATGACAAGAAGGAGCAAGGGGGAGACCCTGAAAGCCATTCCTGCCTTGCACACACTTCACTGCTGGACACCCCTCAGCTCCCCTATGCCCAAAGTGCTTTATGCTGGGCTGAGAGCAGAGGTTTGGGGGTAATTTAAGAGAGGATCACTCATTATACTCCCCCTCACAGTACAGTGCTGTATAGATAGCACAGTAGAAAAGAAAAGACAGGATGTTTTCATATCCCTTGGGACAAATGGAGCCATCTCCTGCAGCAGCATACACTGGAATTGGAATTCCAGTACCTGCAGCTCTATGTTATTAGTGAGTCATTTCAAAGACTAGAAATAGAAACCTTTTTAAGTGCTTGTACACCATTACCCAGTATTATTATGGAACACTGACAGCTGAACACTGCTCATCTCCCAGGGAAAAAAAAAAAAGCCCTCTTTTTCAAAATAAAACCAATAATTTATTCCATAATACATAATGATTTTGTTTCAGCAGTGTGCACATTCCATCTATTGCCTTTCAATCGATTGCTCAAAACACATTTTGGAGGGAAAAAGACATATGAAATGTTTATCTTCCTAAACAATAGATAGTCAAGAAGCTGGTGTGTCAACCGTAGGAAGCCAATGAGTGTGAGAACATCTGGGAGCACCCGAGGCAAGGACAGAGCCACAAAGGCAGCCAGTGAAGGCACCTTAATGGATTTAATTGTATTTCTCAAGATTTCTGCTGTCTCTCTGAATCAAAGCAGCGTGTCAATAAAATCTGAGGAGCATCCTGGAAGGAATCCCAAGCAACATCTTCCTTTACAGGTGTGCAATCCACACCAGTCCCTGCAGCATCCCACACACTTCACTCCCACAAGTTCCAGTGAGGAAGCACATGGAAGATCCAGTGGTGGCTGGAGAATTTCCACACAGACAGGCAAGAGGCAGCAGCTGGGGGGGACGGGCTGTACCCTTCTGTCTCTATGATCACCAGATCCACAAAGTAAATCATGACAGGAAAGGAGCTCAGCTGTTCTGCTGGTCAGAGCACAGATGTGTAAATCAGAGCTCTCCCTAACTGCAGGCAATTAAGATTTTAAGTCACTGTCACTATTTAAAAAGACTGAGAAATTAAGAGAGCCTGTAATGCCATGTTTGCTTCAGCTCAAAGCATAACACTGATTTCTCTGCTTACAAACCAACACTTGAATCAATTCATCTTTTTAAAAATTGATAAATACTCATTTCCAGTAGTCATCAATTTTCTCTTCAACAAATACATAGAAATAGGAGCTCTTATAAATAGGTCCTTCCTGTTAAACATCAAAACCATCCTGAAAACTGCACTTTCTGTATAAGGCACAATATGCAAAATTCCTTTGCAACTAATCTTGTAGTTTCCCTCTAGGTAGATTATAATTGTAAAGCATCACTAATTTAAGTCATCTGCACATGTTAAAATCTCACCACTGCCCTACATGTTTTCTCAGAAGAACCAAGAAGAAACAGCATTAGGTTTTCTCTCCAGAATTACAAGTAGCAGATGGCGAAATACCTAGTGGAGATGCTTTTTATGCAGGTAAAAAAATAAGCTGCCATCCACGTGCTTAAGGACTGGAACAGGACTATAGGACTGCTACAGCCTCAAACCTGTGCTGAGCCACAAAATAAAAATCCCAATAAAGCTCAACTGCTGTTAACAGTGAGTGGTGAATCAGTGCACTGGAGATCAAAATAAACGCAAGGGATCATCATCTTTTGCTTTTCTTAAGACATGAAAAATTACTTTAGATTCAAAACAGTCATCTTGATAACCAAGGTTTTCAAGACTCTTGAATTTTGTAGAAAACATTTAAAATTAACTGCCCTTTTTTTATAATGAAGTATGTTGTTTGCCTTTTAAAAAGTCTTCTCCCCCTTAGTTTCCAAAATTTTCAGAGTGAGCTAAGAGGTGGTGAGTCAAATTTTCTGGTTTACTGATATACGTACATGTGCATATATATAAATATACACAAAAACACACACATTTTTACATCTTATTTGCTTCTTTTCTCTCCAAATCTTATGGCAAAGTTGGGGAAAAATGTAAAGTGAAAGCCTTTGTCGGGGCAGGGGAAGAAGTGGGAAAGGATGAACATATTCCAAAACAAGTTGAAATGAGGTTTTAGAAGGAAATTGAAAATCATTTTCAGACCCATAGTTTGACTAACAGAAACTTCTTCAACCTAAAATGAAACAAATTATTTAAGCGCCTTTGGAATTTAACCTATGGGCCCAGATGAAGGTCAGTGAAGTGGCACAGAAGGAGGTCAGGTGACAACTGCCCGTTTCCAGTTTCACTGCAGGGGTTGAAGATGGGATAGAGAAGAGATGTTGGGTGGCTGGGAAGGCAAAAGGATGTCTCTGGAAGTGGAACAGGTGTCCTGCTGAAAAACTAAGATGGCATAACTAGCACAGGAAAAACATGGAGTGCCAAATGCACATTACTGATACTTTTTCAAATAGAGCACATCAAAATACAAACTAATTCTGGAGGATGGCGACAGCAGACTTGGCTGAAGGGAGACACAGTTCACACCTGTCAGGAGGGGAGGTCACCAAAGAGCCAGCATCACTGAGGAAGGCAGGGGAGCCTCAGCACTCCATGCACTCCCTGGGCTAGAACTGCACTTCAGGAGTACAGCAATCAGACAGACAGAGCCACATCCACCTCCTCAAAACACCCAGTCCAAGCATGAGGTTCCCCTCTGCAGCAGCCACACAAGGCTGAGCTTTGTCACAAACTGGGAACACACATTGAAAAGCAATGGATAAAATTAAAAAAGCAACAGAAACACATTTACACGACTAGTATGTATTTCATATGATCATAAAACTAATTTATAATTAGATGTTAGATAATAACAAATACCTTTAACCGTCTCTGACTAACTGCTGTGCATCACAACCCATTTAGGAGGCCTAACATAATTAAAGCTGCTGCAGCAGGTTGAAGAACTTTCTGTTCTGCATAACTAACCAGCCTGGATGAAGTTGTTCTATGAAACACAAATATTTTGCTTCCAAGCAGTCAGATGTCCCAGAGATCCACTATCTTATTGCTTTATTCATAAGGTTACAAAGCTTAAAACATAACTTTGCATACATGTGTTAATTTGAATATCAGAGTTTCCACAATTCAAGATAACCAGACTCTTCCCACTCGGTTGAGCACTCCCAGTGAATGGGACTGAATTACTTTCGGGATTACATCATCCAAATTAAAACACCTAAATAATTTCGGACTACAACAGCAGCAGTCTCTGGAGGAGAAGTTTGCATGCCATTATCCCCAGGGCACGGGAATTACATATTTAAGTCCTTGTCAGAGTCTGCATTATCTTGGCATTGTCAATACACAACAAACTTCAACGTCACATTTAACAACTGGAACGGTCTCAGAGTACTAGTTTGGAATCGATGATGAACAAAGGCTCTTCTCACAGCTGCCTCAAACCAATATCCAGGATTTATTGTCAAAATTAAAACTTAGCCCCTTTAACTGTGCATGCTTCCACATAAGCATGTTATGGTATGAAGCACACGTATAGAGAGGCTTACAGAGCCAAGTATTATCAGTTACACACAGAGCATGCACTGTTCGAACGTGCTGTTCGGTATTGTATTTACATTTATATGATCTCCTCACAAATGGTTCTAACTCACTGATCCTCACAGCACCCTGTGAAAAAGAAGGAGGTAGCGCTAACTCCACTTAACCGAAACATTTAATGACTTGCCCCAGGTCACAGAGGAAATCTGTGGTGGTGATGCCGGGAATGGCTCCTGGGATCTCTGAAATCCCATCTCAATATTCTGGCCACACTGCCACCCGTCCTCAGCCGTACTTAATACGACTAAATTACTGATGGCAACAAACAGCAGAATCTGACTTTCAGATGAGCTGATTTGTACAATGAGTCAATCCATAACTTTTGTCTCCTCCAGACACTTAGATTGATGGGCTGTATGCCCAGCACGTTGTAATAACCCTGAAAAGCTTCTGGCTCAGCCTGCAAACACATTAGCATTAACTTAAAGCTGCTGCTTTGTTTACTATATGAGATATCTGCTTGTGCTCTATGCCCAAGTGATACCAATTAAAGAGACCCAAATACAGAGCTCACAGAAGAGCACTAGACTAAAGCCACCCATGAGCACAAAATTTAGTAAACTTTAGCTGCTACTTACTCCTCCAAAGCATTATGGTCTGACAATCACCTTCTTTTCCAGTCATGGACTTGTCATGATTTAAATTCAAAACCTTCCCCAAAAAGTGATTCAGAAAGCATTAGAAACTGGCTCCCCTCCCACTGCTTCCGAAATAGATTAACGTGACTCCACAGCCTTGGGTGCACACGGCCACAAATTACAGTGAAGCCACCCTTGATTTAAGCTGTCAGAGAGCACAACAGGAAAAACACCAAGAATTCTGCTCTTTTGGCTGTTTAAACCCATTCATTACAGAGTTCACAGGTCTACATAGGTACAGGAGTAAATCACACTGTGGGAGAGGACATCACTCAGTAACAAGAGGCTTTTCTTATTTCCTTAGAGGTACAAACAGAGCAGGGCCAGGAGGGGTCTAATTACCCTCAGAACACCCAAGCAGCATTGGAAGTGATAATTTATTGACCATATCAGTGTAGTTTAGTGCACAGACTGAAAAGAGAAGTCAAGGATTGTATCCAGACAGCTGAAATGCCCACAGCTTGCCAGAGTGGGAAGATTGGTGCAAGCCAACAAAGCAGTCTGGCAAAACCATAAGCAAGATTTATAAAACCATACTTGGCTTTAATGGGTTTTAGTGGAATAAGAGAAAGGTGAGAGCCTATTTTTATTTTTAAATGTTGAGAAAGAAGTTCAGGATGGTTACCAAAACACCCTGCCAGCATCCAGAGTCACTAATTACCCAGATGGGCAGCTAGGGAGCTGATCCAAAAACCTATGCAGGTCAGTAGAGTGCTTTTTATCAGTTGCAGTGGCCTTCAGATCAAGCCCTGGAATCCCAGTGCTGACCTGACTGGTACTGGCTTAGCCTTTAAGCAGTAATCACCATGAAGTGCCAACCCTTGCGTGGCTCTGCCCTTCTGAAAGCACAGACATGTGGAAATAAGAGCGATATAAAATGCAAAACCAAAATGGCATAGAAATAGAACAGCAAAAAGACCTTATTAAAACGTGTTTTCTTGTTTCTCTATACAAACCAACTCTTTCGCTTTGTGCTAGCAAAAAAAGGGGAGGTTTCTAAGTGAAAACTGCAACAGATTCACAGACAGATTTTCCAGCAGCTACACCATCCCACTCTTCAGTAACACCTCCAGAGATCAAGCACATTTTGCAGAAAAATGAGAGAAGCAAATGGCAACAGGAGGATTTCACAGACACGACCCCATCCATGTTAAGTCTCTCACAGCAGCTTAAGCATGTTCTAAGAATGGATTTTCCCCTCTCCAAACTCTACTGACAAAGAAAAATAGAGCAAAATAACAAAAAAACCCGAAAAGATGAATTTACATCTCTCGTATCTCCTTTTTTTCCTCACCTGTACAACAAGATAGGAAGGTAGGAGGAAAAGCAAAGGGTAAAACCAGTCCATTTCAAGCAGCTGACACACCCAAGGGCCTTGTTCAAGGCTCCATCACATCTCCTGCACAGTCAGAGTCCATGCACTGCTGCCAATGGAGCCCCGAGCCTGGAAATCGTTTGGTGAAGCACCACACATGAACAGTCTCTACATTCAGCTGTTTAATATCAGAAACGCTAACTAGTGTTGCTTGATCATATTATGAGGGAAATTAAATAGAATGCAAGGATTTAACATGCATATCTGCTATTCCAGGTCCTCGAGGAGAAGGAAAGAGAAGGAAGAAAACCTCAGGAACTGAGGACATTTTGTTTCCCCTGAGCCCTCATTCATTCAAAGAGAAGAATCAGAAACCCTGAAAATCTCCTACAGCAACCCCCTCCCATCACATCAAAGGGAAAATTCATCCGGACAGCTCTTTACAGAGGATACAGGAATTATTGACAAATCTCACTCTGCCTCTTCGCACTCAGCACGTTGATGATTCTCACCCGAGGACTGCAGAAATGCAGAGTTTGGCACAGCTTAGGCAAGCTCCCCTTCCATGCAGCTCTCCCAAAGATGCAGCAAGAGCACCTGTGCCTACCAGCCCTACGCGGCTGCGAAGTAGCATGGAAAATTCTCTCTGCATCCAGCGATACCAATGGGGGCTTCCTACCCGATCCCCCCGTCTGCCTGACGTGCTACTTTGGCAGAAGGCAGACTTCCTGTTTCTGCTGGGAAAAATAAATTCCTATTATCCCTGCCTGATACTTGTATTGCAACAGTTTCTTACGCAGGACAAGCTCTGCGGTTGCCATTGACAAATACCAACGGGGCCAAAGAAAAACTACAAAATCCCACCACCCAAGCCACAGCCACGAAATCCAACACCCTTAACGCCGGCTCTTGGACAGACAGGGACCCCGGGGCAACTTACTCAGAGGGGTGTATGGCTTCCTCAGCGCCGGGCTCCCGCAAGCCTCCCGTGACAGCGCCGGTGCTGCCGCAAGCCGCGGGCGCTGCCAGTGACAGCGCCGAGCAGGGAGCCCTCCCTCTGCCTCTCCCCTCGGTCTGCCCGAGCTGCCGGCGGCAGAGCTGGAACAGGAGCACGCAGGGCGGCACGGAGCCCGCTGCTGCCCCCGCCGGGCGCTGGGCACAGGCGGGGCCCCCGGCCACCGGCGGACACCGCCCCCGTGACACCCGCCGTGACAGCCGTGGGGGCGGCCCCGGCCCCGCGCCGCCTCCCTCCCGGTTCCTCCGCTCCCCCCGGCAGGAACACGCGTGGGCAGCGCCGGCGAGGGGAGCCGCAGCCTCCCACAGGCCACGCACACAGCCCGCGGTGTTCGGTTCCCCAGCGATGGGCGCGGGGTACGGACACGCCACACACGGGAGCTGTGCCGGGACGGGGGGAAAGGGAGAAACTGAGAAGAGCACCTGGATAGCTTTGGCGAGCCACTTTGGGGCCAGCGGCCAAACATTACGAGCTTTGTTTAAAGACACCTAACTTCGCTTTACTGCTGCACTATAATACAGATCTGAGACTACAGCTATGCCGTAACAGTCACACAACCACAGAATGGATTGGGATGGAAGGGATCTTGAAGATCATCTCGTTCCAACCCTCCTGCCATAGGCAGGGACACCTTCCACTAGAACAGGTTGCTCAGAGCTGCATCCAGCCTGACCTTGGACACTCCCAGGAAAGGGGCAGCCACAGCCTCTCTGAGCAACCTGTGCCAGGGCCTCTCCACCTTCCCAGGGAAGTATCTCTCCTAATATCTAATCTAACCCTGCCCTCTTTCAGTTTGAAGCCATTCCTCTTTGTCCTGTCACTCCGTGCCCTTGTCCAAAGTCCCTCCCCTGCTCTCTCAGAGCCCCTTTAGGTACTGGAAGGTGTTTCTAAGACCTCCCTGGAGACTTCTCCAAGCTGAACAACCTGTTTGAAGGGCAAAGATGGAGTGAGAAAGCAAGTCTAAGCCAGAACTTCAAGTAGCACCTGAAGGCAAAGCCCTGGAAAACGGGAGGCTGGGAGAACTAAGGACAAAAGCAAAGGCACATCTGGGGATAGGGCTGGCAGAGAGCAAACAGTGTGTCACCACCTCCAGAGAAACACAGCACAACACATACCCCTGACTGAACAGCTCCACATGGCATTGCTCCACGCACTGATTCAAATGGTCTGAAGAGAGATCTGCAACTGCATGGGCTGTGCAAAGCATGGAAATACCATCATTTATGGTGTGGATCAAAGAGGACAGGTAACACCTCTCATTCTTCTATTATATCATCACAGAATGGACAAAATTAGGTGCTTTTACAAGTTTAGGGCTTCTTCAGTGCAACAGCAGGAAATAACAGTGAAAGGCACCAGGTATTTTCCACAGCTATGCACTTTTCTAAGAAAAAAAAGCCCTATATTAAACATACAGAAATCTGGCAGTGCAAGCACATGGGTTTTGAAGCCTGAATTGTTTCAGCAACATAAGTTTGATAATTTTAGTAAGAAAATATTAACCCACACATCAAGAAGCAAGAGATATGCTTTGATGTGCTCCAAAAATTCAAGAGACTGTAACAAGGGTTACAGAGAACAGGAAATATGAAGAAATGCAAAAATAGAAAGAAGCTATTCTGTGGTGCTGTACACATTAGCTCTGGTCACTGTTGTCTGAAACCAATTTTGCAAAAGCTTTAACAGTTCTCAATGCTCCCATTAAAACTGTAAACGAAGTTAGTTATGTTGGATTTTTTTTAAGCTATCTCTTGCTGTACTTTCCCTCCCTCTCTAATTGCATTATGCTTCCCCATCACTGACATGAAATGACTAATGTGACCTACAACATCAGACTGAGACCAAAGCGAGGGGTGGTACACTTTGTGCAGCCTGATGAGACAGGATATTCTGAATCCTGCAAGCACAAAACACGCACCAAGTACGCTATGAAGGAAGCCAGGAATAAAGAGGGCTAGGAAACTGCTGCATTGAAATATGAGGCATGAAACATTCATTTGTTTTCCCCCATTCCTCCTTCTCCTATTTTCCAGATACATCTAAGTTGTTTCATTCATAGTAAATGGAATCAATAATGCTTTTAGCTGAGTGCATAAAGAGTTGAGCACAATGCTGCACCCATTTCAAATCTAACCAAGTCTGGAATCAGAACAGGACCAAATCCCAACAGTAAAAGAAACACTGGAGCAGGCCCAGCATAGCCATATAAGTGGGGAGTTTCATACGTAAATACATATATATATATATACACACACACATTGGGGCTCTGAAAGGGCTGGAGAAAGCAGCAACATTTCAATGCTGCTCAGTGGTCCGGGTGTCAAAGCAGCTTAAGTAGAAGAGTCATCTCTCTTTTGCAGGGGGGGGAAGCAGGTCATTTCACTAATTAAAGCTGTTCTTCCACACTTGATTTTCTGACATTTGAGCAGTTGCCTTGCCACGGGCAGAACGGAACACACTGTTGAGCTCATGCCAGAGACTGATCACTTGTGACTCAGCTGAAATTAAAAACCACCAACAAAAACCTATGCTGACAGGTTACTACCCAAAGATGCATTTCAAGGAGGATACTCATATCCACTGAGCTTCTGAATGTCATTTCCAACATGGAGTTCAGGTATCTTCCTTACATCACAATGTAAATAACAAAAATGTGGCCAAAACAACCTGTCACAGACCAGCAGAACAAGGAGCTTTCTTCCTGTTAGGAAGGCTTTGAAGGTTTCACCATTAAACAAGTTCTCTGCATTGCAACAGGCTACTAAAGCAAAGCAAAATATTTCGCTCCAGCACCAATCCCTTCAGAAATAAGCTCACAAAAGCCAACTGTGAGAAGAGCCTAAACCACTAAAGGAAGGACAATATTCACCTTCCGGGCAGAACAAGCCACAGAGCAGCTGCTGCCAAAAGCACATCAGGCCATGTCTGCACAACAACTTCAGATTACTGGGGATCAGAGCCTCATGTACTTCAAAGGCAAGGTTTGGGGTTCTTCGAGTTCCATTCTCCAAAACAGTGACTCCACGAAGGTAACAGCATCACCAAGCCCAGAGACCCCTCTCAAAAGGAACTGCTGCTGAAGGGATGGATCAAAAGTTCTATTGGAGAAGCAGATCCATATTCTTCCCAGGGGAGTCTCTACTCACAGCAAGGGCAAGATGACATCTACCTGCCCATTTAGGTCCCTACCTTACCTGTGCACCACTAATCCTGAACCAAATCCCAGAGTCCCTTTCACCAAGTAATGGAAAAAGCAAAGAAAAGGCATAGTGCTCATGTCCTTGACTTTCACTTCCAAAACCTGGTGGTTTTGAAGGTAAGAGTATCAGGAAACCTAACAATGCCAAATTAACAAGTCAAAGATGCTAGGGGGTCACTTTTTTGCTTAAAAGGGTAACTTCCAACAATTGTTCTACACTGTCCATTTCTCTTCACTGTTGTATGCCTTCCCCTTTGCTCACCCTCAAAGCCTCACTGGTAAGGGAACCTAACTTCATTTACAGCGCAGGCAAGAGGAAGTTCTCTGATATTTGTTCATTTCCAGCATTATGTCTTCCTAATTAAATTTCTGTTCATCTCTGTTCAATGTTTGCACCACAACTGAAGGAGGTGGTTCCTACAGCTGAGCCACCAGCACGAATCAACCTAAGGGTTTTTCCCAAGCTCACAATAAGAAAAAGCAGCTTTCAAACAAACCTAACAACTCTCTGGGGAATCAGAACCACAGCAGGTAGCTTCCATCAGCATCCCCAGAGACAACTACACTGTAATCCTTACACACAGAGATCTATAGGCTGCATCCGCTCTACGGTGGCACTTCCCCCCCCAACCCCTCCAAGAAAAGCTCTAGTCTGTTTTCACATGAGTTTACCCTTCATGTGGCCACCAGTGCTACAGTGTCCATTCCCTGAGATAACAAAATTTGCTTTAAATCACAAAGTTGGAAAAAAAAAAAAATCACATTTCTGCTAATCAAGTACAACTTTTCCTCAGGCTCTGACCTACCCCCAAGGGATGCTTACTATCTTCTGGGATTAAACTCATGAGAGAAGCCTTTGGAGTGTGCCAAGAGCTACTTGCCCTTGCACATAGACCATTCCAAAACCAAACTGCCAGAATTTATTGAGAATGCTTTTCCCACTGCACCACAAGGATGGCTGAGACACAGTGTTTGGAGGAAAATGAGCAGATCCTGAAGCCAAGAGAGTAAGGTGCAGGCAGGAGGTGGTGTGAACAGGGGCAGATTTTCATAGCGTCCTCTTTTTCAATTTGAAAATAAAAGCAGTTCCAGTATTGAGATACATTCCCCTCAATACAGATCAATGCACACTTTTAAACACAAGCTTCTTGTTAAGCAGCAACAATTTAAAAACCAAAAAAAACCCTCCCCTAGCACACTATATATTTTAATGGAACCATCCTTGACATGCAATATGAAGGCAAATTCATTTCCTGTCAGCCTGACTCAGTCTGATGCATTCGGAGGCTACAGTTTTTCCACTCCTCTTAATGACTTGTTGCAATGGAGATGAGTGCTCTGCGTACAGCAATGCCATCTTCTGGCACAGTTCCTGTGAGAAAGGGAGCTTGCTGAATACCACTAAAAGAAGGCTCCTGTTTTGGGAAAACAAACTCAGGCTCCACAATAAATCTCAGATTTCTCCATACCCCATTGCACATGCTGTTGGGCTCTAATTGTTCAAGGGCATGGAGCAAAGCAGTGAGAACACACACAGACCGATGGAGGAGCAAACTCACTCAAGTGTGTCATTTGGAGGTGAAGTAGGATGGGCTTCGGATAAAGATTTCCCACCAAATCAAACCCCATTGCTTTGGGGTTCCAAAATTCATGCTACAATATGCATTGAGAGTACAGATTTTAGACTGAACGAGAAATTCAGTATTTCTGCTCAGAAATAATACCTGAGGAGAAACAACACTGCAGAATTCCTATTTATGGTGCCATTTGATACCAAAATCCCTCCCTGGAAATCAGATGCACTGCAGAGATGCCAACCGGGCAACCTCAGTCAAAACAGCCCATGCCCTACTGATGCTTCTCAGATAGTACCACTAGTAACACAATGGCCAGTCAATTGCAGTTGATTCTTTTCTGACATTTTCATTCTGCAACTCATCCCAAGACCTCAAAAAAATACTTTACAACACCCAAAAAAGCACAGCTTCATTTGCTTTTCACCAGTGAAAAAATAATTAAGGATTCTTTTATGGTAACTGAAATAACAAAATCTGGTTCTCATATATTTGCTCATTTAAAAAATATCACCTTCACATACTTATTTTATAAATGAACAGCATATTTTAAATGTTTATGATTTCACGTATGAGAAAGAGATTCTGGGCTGTATTTTGTAAACTGTCGGACAAAGCTCGATGTTCTGCTTTCATTTCCAATTTCTTTGATGTCTTCCATTGTTTTGCCTCCACTACTTTCCCACTGTCAGCTTTGTTTACCTCTTCTCTCTCCCCCAGTATCTTTCAATTCCCACGAAAAAGGGCCTTGCCCAAATTCTCTGCACAGAAGTTATCCTCCAAGTTAAATGCAGTTTTTACAATGGTTCCCTCTGTGAAGAGTATTGCCTTGCTCAGTACTTGTAATTTACCTCTTAACACACATGGTTTGTGAAAAAAAGAAACCAGAAAATATCTATTTTAGAAAAAAAAATTATCGGTTACTTTCTAAAGAAGAAATTCACAGGTTTTCGACTTGAAAAAAGATACATGACAAATACCAATAAAACAGTTCTCAGAGCACCTCAAGTCCTGGATTTCTGCCTTATGCTCGTGAACAAATTAACAGACTGTCCCACCAAAATTCCCCCCCTTTTTCTTTTTTTTTAAATCCTAACTTTTCAATTTGGGCTTCCTATGCTGATGCTCACCAAAAACAGGTTTGTTTTAGTATCAGTTTTAAAGAACTAGTTTATCAAACTGGACTGTCTGAATCCATCAGCATCTTGTCCTGGCATAACTCAAAGGCTGTGCCCCAACAGAAAACACCTCCCAGTCTACACTGCTAAAGCTTTAGAAGGAAATGAGAAGAAATGCAGCTTTGCAGCCACCAGAATTGCTCGAGGAGATGCCTGAATTATTTGAACTACATTAAAGCTGCAACATGAGTCAGGTCTTCAGAGAATCCGTGCAGGGAAAAACTGTCTGAAATGAATTCTTACGTGTTTTAATAAAGAGAAAGCTCAAAGTAAACTGTTTCCCACAATAAGTGCTCCTAGAGGTTCTTGCTCCCGCAGATTCCCATCAGACCAAGGCCAGGAGTTAGAGATATTCTCTTTTCTCTCAACAATTCTCACTAGTTGATAGGAATCCACTTCCAGAAATTTTATCTTTCATCTTTCACAGTATCGTATATTTCCAGAGGAAAATGCTTTGATCAGGCTCTCTCTGCTGGTATTCTGACTGAAAGAAGGGATGCATGTATGGAGGTCTGGCCTACAGTTCAAGTGCATTTTTCCAAAACTGTTCTAATTTATCCGATAAGCTGTTTAAGAGCCAGCCTATAAAAAAGCATCAGGCAGGCACTTCCAAGAAAACAAGACTATTACTGGAAGTATCTTTTAAATAAAGCTTACCCTCTGGACACATTTAAATAACAACCACTAACACTGGCCTAACAGATGCAGTAAATCGAACCAAGCACCCACAGTCACTCAAAACACGAGGCTCAAGAGCTGACCCAGTCAAGTTTGGGTTTAAGGCCCTTTCAGCCAAGCATTCTGTTTGTTTCTCCCTCTGTGGGGAGATCAGTCATTCAAAGTAGCGTTGCTTGGGACTTGGTGCCCAGATTCTCAATCGCTGTCTAATTTTGCTTTTTAAGAGTATTTGAATGTTCAGGTTTTGCAATCATCGAGCAATGCAGCAAACAGCACAGCTATGTCTAGCAAACACATAGAAGCTGTAGAATAAGCAACGTTCCCGCAGGGTGACTGATGTGAAAATGGTGCTACTCACGTTTTGGAAGCTGCATATTTATTATAAAACTACAAATTACCAGCTTAAAGCTACTCCCGTATCTCAGTTATTTATGCATTAATGCATACTTTACAAGGATGAAAAGCTCATTTCTTTTTTAATCTTACCCTTCTATCTCACAAGCAGCACAATTGAAGTTAACCACGTTTCTGATACAACTGTGCCTGCAAACAGCTGATAATCCAGCAGGGTAATTCCAGAGGTGAGGATACAAACTGGCATGCCTGGGTGCAGATGTTTGAAAGCAAAAGCTAATCCTTACCTCAGCTCTAGCAATTTTCCTCAGTGTGAGCAAACAGCAACCTACCTGACAGGTTTTTGCAGAAGAGATGTGAAATCAAGAGTTGGTGTCCAACAGCTGTAAATTCAACCTCTCTCAAGATTAAAAAAGTGACAACCACAAAGAACATGCTGCTAATTTTAAGATCTCATTATCTGAGTAGTCTTGTCACACAGGTTTAATAGGTCCAGGCTTTGCTGGCTCTGGCAAACCCACAGTAAACAAACACTTCCCACATGGATAGCCAATATATGAAAAAGCTTAGGAAATACAAACCAAATCGAATTAAAAAGCACTTAGGGCCAAATGTAATAAATCTGCAGATCGGTAGCTGAACATGGTGGGTTTTTTCATACTGAGCCATCTCTTCAGAGACTGTCCAACTACACAAACAAGGTTATCTTACACTTGTGCCTAGAGGGTTCCTCACCCACTGGAGCTGTTTGGCTACAGTCCTGCCTTTGCAAGGGCATTTAAAAACCGGAGGAATGCACACAGAGGACAGTCTATGACACACAAACACATTTGTACACAGGATATCCGAAATGTGTACACTGTTCCAATATTTGTCTTGTTACATGACTTTTCTTCTAAAGTTCATGCATCTGGGTAAACACAAGCATTTCCCATGTCTACTGGTGTCCAAATTCCTCACGAGCTATCCCAATAATGTAAATTTGGAATAAGAAATGAAATATTTGTCTTGTCAACTAACATACACCAGTAACCCCTTTTCTGTAGTGTTTGTGTCTGGCAACACAGTCAGATATTGGGCTCTGGTGGCAACACCAAGCTTGGGGGTCTGTTTGGGGGGGTATTTTTATTTTTTTTTCCTGTGTCCAGCATAACACTAATTGTCTTTAATCTCTACAGTTTTAAAATGAAGTAAACCAAAACAACACAACTCTGTGGAGCTTACTTTTGGGGTCACAGATGACATAGCTGCTGCTCTCCATCACGTTTCAGAGCTGGTTCTGACACTGTTCTCTTTGGAGCAGCTGCTTGATGCCAGCTGAGCAGAGCTGGTGTCAGGTAAAACAGGATTACCGAACGTTCCTTCTTCAGGGAGACAAAACATGAGTGTTCATCAGGCAGGGAATCGTGAGTGATGACAACTCATCTCAAAACCCTGAGACTTCTAAAACACTTTCTTTCTTAAACTGGCTTAGATGCTGACCTTGCCCTTTAAAAAGTTACATTGACTGTACACTCTGTTGTGGGTGATAAAAACCAAAAGCTGCCTAAATCAAGACAAAAGTTAACTTGACCTGTGACTTGCAATGTTTCATTTAGGCTTCGAGAAAGAAGATTCTCATGTGTCCCGATTCCTTCTTCCAGCTGTTCTGGTCACCAATGTAAAATTTTCCTATCGGTTTTCCAGCCTCACAGTAGGGAGAAACACTTCAGTGTAATGACTGGGGTAACGTAAGCAGTGCACATCTAGATGCAAAACTGCTTTCACTTTTGGCAGAATATAACCCTCAACAGACACATTTTATCTACAGTCCAGGGCTACACTGCATCCCCAGTTAGGTTTGCACAGGTTTTCCATCCTCAGGAGGGGTTGAAAACCAACACAAAATGCCAAGTGCAAACCCTTATTCAGTATTTAGATGTTAGAAGAGGATTTCTCCAAATTCAAACTAATTTCTATATGTGTGTTTATGTTCTTCTAAATTTGGTGCTTACATTGCATAAAAATTATTATTTTAATTATACATTAAATAGGCCCCGAGTAAAATATATAGTCATTAACATAATTAAAAATGCAATAGAAATGTTACCTTTTATAGTTATTCCGTGGCTTCCATTGCATCTTATGTATAAAAAAGTCAATGGCTCAGCTGTCATTATCTATGTTACCATGGTAAGTGTTCTGCCATACATAATTCCATCTGCCTACAAACAGGGACCAAAAATAGCTATTTGTCATTTCAAAAGCAGAAAATTTAATTTTTCACTCCTATATCAAAGAAAACACATTTCTCTTGCTAACTGTGTTTAGGCTGGGATTATTTTATAACTACAGTCAATAGGCCAACTACAGATACTAAGAGTTTAAGACAAAGATTCTAGAAACCACCCAGTTTTACAGTAAGAATTTTAAGAATTTACAGTAATTTTAAGAATTTTAAGAATTTACAGTAAGAATTTTTTACTGCCTTCGATTCCTCAGTACTTACTTTTCCTGCTCTAATCCTTTCAGCTTTCTACAATATGAAAAAGTCTCTTTAGAATGCATCTTAAGCTGATGTTTTCCTATTTTTTTCTTCCACATCAGTGTATCATTTTGTGCTACTCTTTACACTTCACTGGAAAAATAAGTCTAGAGGGTTCACTGCAATTTCTTCCTATGAAGTCTTTGGTACATAAGCCACCTATTAGATTTTTAAAAACATTTATTACCAAAGAAAAAGAACAGACATCATGTAAACCTTCAATTATCTTTCAACAAAAAGCATTATGCTCTTTGGGACAAGGCTTGATATAGTCTTTTTGATACCAGGGTATATTCTACAGGAAAGTATTTCAAGTAGCCAACTTCAGAACATTTATTACCACAAAATAATTTCTCTTGGAAATTGTTTAACAAAGATACTACGTATTCTGCAACAACCCACTCCACGCACTTACAAATTAATTCTTTGGGTTGTAAACACAAGCCTCAGAAATTCCATTTAAAATCCATCTGAATTACAAGTCAGGCCAAAACAGGTATTGATACGCTATTATCTCTCCAATCTTTTAACACAGACTTACTTTATATCAAGATGTGTGTCGCAACATAAGCTCACACCACTTATTCTAAATAACAATTGGCAGTGCATTTCATAAGGAGAACTTAACTAAGCAGGATTAATAACCTGTTCTTTATGCAGACCTGAAATTCTCTGCCCTTAATGAATGCAGATTTTGTGACTTTTTCAGAAGCAAGACAGACTAATAAGGGATTTTAAGCTGTAGCTGAAACTAAGGTGACCAACTCCCTCAATTCCTTGCTGAATTGCAGCAGGCCTGAGCAGATAATCGCTTTATGCTCTAGGGTTGGTTTGTCATAGCAACATAGGAAGCTGAAGAGTTCACTAGGAGCTTGTTATTACAGAACATGGCATTTCTAGTATTTCAAACTGATCAATCATAATTAGGATCAAAGTCATTGTGACATTCTATTATTAATCTCAAAACTCCATGATGGAGTTGCTCAGCTTTTTCTGTAGCTGAAATGAATGTCTAATCTGCAAAACCTTGATGAAAAGGGAAAAGGAAGAAAACTAAATCACAGATGTAACACACTGGTACTTTCAGGGAAGAGATGAGCATGGTGCATTGTTGCTGCATGTGGGTGATGCACCCACAGAGCTCAGTGCCAAAGCTCCCACAGGCACTACTCAAACTAAAGCTCCATGGGACAACAGGAGGAGAGGCTGGCTCTCTCCTCAGCTTCCAGGACAGATCTTTCGGGAGGTTTAAATAACTTTACCTTAGCAAAACATAAAAAGGCAAGCAACTGCCCTTCATGCATGTGGAAGCCAGCTCCAGGTAAAGGTCTAGGTCTACGTGCACCCCTCCAAAACGGGCACAGCAAGAAGCAGAATGACAGGTGCAGAGAATACCAAACTATGTTTAGTTGCAGCAAAGGCTGTGTCAGGTCACATTACAGATAACCACAGCTTTCAGCCACCCCCAGCACCACACTGGTAGATGGAAAGGTTTGCCCCTCAACCTGTGTGTCAAATCATAAGTAATCTGGTGTTTTTAAAAATATCACTGCAAAGGAGACTCCAGTTGTGTCAAGTGATGAAGCTTTTCATCCAGAGAGCTACAATAGCTTAGTTCAAACACTGCGCAAAGGCCAGAAACAACTAAATTACCTGCCAGGAGCAGTGTTAGTCTGGGCAATAAGAGGTTATCACTCCTTAGCCCATGCTGAGTAAGTAATTGATTAAGTAATTTCATATTATAAAAATAGAGCATCAATCGATTCTCTACAGTACCAGTCCATCATAGCAAATCTTACCACCACATCCAGAATGTGTCAGACAAAATGCTTTTTATATAGATTTCATGCACATTTGCTTTACTAAATATAGACCCTGTTCTTCGAGCTGAACAAATGGAAGGGGAACTAGTGGCCACTGAACCCAACAGGAGTTTTGCAGAGGTACTTTTACTTCTAAAATATTTAGACCAGACCTCTGGCTCACTACTTGCTCTGACTTACTCAGCCATCATTTTGAGAACCATAAGGCTATCCCTTCTTTGTCATTTTAGTGCCACTGAAACTTAAGATCTGTTCTTCTTGCCCCCGTCCCTTTTAATGAACACATCAGTTTCTCCAATTGCATCCCTAGAACTTAATAATTCCCGTAAAATAATTCCTGGAAATCAAGTTCTTTGTTTTGTGGTTTTGCTTGTTTCAGTAAGTGATCCACTAGGATGATTAATACAAAGCAAAGGTTTGCTGAACATAAAGTTCCCCCTTTAATGATGAAATGACACATAACTTAGTATGCCTGTAAGGGGAATGAGACAAGTGCTTAAATAGCAGGAATGTTGGCACTTGCTCCAAAGACCTTCTTAAAACCATACTGGACTGCTTGCAAACAAATACACAGGATCTGACCTGTCAACTCAGACTGTCTCCCTGCTGGTTCCAAACCTTTTGTGAGTGACATGCAGTTCTGAGGTTGAAAGCCTAATTCCCATTGCTTGCAGCACATCATGGCCCTTGGGAACAGCCCGTCCTTGCTCTCACTGAAGTCTGAAGAAGGTTGTGCTGACACTCACGTGGGATGGGGGGTAAAAATAGGACTGCAATGGCATCTTTTCATCAATTGTTGTCACCTGACACATCATGGTGTGCTCTTGCTCCCTGATAAGTGAACAAAGTTAGGAAAATTCAAACCAGGCAGAGGAACATCATCTCTATTTTATAGTTTTCAGATATAGTCCAACATCCTCCATATCAAAGAGCGTTAAAATTTTTTTGGAACTTCCACCTTGTTAAATACCAGCCAGCCAGGAGACAGCAGAGAACGCACACCAATACAACAAAGAACCCAGCAGGAATTCCAGGTAAAGCATTTCCAGTACAAGCCTCCAACAGCAACAGAAATAGCCTCATTAAAGGGCAGGTTCAGATACAGGAAGTTATTTATAGGAAAACTAAGACTAAATTATTAGTGACGCGCTCTGGATCTAAAAATTCCCAAAGTTTACAGCGTTACAAGAGCTGTACATGCAGCATGTGACACCCCTGACTGCAATGCCAGGCAAACCAACAGACTTTGGCTTCCGTGCACCGACCCAGCTGCTGCTCCCGGCAGGAACTAAAACTGTCTTGAACCAAGGCCAGGCCATTCGCATCCAGCCCCAGCAAGTTCAAGTTCCCAGAAAGCTCCCAGGAGGGTTCTACTCCTGCCCAAGTGCTGCCCCTTTCCCTGCCAGCTCCCACCACCCACGCCGGGCGCACATCAGAGGGAACTGCAGCCTCCATCACTGGAGCCCAGCGCACATTCCTGAGCACAGCGGCAGCTCCCGGTCACGGGTCACCCGGTACTGGCAGCCGCTCTGCACCCGGAGGAGGGGGAAAGTTGGATGTTAGAAAGATAAAATAACAAACAAAAACGTCTCTCTCTGAGCACACTCAAAGAGCATACAAAGGATGCTTCACAAGGGCTCTGCTCACAGGATCCAACAGCCAGTTACCAGCTCAGCTCACATACAAAACACTCTGCAAGTAATCACAAAGTTTATTTTTGACTCTTCGAGTTGCATATGTGGGGGCTGCATTTGAGAGAGGGGGTGTTTGTGTTGTTTTTAGCCCAAAGGTTTTGAGTACATGCTATTTGTGATGATGCAGAGGAGTTGGTAAAATGGAAACTGCCCCCAGATTGCTATTTTCTGAGCATACATATTTAGGTACATAAATAATCTGGAATTACTTCCCCTCCTCCTTTAAATAAAAAAAGAACCACACTATTTAGAAACACTGCAGGAGAAGATGAATTAGGACTGGACATCCTCCATCTTTTCAGAAGTAAGCTCATAAAACAGCACTTCACCATCTGACCTAACATAAACGACAAGGGTATTTACAGCACTGTGTCACTCACTTGAATCCAACCAGTCTGAACGCTTGAAATACATTCCCATACATCAGACACCTGGAAACATCCCAAGAGATTCAAGCTTTTTAACAGGACCTATAACTTCTGTCAAGACCTCTCACACCTTTGGTAAGATTGACACAGAATTGCCTCACACACACAGAAGGCCATGCTGCTCCTGATACATACTCTTCTACTTCAGATAAATCTGCTTAAAACACCGAGATTATCTTAATAATAAAGCTCAAATTAATCAAGGGCTACATTTTATAAAGCTTGTTAACAATTTCCAGCAAGCACAACTTTAATGCCAAAGGCAACACGCAGCTTGTGGGAAGCCCCCTTGGCTCTCAGTGGTCAGAGCACCATTCCAAGAGAACCCCTGGAAGGAGCTGGTCAGCAACTTCATTCCTGTAGCTGTACCTTAATTTACACCAGCAGAACTGAATGCAAAGAGTTAACAGGGCAAACACTTCTGCAAAACGTTTTGCAGGAAGATGTTGCTGAATGAATCCTTGTTGCATAAACAAAGATGCCTTTAATATAGGAAGTCTGGAGTAAGAGCCCCATGACATACTGTACTTAGTGCTCTATAGGAGCAGTCCAGTTCTGCAGAGAAATCACAATGTTTCAGGACTAGACAGTCAAAACAAACTAAAAAATGCAATAAAATAAATAACCAGGCTGCATAACAAAAAACAACCAATAATACGGCTGTAACGCATTTTGATGCTTCTAGTGAGCAAGGCACAGCTTTCAGCTCTGACGCTGCCCAAAAGAAATTTTATTGGATTGTTTCAGTCAGATGCCTGCTTGCAACGCTCTAAAAATCTCCATGCATCAACAACAGATCCGGAACACAGCTCGCTCTTCCCAACAGAGTTCATAAATCTCCACAGGGTAATGAGCAGCAATTTCTAGCTTGCACTGCCTCCCCTTTCCTTAAATACTTTTATTATCAGAACACAGTTACATCTTGATGTCTGCATCCTGCTGGATACCACAGTTGTTTCTGTGTTCCCAGCTGACTCACCATCCCAGTAAGGACAATCAGGCACTTCAGAAAGAAGGATAAGAAGGAAAGAAAGGACAAAAGTTGGAACAGAACATATTGTGTTTAGTCGAGTATTTTCCCCACTCCGTTAGTCAATTCCTTATTAACATTTAACCAGGAGGCTTCTACAGCCCATTTCCCAGTTAGTGTTTATAAACAGAGAGGAGAACACCCTTGGATTTGGGTTTCTGAGGCAGCCTCACACAGGTCACCCCAAAATAAAGCCTCAACTCTTCTACAAAGAAAACCTCACAATAAATGCTCATAATAAACACTTAGATATAGACACAACACATTTGCCATGACCACTTTGGAGTTCCACAGCAAGCAATTCTGTTATTTCAGGTTTCAGCAAGCTAAACACATTAAGAGCAACCAGTTGTCTTTCCAGCACACATAGGTAGAGACCATTATTTAGCATGGAAAACCTCAGCAAGTACATTGAGGGGTTTTAGGCATTTCGAGCATTTTTTTGTATTTTGATGGGTTTTACTTAACAGGAAAAAACACAATTCGTTTGATATTTAACAAACAGTTAAGAAGCAAATTCTCCAGGACACAAGGCAGGCAGTCATGGTTTTTACCAAAGCAAGGTGTGCTATTTTTCCCCCCTTTCCATCCCAGCACACCCTAATCAGAAGTGGCTGCAGTGTCACTGTAGCCCTCAGAACATGGCAGGCAGCCCCCTCCCCACACAGCACAACCCAAAATGGCGCCCGGCCACCTCCCCACACAGCACAA